>VBSM01003204.1:36216400-36319393 GCA_008086735.1 Cheirogaleus medius | reverse complement strand
AGATCAAACTCTCGCTCTTTGCTGATGATATGATATTATACCTAGAAAACCCCAGGGATTCATCTAAGAGACTCCTAGATTTGATAAATGAACTGAGTAAAGTCTCAGGTTACAAAATCAACATACACAAATCAGAGGCATTCATGTATGCCACAAACTGTCAAGCCAAAACTCAAATAAAAAACTCAATACCTTTTATTATAGCCCCAAAGAAAATTAAATATCTAGGAATATATTTAATGAAAGATATGAAAGACTTATATAAGGAGAACTATGAAACACTAAAAAAGAAATTGTAGAAGATGTAAACAGATGGAAAAAATCTACTTTGTTCATGGATTGGTAGAATCAATATCGTTAAAATGTCAATATTAACTAAAGTCATCTACAGAATTAATGCAATCCCCATCAAAGTATCACTAGCATTCTTTACAGATCTAGAAAAAATAATTCTGCACTTTGTATGGAACCAGAAAAAACCTGGTGTAGCCAAAGCAATCTTAAGTATAAAGAACAAACTGGGAGGCATTAGTCTTCCTGACTTCAAGCTGTACTATAAAGCAATAATAATTAAATCAGCCTGGGACTGGCACAAGAACAGAAGTATCGATATTTGGAATAGGACTAAGATTCCAGAGATGAAACCATCTGCATACGGTAACCTAATCTTTGATAAAGCAGACAAAAATATACAATGGGGAAAAGAATTTCTCTTCAATAAATGGTGCTGAGAACACTAGATAGCTACATGCAGAAGAATGAATCAAGATCCCTACCTCTCACCTCTCACAAAAATCCACTCAAGATGGATAACAGATTTAAACCTAAGGCATGAAACCTTAAGAATCCTAGAAGAAGAGGTTGGGAAAACCCTCTCAGACGTTGGCCTAGGCAAAGAATTCTTGAAGAAGACCCCCAAAGCAATCACTGCAGGAACAAAAATAAACAAATGGGACCTGATTATTTGGAATTCTTTATCAAAAAATTCACAGCTCTCCATTACCTTTGGGTTGTTTATTGGAGATTTCTTTTTTTTTAAATTTTAAAATATTAAGGTGGTACAAATGTTTTTGTTACATGGACACATTGTATAAGGCTTAAGTCTAGGCTTTTAATGTGCCCATCACCAGGACAGTGTTAATTACACCTGATAGGTAAGGATAGGTAAGTTTTTACCTCTCACTCTTTCTCCTTCTTGGTTTCCAATGTCTTTTATATCTCTGTGCCCATGTGTGCCCATTGTTTAGCTCCCAGTTGATGTTTGTTTTTACATTACTGAGATACTTCACTTAAGATAATATTCTCCAGTTCCATCCAAATTGCTACAAAAGACTATATATATATATATATATATATATGTATATATTTAGCTGAATAGTACTCCATGGTATGTGTGTGTGTGTGTGTGTGTGTGTATCACATTTTATTTATCCACTCATGAATTGATGGGCACTTAGGTTGATTCCACACTTTTGCAATTTGTGAATTGTGCTGCAATAAAATTTTGAGTGCAGGTATCTTTTTGATAAAATGACTTCTTTTTACAGAAGTAGGGGGATTGCTAGATTGAATGGTAGGTCTACTTTTAGTTCTTTGAGGAACTAAATAGAGGTTTTTAGAAAGGTAATTCTGACAGAGAAGGGTGATATCTCACTGTGGTTTTAATTTGCATTTGCCTGATGATTAGTGATGTTGAACATTTTTTTCATATATTTCTTGGCCATTTGTCTATCTTCTTTTGAAGAACTTCTGTTCATGTATTTTGCCCACTTTTTAATGGAATTGTTTGTTTTCTTTTTCTTGCTGATTTGTTTGAGGTCTTTGTAAATTCTAAATATTAGCCCTTTTTTGGATGTATAGTTTGCAAATATTTTCTCCCATTCTGCAGATTGTCTATAAACTCTGTTGATTATTTCCTTTGCTGTATGGAAGCTTTTTAATTTAATTAAGTTCTGTTTATTTATTTTTGTTTTTGCTGTATTTGCCTTTGGGATCTTAGTCATAAACTCTTTGCCTAGCTGATGTCTAGAAGAGTTTTCTTCTAGAATTTTTATGGTTTCATGCCTTACATTTAAGTCTTTTATCCATCTTGAATTAACTTTTGTATATGGCAAGAGACAGGGGTCCTATTTCATTCTTCTGCATTGGATATTCTGTTTTCCCAGCACTGTTTATTGAATGGAGTTTCCTTTCCCCAGTGTATCTTTTCTTCTTTTGATTGTGTTATCTTTTATAGGTTCTTCATGTTCCTTGAAGGCTTGCTTTGTTGTTTGCACATTTGACAAAGCAGCTACATCTCCCAATCTTTATGGACTGATCTGGAGTAGGAGAGACCTTCACTAGTCAGCAGTACTTTATATGAGGCAAAGAGACCAACCCCTTGGGCAATGCACTGGCTAACGAAAGGTCCCCTTTACATCTTTTCCTCCCTTCTGGAGAAAAATGTATGCATTTTCCCAATCTCACAGAGCAGTGCCAGCTGTCTCAGGGTATCAAGCCCTGCTGGTTATTCAGTGATCATTATGAGTGAGGGAAGGTAGTAATTGGCTCCATGGAAGGTGCTCTGAAATGTTGGGGAATGAAGCCCTCTCTGCTTCCTTCCCTTTCTTTTGGAGTAAAAACCGAGTTTTGCACTTATTCTCAATTCACAGAGCAGTACCAGCTTAAGGGAATGCTTACCCATTTCTTTGTTCTAGCCATCCCAGGGTATCAGGCTCTGCCAGCCATTCAGTGCTTGGTATAAGGTGAGATATAAACTGGCCCCATGGAGGATGTTTTGAGAGACCAGGAGGCGAGGTGGCCAGGTGTAGACTCCAATCTCAGTTCACCTGTATGGGAGAAATCATGGGCTAAAGCAATCATTTTGATGCTGAGCTAAGCTGGTTTGGGGGAGAAGTTGATACAGGTAAAGTAAAATTATTCTTCTTATCTATAAATGTGACTGCTTTTAGATTATGCTCCTCTGGGTGCTTTTACTTATCTGGATTCTGAATTTCACTTCAAGGTATTTGTTACTAATGTCGTCATATCAGTGTTTCTTTGGAGTAACAAGAGCTAGGGTTTTCTACTTGGCCACCTTACTGATGTCACTCACCTAAACATTTTACGTTAGAACAGTTTTAGACTTACAGGAACATTATAAAAATAGTACAGAGTTCTTATATAACTTGTGCCCAGTTGTCCCTGTTATTAACGTCTTATATTAAAATGGTACATTTGCTACAATAAATGAACCAATGTTGATACACTATTATTAACTAAAGTTCACACTTTATTCAAATATTCTTAGTTTTTTTTGAATGTCCTTTTTCTGTGCCAGAGTCCCTACTAGGTTTCACATTACATTTAGTCATTATGCCTCCTTAGACTCCTGTTGGTCGTGACAGTTCCTCTGAATTTCCTTATTTCTGATGATCCTGAAAGATTTGAAGAGGACTGGTCAGGTATTTTATAGAATGTTCCTCAATTGGGATTTTGGGTTTTGGGTTTGGAGGAGGGTTATGGTTTTGGAGGAGGAAGATCATGAGTTAAAATGCAATTTTCATCACATCTATTTATAGTAATATTATAAAAATTCTGTTGCCTTTCTTTTCTTCACAGAATGCCATTTTCATGTTTTCTATTGCTCAAAAGCAAAGATATTTTCACAACTATTAAAACCCTAATTTTTTTTTTTTGCTGCCTTTACAGTTTGAATGAATAATTGATAAATGCTTTGAGTGAAGCCTGACTGGTGTTTTACTGAAACACACATGGAATGGTGCACCCTGGATAAGATTGGCCTCTATGATTTTTGAAATTGTAAGAAGTTAGAGCTTTAAAAGCTGTCTTTTCAAAGCTATGGGAAGTTTTGATCTTTCAGAATTGAAATCTTCAATTGATCCTGAGTGGAAAGTACCACTGCTAATACCTCCATTTCAGACGACGAGGTTAAGGGAGCAAGCATGCTGTTTGTGAGTCTGCTCCTCCAGATTCTTTTTTTCTTTCTTTATTTTTTGGTGGAGAGAAAAATGTTTATTAGCTTTGTATGTATTTAGAGTGCTAGGTGCCATATGCAAACCATGACTTATCCAAGCAGAGTTTTGGATATTTTCCATTTTGCCCCGAATTGGTGGAAGATGAGTGCGGATGATGAAAACGTCACCTTCTGAAGAAGATGATGAGAACTATAGGCTCAATTCAATCGTGCTGGAGTAAAAACTTTAAAAAAGAAGCCAGACTATCAATAGTCTATATACACATTATATTAGTGAAGAATGGATAATCCATAGCAGAGTGATGATGAACTATTGGTTTGGATTTTATTGTCTTTGAAGTCACAGACTTCAGCCATAACTAAGTGGATCAGTAGAAAGTGAACAATAGTGTATAGTATATTTATCATTAATCACGAATTTAAAAGAAGTCAGATTCCTCAAATCCTAATCTCCAAACTCGGGACTCAGTTTATGGCTGGTAAAAGAGTTCGGTATTGCCAGCCAAGATTCCTATCTTCAGCAGCCATTCCTGATGCTCACCAGTGGCCATTGGGAGTTAAATGGTGGGTAAGAAATTCTTCTTCGCTATAAGCATTTTGAAACCCTAGTTTCTGAGGTTAAATGTGTTCAGAACACTGTCAGTGGTGGGGGATTAGTTTCCAAAATGAGAAACACATGAGACATGCTTATAGAGAGGACTAGATATCTAGTGGGTTCTATCAAGCATGTTGCTAACCATTCTACAATGCAAAGGGGAGCCCTTCACAATAAAGAATTATCTGCTCTAAAGTGTTAGTAGTGCCGAGATTGAGAAAACCCAAATTTTAGATATTTTGAAGGGATTCCTATGTGAGCATGGGAAAGTTTGAAGTCAATTGTGATTTATATATTTAAAGTATTATATTTTATCATCTGTTTGTACATTCCAATTACAAAGTAGAACATCTGCATATGATGTGCATACACATACACATCAGATATAAGCTCTCTTGTAATTATTTTCTGTATCACTGGCATGGAAATTACCTTTGAAAATTATGTTGTATCTGATAATTCCTCATCACTATATGAACAGAAACCAGCAAAGCTAAATTTACGGTTGTGGTTATAAAGAATAGGACTTTCTTTTCTTTATGGTCTTGTCTGAAGTTAGTGCTTTGCTTTGTTCTGAAGCTTTCTTTTTAAAAATTATTGATCAAATTATGTTTTTATATTGCATTATGCCTGGATAATTTGTGTTATCATTATACACGTGTATTTTTAGTGATTGATTACAGAATACAGTGAAGACATTTCTGGACCTTCTATAAATTGGCGATAGATATTTCTGAAACAGTTTGGGAATTAGAGATAAAACATGTCTTAGAATAGGACCTTCTAATGAAACTTAGTCTTCCATGCTGATCAACAGCAAAAGTAAGTTTTCTTTTTATGGACAGTTACTGGAATTGTAGATGTTAGCATCGTGCTACGAATCGTTTGATCAATTTGACCTATCAATAAATCCATTCACTTCATGGTCTAATTTTAAAGATATTAGAATAGAATTGCAACCTTATGTTCTGATTCAATTCCTGTGATGATAGTAACAGCAATATTAGGGAAGATATTTTATAATTACTTAGAAATAAAAAAGAAATTCTAGAAGTAATAAAGGTTTCTCTTTTTCTTTTTTCTTTCTGGCCTGAGATAGCCTTTTCCGAAAGAACAGTCCAAAATGCTATGACGGTTAAAGTAGTTTGGGAGGCCATATTGTGACTCTCCTGGTGGTAAAGAAGCTGCTGTCATGTGACAGGTCTCCCATGGATAACCATTACCTCCTGTCAGTGAGAAATGTGAAGATTAAAAACAGTGTCACCAAACACCGACACTATCCTGTATTTTTTATTTAAGAGCTGCTGAAAGATTTCCTGCTGGCTGATCAAATATGTGAACAGCTGGCTCCTGACCATAATCTGTCACTTGCAGCACATTTCAGACTGCCCATTTAAGAGCAACATAACATCCTTGGGACCTTCAAGCTAGTCAAAGGGGCAGAAGAACTTATAAGGAAGCACAAAGCTAGTCAAAACCGTGGGTAGCCCAAAGACCATTAAATTGTTTGTGAGTATTATGACGGGTGAATGCAGATACTTTCTAACACTCAAACTTTTTTTTCTAGCCATAGGTTATAAGTCCTAGGATTAGAGTGCATCATTGGGAATCTAAATTCTTATGGATGATTAAAAGAAATTATATGGTAGCTCTTTATCACCTGAAAAGCACAAACAGCGGTCTGGAACTTTTAAAAACAATGTCCTAGATATGCTTGCTTATTTATATAACTGTCTAAGAACCTATCATCCGTTTAAGAGATTTATAAATTAAAAAGGGAATGATTGTTTCATTCTTTTCTTATGACCTCAAATTAATCCTACTCTCTCCTCTATCAATCAGTGATCAGAGTGCCAGTTTGGCTGATATCCGTGTAATAGAAAGTCTCATTTGAATTGATTGATCAGCTGGATAACTTAGATAAAATGCAGTCTGCTTTTATTCATCTTTCTGTTTAATAATGAGCTGTCTGGAATTTCTACTCCTTTGATATATGTTGTATTCTAATAAAAAGCAATCAGCTGCAGAATTTTTTCAATTCTGTGCTCTTTATTCTTTGATAACATCTAAGTTTCCTTGCTTATTATTGTGCTGCTAAAATGTTCTCTTTTGAATCAAGTACAGATATAAACCCTTTTTAAAAAAAAATGAAATTTTCCAAATGCTGGGATTCCATTCTCAGCCAAAATAGGAGTGCCCCTCTTTGGATGCTTTCCCAAAGTCAACCTAGAAAATTGCCATCTACTTCGTGCCCAAAATGAGACTGGAAAGGTAGATAAGAGCTCATTTATGAAAGGCCTTATTTTGCCAACATACAATGCTTGGATCCTGTTCTGTGTGACAGTGAGCCAGGTGAATGTTTTAAGAGTGGAGTGATAGGATACATTTCTGGTTGTAGTAAAAAATTTATAATGATAAAACCAGAAAGCAGCTATTTGAAGTAGTCAATTAAGGCTTACTCAGTGATTGAAAATACACTGTATCTGAAATCTCATCCTCAAATTCATCAGGAGAATGAATATAATACCATTTTGACCACATGATGCATTTTCTTCCACCAGTAGATAACACAGAGCAGGAAAAATAGGCGGGGCCACAAATCTTATTGAAGTCCTATATTAATTAAGCAAATAGTACCTTTTCATCTTCCATTTTATTCCACATCTATTTAAGTCACTCTCACTGATGGGAAAAAAAAATCTGCTCTTAGAAGGATCTAAAGGGATATAGAAAGGATAAATGAGAAATAAAAATTGTGTTATGATAAATTCAAAGGAATAGGGAAAGACTCCTACAGACCCCTATTACATGTATGATTATGGTTTAGGATTGAGACTCCTGAGACAATTAAAATACCTGAACCTTGGAAATATTAACATTTTCCCAAGTCTATCAAGCCTCTCCAAAAAGATTATAGGAGGCAAGGCCCTGTTCTTACACATTTTTATCCTTCATTGTCACATTGTGCATGATAAACAGAAGACATTCAGTAATTACTTGGTGGTTGACAAATTCTTCTTCGTTTATAATTTTTTTTAGTACCGACTCTGAACTAGATGCTGTGGAAGACTGAAAAAGGTATAAAATATAGCCACTGCCCCTTAGGTGTTAGACTTGTCTCAAACCAAATAGAACTGAAAGACACATGTGTACTTTAAGGTCACATAGTCTATAATAGTAACATCTGTCTCTCTTTTTCTTTCTGTCTGGAGAAAATGTGAGGGATATTCAGAACAGCCAAAAGTTTCAAGAGTTCATTGTGAACCTAGTGAAATTTTATTCATGTCGTATGCAGTGCATGCTTAAATTTCATTAAAAAAATACAGCAAATCAGTGTGCCCACTTAATGTTTGAGGAAAGAATTGGCAATAATATGTGCCCAGAATTAGAATTTCTGTAAGAATCTGATTCTCTTAAAAAGAAATGAGACTGGCTTTCGTATTTGTAGGTTGCCATTATACTTTCCTCCACTACCTAGTCAACTCAACTCACTGAAATATCCCAAAGTAACAGTTGAAAAGAAGCTTCTAGGGGATTGGATGCAATTTTCCTGAAACAGGAGATTCCCTATTTACTATCCATCAAGAAATGGCAAGAACTCTTTGGGCAATTGTTCTCTTTTCTATTGATGCTGAGCTAGGATTTACTTTGTTGAGTAAATCTTGTGGAAATTTCAGATCCTTTTTCAAACTATGTTGGAATTTTTGCTCCCTTTTCTAACCATATTGGGTTGTATAATGATAACTTTCAAATGCATCATTATAATACAGGGACATGTCCTACAAATTTAATAATAGTCACCATGAACAGCAGTATCCAATAAGGTTTCCTCAGCAGGGACATATTCTTTCTGAAAGAGAAATTTAATTATCTAGCTTGACTACTGTGTAATTCAGACCCTAGCTATTGTGGCTCTTTTATACTACACAACGGTGTTAGTGGCAGACAGAGGAGTGATGGTTACCACCCCAAAGGCAAGCTCAGGAAGCTGAACTGCCCAGTGCTTTGCTCTTACTAAATTTTTGAATTAATATCTAGCTCTTTAGGCATTCCTCTCTCATAAACCATGTATGATAGAAGAAAGTGGTGGGGATTTAACATATGTAATATTTAGAAGGAAAAGGAGATAAATGGCATGCCGTCTTCTTTTTCTTGCATTTCATCTTCTACTTTTTGGCAGAGGCAGGGGGTCAGAAAGGGAAAATCCCAT
The DNA here is from genome assembly GCA_008086735.1 of Cheirogaleus medius. Classification (NCBI taxonomy): domain Eukaryota; kingdom Metazoa; phylum Chordata; class Mammalia; order Primates; family Cheirogaleidae; genus Cheirogaleus; species Cheirogaleus medius. Next base: position 36,310,612 of record VBSM01003204.1, on the reverse strand, counting down.
GGAGTCCAACAACTTGGCATAGAGGAAAAGACAAGCTTACTACAGAAACTCCCTACCAATCCTCCTGAAGCAATTACAAAAGTACTTTGAGTTGCTGGAAAAAAAATTCTATATAAACCTAAGGGGGGGTTGTTATTATCATGCTGGTATTCTGAAGAGTATAATTAACCTATCAAAAGGTTAGTAATTCCATGCGAGGAGATGATGAGGTGGAAATAAAGAATGTTGGAGAAAAATGCTACTAATATCATAGGGAATGTTCAGTGGATTTGTCTTTGTGATGTCCTACTTTACCTGACCCTCAGTTGCTGAGAGCAGGAATAGAATGGAGATGTCAAGGTGAGTTTGCCCAATCAATTGAAAACTAGTTAGCTTGGCTTTCTGAAATCCTTAGCTACTATAGTAAAGGATGTTCACAAGTCTGTTATTTTCTACATACATAGTATTGAATAGCAGAAAAAGCAATAAACCCAAAGTTGAAAGATGTGGGTTTTAGAACTGCTACTTGTATTCTGCTACTTCCTAGCTGCATGGCCTTAGTTTTGATATGTGATATTTAAAAGGAGGAGAATAAAAACTTAGTTTTTGCCTACCTCTCTAGGTCCTTGCTGGGATATTGTGTTGATTATATGAGATATTAAATTTGAGAACAATTTATTATTTATAAAAATCTAATATTACTGTTATTAACTAAGGAGAGAATGGTGCCTAGTGTAAAATTAAAGCCTTGCAACTCTCAATCCCTGCAGAGTGCTTGTATATTCCGTGCTTTTTTGCTGAGAAGGGGAGATAGTGCTAATTTATTTACCTTGGCATTTCCTTGTGCACAAATGTCACCCCTCTATATCCAAAAAATATGCTTGCTGGCATTTCTTGTAAATTGCTTCTTTCTCTAGCTGCTGAAGTGAGACCAAAGGACATATATATGTAAGTTTAGACTACTTTTGATATTATAAGTGTTATATGATCATTGTACTTTTCTGTGTAAAGTAGATGGCAAGGCAAGGAGTAGTTTAACACACTTGGCCCCAGGATCTGAGAAATCTGCTTCCTGAGCCTTTTGATTGAGATAATCTTCATGGCCAATCAACAATGTTAATCTCATCATGCTCTTTTCTGCTTAAAATCCTTCATTGAAAGTCATCACCATTAGAGATAAAATCCAGTGTTATTTGCATTACACGCAGCTCACAATTGAGGTCCTCATCTACTAGACTCACCTCTTGCTTTTTACAGCTTCAGCTTCATTAATATGTTTTTTGTAGTTCTCCAAGAAAAGATTGCCCTTTCATTTATGCCTTTGCACATGTGGTTTTCTTTGCTAGATGTACTCTTGCTGCTTTGCCCTCATGGAAAATATCTACTTATTCTTGAAGGGCAAGTTTCAAGAGTCACCTACTCTATGAAGATGTACTTTATGAAGTAGACCTACACTATGAAGTATTCTATTCTGCCACTCCCAGGCAGAGAAGTTCCCTGCCTCTTCTTGGCCACAACATACATTGCACATACTTCTGTTACGATGCTATCATTTTGCTTTGATTAAAGATTTTCCTAAGTCTGAAGATGAAACTAAATGAAGGTATATTTTCCTCTAATCAAAGAGTGAAAGAACAGAGACTCAAACCATGAGAGAAAAGCAGCAAGCTACTTCCACTGCCCATCTCCCTACACTCAGAGGAGAGGAAGGGTACAGTTTCTCACCACTCCAGGCACTTGCTGATGTTGAACAGAGTGTTGTTCGGGCCAGACAGGGACAGCTCTGGTGTTAGCATATTTCTGCAGGTGCAGCAGCAATAGCAAAGACACAACTGTGTGTCACACTGTGTTAAGTTGATGCGGGGAGAGAAGACTCTTTCCACTCTGGTGCTAGTTGAAGCATATAATTGTTGCTTTTATTGGGATCAGAAAGAGATTCCAGAGATAGGTCACGTGTGCATGTAGGTAATCCAAGGATGAGCTTGCTCGTGCTCTTTCTCTCTCTCTCTGTATATATTAATATATATCACCCTCTTATGAATCAAGCATATCATCTGTGCCTAAATTCAAATTATTTTACTCTAATTAAATAATTTTTATTTTAAAATGTAGAGCCTTAATAGGCTTCAATTATTGTGGATTAGGAGACCATCATTTTAGCAAAGAAAAAAGCCCCTTAAAGTAACATTTTTTGGGAGGTCCTGGCTCTTGAAGGGGAATTTTCCTGGAAACAGCTACCAATAAATCTTCATAACTTCATTTCCAGCTGTACTCTGTATATCTTTTGGTTTAGTTCTTAAATCACATTCATGTATTGCCACCCCTGATGACAATGCTAATTTTCTGGCCAACAGTGTTTCAACTGAATCAAGCACTGAGTTTCTTTCAAATCCCAGAAGGACTAGGAAATACTTCTGGGAAATCATTTCAATATATCTAAAGCCTTGCAGTACACTATTGTGAAGAAGGGCAGGTATGATGGGGATTAAATATTTTGCAATCTGGTGAAGTCACCTCAAAACCGAAGCACTCTGAGAGAGTGTGCACTCGTTTCCTGACGTCTCAGCTTTTATATTTCATCTTGGCAACAAAGAGTTTTTACTGAGAACGAATATATAGTTATATGCCTCCTGAGTTTCTGTGGTAAAACTGAAAAACTGAGTGTATCCAATTGTTTTAAATAATGATGGATTTCTACATTAAGCAATGACAAGCCCCAAATGATTTTATTTTCACGTGAATTATTCAGGTTAAATCTTTCAATTTCACCTCCTTGAGAAGGTACAATGGAAAAAGCCCTCCCATAATTTAACCTTGAAATCTGAGAACAACTTAAGTCTTTCTGCAACCAGTTATCTCTATGGTTGCAAACAATTTAGCTGTCTGCTGCTGCTTCACAAGGGGTATACAGTTTTGCACAAATGATTCTTCTAATTGGCCCAAACTCTTGTTGAATGACCCTTCCTTAGCCCAGTAAGACACACTTAAGATCACCCATGGTGGCAAAGAGTGAGATAATTTCTAAAATCCTATGTTTAGAAGGTTAGAAAACTTATTCTTCTATTCCCAGATGGAAATTAAGTTGGGTCAATTCTGCTTATATGGATTCTCTTTCATTTTTGTGTTTTCATTGGTGTTTCTCATGACTATGTGTTAGGCACTTTCTTCTCTGAAAGCATGCTTTTGAAATAATCTGACCTGCTTTCATGATTTTAAATACCACCCAATGAAGGTGCCTCTCAAATAACATTGGCAGCCTAGATGTCCCTCTAGGGTCAGACTCTTAATATCTATTTTCTTAACATCTCCACCTGGTTACCCCAAACTCATTGTGTCCATCTTTTCCTGATCCTTTTACAGTGAGCCTTTTCTGCTGGGTTTCCTCTGTCAATAAATGGGACCAGCAGCCACCTAGGTGCCTAGACAGTCATGTAGGAGAGTCATCCTTCTTCCACATACTCCATGCCATTGTCAACTCCTGCCCAGCATGCCGCTTACTTTAACTGAACTAGTCATTCATTTTTCCATCCCCTTTGCCCTACTTTGTTCATGCCACTTACTTCATAGAAGGTGCTCGGTGAATAAATGAATTCAAATGTATTTTCATTTTTAGAAGCTTCAAACTAATTGGTAATTTGTAGATATTGTGTTTTCTTTTTTACCAATCCCTGGTATTACACATATAAAGCTGGAAAATCACTAATTTTTGTGCCTTTATAATTTGGTGTTACTGTAATCCATGATTTTTCAATTTATTGGGAAAATACATTGTCTATCTAACTGAATTCTGCAGTCTTTTGCAGGACATTTAGGAAAGTCAGTCATGTGATCAATATCACTCTAAACCTAGATTATTTATTATAATATGATTCTGTTTTCATTTTTTTTTGGCAAATATGGACACGTAGGTTCATCTTTTCCTTCATCTTTCAAAATTAATGCTCTGAATTGTATATCAGAGGATATGGGAAATAGTGATTTTCCAGCTTTATCTGGTAGTGAAGTATACCCTGTAAGATCCTAGTCCTACTTAACCGTTTTTCTGTTAATAAGCACTATTCTGCCAGATGGCAGAAAAGAGCTCATTTATCTAGCATAGTTATATATAATATCTATTACTTTTGTAGCTGTAGAATTGACTCTCTGATAGGATGACTGTATATTGTGGCTGTGTCTAGCATCAGGTCAAGACTTTCATGAAGAATAAGAAAAGTTTTCTGTCATCCATTGAACCAAGTGGGGAATTAGCTACAAGAGTTGAGTCTCTTGTCTTTAATATGCCTACTTGTTCTATTCTCATGTGTGTCTGATTTTAGAATCTGCAGATTCTCATTAACTGACAAATGGAATCCCCAGATCTACTCTCCTTATTTTACATTCTGAAGAGCAAAATGTATTAAAATATATCACCAAATATTTGTCACCAAATAACCTCCATAAGAAAATAAAGAATTTAGAGTACTTTCTAGAAATGTGAAACTCACTGTCCATTATCTCTATTTTCCTTCTTCATTTTTTCTTGCAGTGATTTTTGCCATAATTTCAAGCTCTTCTGAGCTTTCTCTACAACTTTGTAAATAAGAATACAATTTTTAACATGCTCTTTCTAAATTAATTGTCAAGTTACACTACTATTTTGCTGGTTTTATTTCTATGTATTATTATTTTTATAGGAAAAGAACTTTAAGGACTATTTCAAATAAATAGCAACATTTATTTATTTGAAATAAATAGCTATTATTCCAATAATAGCATGCAAATATGGAGTGCCAAGACTACACTCTTGAAATGAAGCCTGATTATTTACAGTTATAAATAGGTCACTGCAAAAGTTGCTAGTATTCAACAAAAAAGTAAATTTATACAGTTGTTGCTCTCAGACATAAGTTTTTCTTCTATTTTTTTTCTTGGCATATTGCAAATGCCAAATTATTCTTGGTTTTTATCATTTCATTAAGAACATTTTAAGATGCCTTATTTCACACAACACACACACACATAGAAAGAGAGAGGAAAGTTACATTTCTGGATAAGTGATCATAATGAACACAAGTTGATGATTCATGTTGAAACAAGTAAACATTTGGTAGATTCATATGGTAAATGTCTTTTCTTCCAATTCAAGTATCTAAAAACATTTTAAATTTTTTAAACATTAAAGATCACAAAAAAGAAGATAGCAGCCAGATTTAATAAACTACATTCAGCATAAATGCTGCACAAAAGTTCTTTCATTGCTTTGTGGCACTCATAGCTTCTCAATGTCAAGGTCAGGAGGATTTGTTTCTGTTCAGTAGAGATTCCCTGAATCCCTCAAAATTCATTCTGCAATATGGCTTTCCTGTTAAACACTTTGAATGGGAGCAAAATTTTGGACAGAGAAATAATGCTATTTCCTTGAAAATTTTAAAGTACACCTATGCTTCAATTAATGTTGGGGGTGGGACAGGTAGCCTGCAGAGCAAAAATCTTTCTATTTCCCACAGATTCTTCCTTAAAAATTGTTAGAAATATCCATAGCACTACAAAGCCTTATACATACTAGGTGATCAATAGATATTTGTTGAATAAATGAAAGAACTAAACAAAGGAAAACAAAATAAAGAGTTTGTAGAGTGCTGTGGACAAGCTAGTTAATTGCTCTGGTCCTCAGTTTTCTCATGCATAAAATGAAGATAATAATACAGTCCTCAATTTATAATGGTTCAACTTATGATATTTTACTTTCAGATGGTGCAAAAACGATATGCATTCAGTGTAAATCACACTTTGAATATCTATACAACCATTCTGTTTTTCATTTTCGGAACAGTTGTCCCTTCTTATCTGCAGGGGATATGTTCCAAGATCCCTAGGGGATGCTGAAACTACAGATAATACTGAATGCCATATACATTTTGATTTTTTGATCTGATAACTAATAACAGCTACTAAGTGACTAACAGAGAGGTAGTGTATACAGTGTAGATATGATGGACTAAGGTATGATTCGTGTTCTGGATTGGACCGAGAAGGATGGCATGAGATTTTATCATGCTATGCAGAATGATGTGCAATTTAAAACTTACAAATTGTTTATTTTTGGAATTTTCCATTTAATATTTTTGGACCACAGTTGACCAAGGGCAACTGAGACCTCAGAAAGGAAAACAGCAGATGGCAGTGGGGGTGCTACTGTAAAGTATTTAATAAATTACATAAGATATCCAACACATTATTATAAAATAGGCTTTGCGTTAGATGATTTTGTCCAACTATAGGATAATGTAAGTGTTCTGAACATGTTTCAGGTAAGCTAGGCTAAGCTATGGTGTTTAGTGGGTTAGGTGTATTAAATGCATTTTTGACTTATGATATTTGCAGTGTATAATGAATTTATCAGATTGTAACCCCATTGTAAGTCAAGGGCATCTTTAGTACTTATCTTATGAGATTATTGTGACAACTATATTATATAATGCAAGCAAAACACTTGGTATTTGCCAAGCACATAGTAAAAACACAATAAACATTAACTGTTATGATGATGATTTTCTTTTTAGTGAAGGCAATAATTTCAGAACTTTCATTAGTGCTTTCATTCATAGTATAATGGGGAAATAATATTTTATTAAATAATTCAGTGCTTTGTAGCAAAGATTTTCTTCAGAGATAGAGCCAGAAAATTTTCATTTGCTTTGCTAGATTTCTTCAGTTGCCAAACTGGCACCTTTGAATATTAAATTATTAGTCAATAGCTACTACTTTACACCCACATCATTAGTGTCTGAAGAAGCTACATTATTGGGTGGATTTCACTTAAAACTGACTAATCTTATGTATATATTACCCCTTTCAGTGCATCCCTAAATTTCCAAATAATTTCTTTCATGGACTTTAACCTAGCTCACCTTTCTAGACAACTGGGAATATATAAAAATAAAATAAAATTTAAGCATACTAAACCATGAAACTCCCTGATTACAAACTTATTATAATTAAAAATGGCATACGTCAAAAATGAAATCAGTCTTTTCATAGGGAAGCTCAAATTCTCCATGCCTTCAAAATTTCAGTATGTTGCTGCCCTATCAACTCAACCATGTATTTGAAAGGACAGGATTACGTTTCGGGTCAGCTCTTGAATCTCAGCTGGGATGCTTATCTCTTATCATTCAAGAACTTCTATCTCATATAGTCTATGACAGCGGTTTCAAAACTAAAATGATAGTCCAAGGACGATAAGAGTCTGACAGACTTCTCTGGTTGGTCAATAAATCAGAAAAATAAAACCAGTGTGGTATATGTTCTCCATAAATTTAATTTAGTCAATTTTTATAAAAAGTTGAGCTGTCTTATCTCATTTTTGATGTTTAAATATCCATTATGAAAGAAAATAGTGGTGATTATAGATAATGATAATTACTATATATTAGCAAAATAAAAATAATGGCTACTTCATGTGTGTCCCTAACATTTTGTTTCCTTAGCTGGCTAAAGAGTTAGTTCTAATCTCTCTTAGGGTTACTCTTTCTATTCAGCTATCTAATAACCATTCCTCTATATGGTATAATATTCTATTACTGCTATGCTACATTTATATTTCTTTATTATTTAAATTTTATTAAATCTTCTCTTTCAGTGAATATATATTAAGTGCTCTCTATATTTTTATATTTGCTATTTAAATATATTCAATATTCACATAAATAGCATGTCACTAGTGCAAAGACTAGGTATTTGATTACCTCCCAGCACTACATCTAGTTTGACATTTTTTCTTAATTCAATCCTTTCCACTATCACATTTTTAATTCTCTTCTATTTCCTACTACCTAGTTCAAATAAAACAAAGAAGTTATTTTGAAAATATACAGTTGAAAAGTATTTAGAAAGCTAAGAAACAAGTGACACCATCAGAATACTGACAGGATGTTTTATCATCTAGAAATAAAACAACAAAAAAGCAAAGAATAAAAAGTACCCAAATTAGAAATATATTTTAACTGAATTTTACAGAAGCACCACAAAGTTTGAGTTATTTTTCTTAAGAAGAAATGAAGCTCACACATCATTGAGTTCCAGATTTTGGGGAAAATTTCTAGCCCACTGCTTTTCGACACTTGAATCGGCTTAAAGGGAATTGTCTGCCGTGCTTGATGGTTTGGCAGATTCTAGAAGCTGCTGGATGTTCTGAGCTCAATGGAGTAGAAAACCATAGGCTAAACCTGATTCATGATCCACTTAGTGAAGAATAAAAAAGTTTTTACCCGGGAGAGTGATCTTTTCCTCTAACATTGTATCCTGGGTTGTAGATTAAAATAATTTCACAAAACATTCCCAAGGGAAAACATTTTTCCCATGTTTCCAGTATAGTTGGTGCTGATACTATACTTTTGTGTGAAAAGCCAGTGCCACAGATAAACTGTTAATTGTTGGTTAATCTTCACAACATCATTTTTTTTCCTACTAACCCTTATTTAAAATGCTCTGAAATGTCACTTGTAAGTCTGGAAAAGTCTCTTTCTCACTTCTCGAAGTTATTAGACAAAAAGTGAATTCAGGAAGTCTACAAACATGCCTTTGACTTTATAGAATAGAATAGTTTGTAAAATGCCTTCATGTATGCAATCTTATTCCATAGCTAGCAGTCCCATGAAAGAGATCCAACCAATGGCATGGCTCCTAAATTACAGATGAGAAAACTGAGAGCCTAAGAAGTGACTTGCTTACTACATTGGCTCAGCTCTTAAGTGTTCCAAGCTGTGCTCTTTGACTCCAAATTTTAAACTCTTTCTATGAGAATTCGCTGCCTCTGACATTCATATTATTACTTTGATCTAAAATATTTTTCTGCCCCTATGTATTTTACTTATCCGGCCTGATTTAATGATATAATTGAAAAAAAGTATAAAGAAGTCAAACTTTCTTATTTTCTATATATGTTGAAGCTTTCTTATACTTCATATCCTTAAATTCATTATCTTTCACCTTTTTAATTTCTGCATTTAAAGAAAAATCACAGTTTATGAAAGTCACTGAGAGATAATTATCTGCCTGTAATTGATGGTAACTGCTTGGAATTTTCCAGGGAGTATGTGGATTATGGCTGGTCATCACATTAGAATCTGTCTCATGGGGTTCTATCATGCTGTTTGAAAACAGTGTGAAAAATAGTAGGGAACTATTAAGAATTTCATCCTAAAATGACCCTAGTGGCTTACTCTGGATCCTGTCTGATATTTTTCATTTTTACTATGAAGACTGGGATTTGTGATTTAAATTTTATTTGGTGAAAATCTTTCTGCTGAAAACTTAAGCTTTTTTTTTTTTTTTGCCTATTCTTTATTTTTATGATTTCCCTTCCTTTTTTATTAGATAATTATAATAATTAGAATGCAAAGAATCACTTCCAGGAAACCTTTTTGATGAATGCCAGCAACTTCACTTTTTGTCCTTATTCATAGTTTGCATAATCATGGATTATGTTTTGTTTTCTAGATAACATATTTATACTTTGTGCATTTCCCCATCTTCCTCACCCCAAGCCCAGCTCTCCATCTAGATCCTCATGCATGTGGCTTCAACTTTGTTCCTCTAACAGTGTGACAAAATTTTCTGAATTCTAGATCTGGCAAGAATCAGAGTATACTAGTGGAGATAGTAAAATTAAAATGTGTTAGATATACCACAGTACAGTGACATATATACAGTATCAGAGAGATAAATGAAATATTCAGATTTCCACCAAATTTCCTTAGGTTAGAGATTCTGCTCAGAGATTACTGCTAGAGGTTATTCTGCCTAGAGGTTACTGCTCAGCAGAATTTCAATTATTTATTTTATTGTGAATATAATGGGCATATGAAAAAGTGCATAAAATAAATAATATTGGCGTAAAAAATACATCTATGTGACTGCCACCTAGGTTAAGAAATAGAACATTGCCAGAATCCCCCCCAAATCTCTGTGTCATCCATGCTAACTCTGCTAATTTTTATGCCATCCACTCCCTAGCTGTCTTTAAGTTTTACCTCAGTTGTGCAGTCCGTAGTGGATGCTGTTAGTCCTCTGCCCTGCCTCCCACATCTCCTTTACTAAATGCTGTGAGTTCTTACATGGCAAAAACTCATTTGAAGAATTGCCCTCAGCCAAATGGGAGTTGCTACCAGGGAGGCCACGCCTCCTCTCTTCTTGCAGCCTCCTTATTGACTGTGGCACTAAAGGTGGGATGAGCGGTGTGGTGCTCTAGTGCTCCACCTTGGCATTGAACCGAAGTTCTTCTCTAGCTGAGACCTTACTCTTGCAGGCTTCTTTCTCCTGCCTTCCCCTGCCTCCTTTTCTCCTCTTCTCCTGATAGTACTCCTCCAATAAATGAATCAATTGATCAAGAACCCCTGTCTCAGGCTCTGATGTTAGGGATCCAGAGCTAAAATACATTCTGCAGAGTTTTTTATTGCCTCCCTGCCGCCGCACCGCTCCAGGCCCCTCTATGGCCAAGCTGCTAGCGTGATCCTGATTGGATGTTAAAGCTTGTTCCTGATTGAATGTTATAGCTTGTTGCTGATTGGATATTAAAGCTTGTTGCTGATTGGACACTTTTTGAGTCCTACCAAGGGTATAAAAACTGGAAGAGACCAAGGAAGGGAGGTCAGAAGATCAGAAGTTGGCAGAGCCTGGTGACAGAATAAAGGCTGTTCTCCAACTCTCCGCTTGCCGCTAGGTTATTTCCCTGGTCAAGACAAGAGCTGTTACAATAGCTGTTAACACTTGCAGTTGCCGTTAACACTTGCCGGAACATAGCTAGGTCATCTGCAAGGCTGCAATCAAGATGTGGGCTACAGCTGGGTTCTCATATGAATGTTTGACTTCCAAAGGTTCTGCTTCCAAGCTCACTCAGGTTGTGGGCAGAATTCATTTCCTTGCACTTGTAGAAATGGGGGCCTCATATTTTTGCTGAACCCTTGTAGGCACTCAGCTGGAAAACCTTGCCACATAGGCACCCCCACATGGTTACTTGCTTCATCAAAACAGCAAGATTCTGTGAAATGTAAATATAAGAAGACAAAAACTATATGCAATAAATGAAAAGATAAATATAGAAACAAAATTTTAAAAAGAAAGGAAAAAAAAAAAAAAAGCAAGGGAGAGAGACTCCAGCCGACCTGTGCTACAGTCTTATGTAACGGAATCAGGTAGTCATAATCATGTATATCTCATCACTTTTGCTCTACTGTACTGGTTAAAAGTGAGTCACAAGTCCCACCTACATTTAAGAGGAAAAGATCACACACGAGTGTGAACATCAGGAGGCTGGGATTATGGGAGCTACCTTAAGAGTTTGTCACACATTCCTTGCCAGTTCAGACTGGTTTTGCCTGTTTTTGAATTTTATGTATTTGAGATCATACACTGTGTATGTGTGTGTTTTATTTTTTCTCCTCTCATTGTTGTTCATATGCTTACCTAATTTTCTAAACATCATTTATTGTATTTTTAAGATTTATCTGCACTATTGCATGTGGTTGCAACTTACTCATTTTTATTTCTGAATAATATTCTATTATTTTTTATTCTATTATTGGACATATTGTTGATTTTTATTGTTTCCCTTTTTTGCTATGAAAACTATGTTGTTATGAAGATAATTATGCTTTTATCCTTATGCACATAATCTTACTTTTGCATGAAACAGTACTTCTCAAACTTTAGCAAGCACAAGAATCACCTGGTAGGCTTGTTAAAACCCAGACTGCTAGGACCCAACCCTAGGTTTCTGTTCCAGAAGGTCTGCGATAGGATTTGCAACCTAACATCTTCTCAGGTACTGATGCTGCTGGTCTGAGGTCTGCATCTGGTACACCACTGCTATAGAATATATTCCTAATTGTGGAATTGTTAGGTCAAGAGTCTGCACATGTTCATTTTAGTCCAACAGTTTACTAGAGTTATACCATTTTACAAACCAACCAGCAATATACACAAATTCCTATTGCTCCATATCCTGGCTAGCACTAATTGTGAGATTTCTAAATTTTTTCAAATCTAGTAAGAGCATAGTGATATCACGGTGGCTTAAATATGTATCTTCATGATTATAAAATGGTTGAGTATTCATATTTTTAATTTATTTTATTTTGGGGTAACTTTTTGTGACATGCCTATTCAAGTTATTATTCTTTTTCTTTTTTGGTCTTTTTCATTTGGGTCATTTCTCTTTTACTATTTATTTATAGAGTTCTTTATATATTTGAAACACAACATTGTTGATTTTTTTTATTTCAGCATATTATGGGGGTACAAATGTTAATGTTATGTATATTGCCCATGCCTCCTCTCCCGCTTTGAGTCAGAGCTTCAAGCATGACCATCCCCCAGACGTTGCACACATTGTTGATTTTAAGTCTTGCAAAATATCTTTCCCACCCTGGCTTGCTTTTTCACACTTAGTGGTTGCTTTTCAAAAAGATAATTTTTAATTTTGTTATAGTCCAAGCTTTAGTCTTTTCCTTAATAGTTTGTGCTTTGGAAATCTGTTTGAAAAACTTTCTGTACCTAAAGATTGTGGAGATATCTTTTTGTTATCCTCTCAAAGCTGAATTATTATTAGTAGCATTGCCTTTCACATTGTGATACATGATCCACCTAGAATTGATTTTGTGAGTTATAAGATTGAGAATTAATTTCTTTCTGTTCATATGCATAAATTGTCCCAACATCACTTATTGAACAGTATTTTCTTTGTCATAGCCAAGTGTCATGTATATGAGTGTCTCTTTCTTGGCTCTCTACTCTGATGATTTGTCTACTATCTCTGCCATTATATCCTATGGTCTTAATTACTTGAGCTTTATTATAACACTTGATATTTGTTAACATATATTTCTGGTGAATTTAACAGTTTTTCCTCATGCAATGACCATTTCTCTAATAATTCTCTTTGCCTTAATATTACTGTAGTTACATTAGCTTTTTCTGGATTTGGTTTATCTTTTTTTTTTATCATTTTATGTTAAGCTTTCTGTAAAGTCCAATTTCAAATGTGTACAGTTGACCCTTGAACAGCATGGGTTTGAACTTCAAAGGTCCACTTATATGCAGATTTTTTTTCAATCAGATGTCGATGGAAACTCAGTATTCATGGGATGCAAAACCTGCACATACCGAGGGTAAACTTTTTGTATATGCTTGTTCCTCAGGGCTGACTGCAGGACTTGAGTATACACAGATTTGGTTATATGTGGCTGGTCCTGGAAGCAATCCCCACATGTGTACTGAGGCATGACTGTATATTATAAAGGATTTATAGCTAGTTTTTATTTTTTAGAATCAGTATAACAATCATTGCTTTTTTATTGGAACATTTAGTTAATTTACATTTAATACAATTACTGAAAGATTGAAGTTTAAATTGATTATATAATCAATTTAAATGATTGCTAGATATATAATTTAAATTGATTGTGATTATAATCGCTTATTGTGATTAGTAATTATTTTGCCTATTCTATAGTTACTTTTTCTTCTTTGTTATATCCATATACATATATGCACACAAATATATTTAAGAATTTGGAATTTATAAACTTTTTCCTTATTCATGAGTGCTATTCTAGAGATAATATAGGCACTCTTGATTTATCAAAGATTAATAATTATCCGAATTGTTCTTTCAGAAAATGTAAGGCTCTCAGAATACTTTTTATTTAATTATGCCTTTCCAATGAATATGCTATTATTTTGTGTTTTAATTCTTTCTATATTAAACCCCACAAGACACTTTTACTTTTGTTTTATATACTCAGTGTTTATTTAAGTTTACCAAATGTGTATCATTTTCTTTGCTTATTATGCCTTCCTGCATTTCTGAGCTTAAATATCCATGAACATAGTAAGAATGTTTATTTTATTGTCTATATCAGATAATTCCAATATTTGGATTCCCTCTTTCTGTTGTTCCTTCTGGCCTGGCTCATCTTGTTGTGTTATGTGGTCCATTAATTTTCTTCATTGGACATTGTACTAAAAATTACTTTGAGAAATAATTTAAGGCCTAGAATGGTGGTGTTTTTTCCAGTGAGGATATAGAAGAGTCAGGGGCTATGGTAGCAACAGAATCCACTCAAAAGGGATTAACTGGATTAAGGGACTATTTAGAAAGCGTTGTGGGGTGGGAAATCATCAAGGGCTGTTGAGTCACCTACTCTGAGTTTAAAGGGACCAGGGGAGGCAGCAGAGGAGGAACTGCCTGTAGAGCTTGACTTGTAGACAATACAGCCACTGCCAGAACTGCAGTACCAAAGCAGGAATGGGGTGGAGCAGAAATACCCTGACTTCTCTATCGTCCCACCCTCTGATTTTCTCATGCTTCCCTTTGTCCAAAACCAACTAGAAGCCAGAGGACAAGGGAGCCTGGATAATGTGGTCAATTAGGGATCCGTAACCCTGAAGCAAAGAACAGAGAAGAGAAGGGCAGAAAATAGATCTGGACAGCAAATGTAGACTAACTAGTACAGTGGATGCTTTTTTTCTCCTAAGCTCCTTGCTAAGCTAAGACTTGAGTTTCTCTGGGACACCTACATAACCCATTGTAATATAGCCCAATGTCTCACTGTCAGGGTGGAGCCCTCCAGCCCAAAACACAGAGGGGTGTCGACTCATCAGAGTCTGCCATCTTGGTGGGCACTGTATTCCACCCTCTGCTTAGTGAGCCCACTACAAGCAAAGCTCTACCATTCAGCTGCCCCTAGTCAATCTGTAAAATCTCCAGGGCAGAAGCAGCGCTCAGCACTAATGTTCTCTGATCTCCACCTGGTGATTACTCACTCTGTTTTTTATACTAGGATCTTTTTGAGGGGGAGGTTGGGAGGATCTAATATTTTATTTGTCTTTAGTAGGAGGATTGAACAGGGATTGGCAAACCATGGGCCAAATCTAAACCAATGTTTGTTTTGTAAATAAAGTTTTATTGAAAAAAACCACACCTATTTATTAACATATTGTCTATGGCTGTATTCATGCTAAAATAGCAGGGTTGAATAGTTGTGACAGAGAAAGTCTTGTCCACAAATGTTTATGGAAAAAGTTTGCTGAATCCTGGTAGACATACCCACCATTTTCAGAAGCCAGCAGTCCCTCCTACAAGAATATTTAAAACATACATAATTTACTGCTGTGAAGCATCTTCATCTATACCATCCAATTAAATTTTAGTGGCAAATGACTTGCTCGAGTTTCTTTTCCTTATTATTATAGATCTGTCTAATCATGGTGATATTAATGAGATGTTCAGTGTTCAAATTGAAGTTAATTGGAAGGAAAATAAGTAGAAAGAAGTGGTCTAGATTACTGGAAAAAGCTAATCAAACTGCCACTGATAGAGATAAATGAAAAACTATAACTTTAAAGTGATTAAAAATCTGATTAAGTGACTTAATTAAATGTGCACACAAATAAATATGGGTTTATAACCATTTAAATAGTATTTTGATAATATCTAGCACCTATTAATGCTGATATTGCACTAGGAATTTTTATGTGCTTCATCACAATCAAGTTCCAATCTCTGTTGAGTTCACTATAATCCTCATTTTATAGATGTGTAGACTGACTTCCGGAAAGTTTAAGCAACTTGATTCTGACCTCAAGCTTGCAGGTGGCAGTCTTGGAATTTGGCTACACTTTAGAGTAAAGGTGTCAGGACAGGAAGAAGCTATTTTATGTACTTCCCTCAGACAACATGGCTGTGTAGCACTGATAGGTTCTGTTCATGTTAAACACAGTAACAGTCCTGTCTCCAACTTGTTTCTGTTGTGTTGTAGGAAAAAAAATCAAATGGCAAAGGCAGAAATGTTTCCTTCTAAGAAACAGTAGGAGGAATCTGATTGATTTGGGTTGAGGTATACTGACAATTCAACAGCGGCCAGCTGAAATTGCCTTTCCTACTGAAGTGTTTAAGCCTGGCCTAAAGCACTGCAGCCAGCTTGCACCTGCTGCATGAATCCTTTGCAGTGCTTCAGAAGCAATGCGTCTTTGAGGCATCTTGTGACTTTGTTATGTATTTATTATGTTCATGAATATCAAAGAAGTGGAGGGCAAGTCTGGAGGCTGTAAACAAACTACACATGGGCTCTGGGACCTTCTAATTGCATTTTTAAAGTAGCATTTTATGTGTATTCTTTATAAACCCTTTTGTTGTTGTTGTTGTTGTTGAATTCCTAAGAGACTATTCCTTAGTCTGAATGAACAACTGGAAAGGTTTTTGTCTCTTAAAATTCAATTGATTTTTAGATTTCAATTCCTTTCTAATGTCCTCAATTACTTTCCAAGCAAGATATTTCTACTTAGGACTTTGTTTTGCTCTACCTTTGCCAAAGATTTGCCCTAAGTATGAGACTGAGTAGGAATTAATTTAGCCCCAGAAGGATGACTTCATCTTGACTGGTAAGTGATAGAAAATGGAGTTGTTGCAGAAGCTGTACAGTATTAACTTTAGCATATGTAAATGGATGCAATAGATTTAAAATGTTTTTCTTTTAAAATAAGTAAAAAAAGGCATGAATTAAATTTTAAATAAGGCTATACCAGGAGGCTTGTTTATATATTGCAAGCAATCTGAGGTGAAAAATGAGACAAGTGGGTTACTGAACCACCAGAATACTTCCAACAGTACAGTGTTTCATCCTTTCTTTTCCCATATTCTGTTCCCCCTTCTCAGTTTTTTACTTCTCAACATATTAGTCATGAAGACAGAGAAAATGGAGGAGGAGAGTATAGAAAAGGCAGAAATGTCAGTATATTTTAACAAGGGGAACTATCAAATCATGGGATATCACTGGACAAATCAGTTCACTGGGAGATTTAAATATGTCATCTCAACATAATGTAGCATGAGAGGTTACTGAAAATTGATCTCTAAGTTTTTCATAATGTATCTTTTCACAAATGTATGGTAAAAGTACTGTATCTGGAAGGACTAAATAGTGCATTAAGAATTGTCTAGTATAGCTTGAAAATATGGAAACATATTTTTGTGGGTTATCTTTACATATCTTGTGTAGGATGAAAATAAAATAAGGGGATTTCTACAATCTTTTTTATATGACAATGAAATAGCCTTATATGTTCTTAAGGGTAGAGAAAATAATTAGAACAATGACTATCAGTATACTGAACTTTGCTTACAATAATTTGTTCAGTTTTAAACCCTCTTCTAACTGATAACTATCCTGACATATGCATATACCCCTACCCAAGGGTAGCTACTATCCTGACAATTCCACCATCATATATTAGTTTTGCCTACTTTGGAAAATTATGCACATAGAGTCATACAGTGTATACTCTTTCATGTTTTTCATCTTCCATGAGGTTCATCCATGTTAATTGCATTTGGTATTAGTTCATTCTCATTGATATATAATGTTAAGTATTTATTAATTTTACTGTTGAAGGATATTTGGTGTGCAGGGCCATCCCTAGGGTATGTGAAATCTTGGCAAAACTTTTTTTTGTTTTGTTTTTTTGGCAGGGTCCTTGCTTGTATAAACTCTTTGATTAAAAGTGTATTATAAAATTTATGGACCCATATGAATATAGTGATTTATCAATAAACATTCAGAATAATGAGTAGAGAAGAAGTACTTATATATTTGTTTATTGTCCAATTAGTAGATATAAAATTTCTTCATAATGTCCAGGTGTTTTTCTGTTTAGGTCCAGAAAACATCTCTTCATTTCATGTTTGTTTGGTTTTTTTCATTGTTCTTGGTCATGGTGGTTTCTTTTTTTTTTACAGACAAGGTTTCACTCTGTTGGCCAGGTTAGAATACAGTGGTGCCCTCATAGCTCATTGTAACCTTAAACTCCCACTCAAGCTATCCTCCTGCTTCAGCCTCCCAAAGTGTTGGGATTATAGGTATGAGCCACTGTACCCAGTCTCTTCAAGTTCTTTGTTGTCAACAGTCTTGCTCCTGGCTAATGTTCTTATTCCTAACACTAGAAGAGGGTAGAAGCGCTATTATTATCCACAATGCCGTGGCTCTTCAAAACTTATTAGTATTGAAACAATGTAGATTTTCTTGCCTTTGCATTTCCCTAATACCTTTTGTTAAATGCTTATTACCTTATTACCTATTGATATAGCATTATCCATTGCGCCACCTGTGGATACTGGTTGTAATGACTCTTTCAGATTGTGACTTTACTACATCGATTATGGCCACAAATTCCAGTTGTACCCATAGTATGCAGGAAAATGTCAAAATAATTTATTTTTTAGTCATGTTAAATTTACCATTGAGAATTTTATTGAATAAACGTAGAACAAAGTATCTTCTAATCAATCTCTAACCATATCCTCTCTTGAATTCTTTTGACCATGATCACTGGAATCCTAAAATGTGATTATCTTTCAGTGTTGATTATACCAATGACTTATGGCTCTAACCAATAGCAATGGTAAATTAGGGCCCATCAGCAGAACAAGAGGTGGTCCCACTCACACAAAGAATGTTCTTGCCTTGTTCAGGGTAGCTTAAGACCCAACCTGGGAAGTATTCTGATGTCTCATGTATCAGAAGTAAAAGAAGACATAGGTCGAGAGGACTCATTAGCCTTGCAGAGCATCAGTCTGGGCAACCTGTGGAGGAGATAGGCACAGCCAACCCTGAAAGACTGGCTAACATGTAACGTACAGTCAACGGACAGGGTGAAGAATTGCACAGGCTGCTTATGGCAGAATACGTGCTGCCGACTGTACTGTTCTCAGGTTCTATACCCTAGAGAGAGCACTAAAATAATAGCATGGATGGTCAAGAGTGGTGTATGGGCCTACACAGGTGGCTCAAGTTCAAAGGTTGGCAGCGAATTGTTGGTAATCCATACTTTTGTGTGTCTATTTTGTGTAAACAAAAATCAGATATTAGCACCATTTTAGTGACTCAAACTCACATAATACTGTGAAAAAAACATCATTCCAGCCAAGGCGTCCTAGACCTCCTTGGGGCACCTGGTTGACCCCCATGAGTGGAGTAGAGGATTGGAAAGTGCCCAAAAAGGGGGAAACAGGGATCAGGACCCACGTAAGTCCTAGCGTAGGGTCAGGTGCCCTACTCAGATGGCAATGCCAGCCCCAGTTGATCCCACCCAAAGTAAGGAGACAGAAAATTTCAAGGAAGACACTCCAAGCATGGAGTCCTTGAGGCATTGCTACGTAGAGCCCTGCTTGTTGACTTACTTCTAGATTAGGCCATTATAAATACAGCTACTATGAACATTCTTGTTCATGTCGTTTGGTGCACGTGTGAACTGATTTCTGTTGGGCCTATGCCTAGGGTGGAATTACTTGATTATAATTACTTAGTTATAATTGAACATAATGTACATGTTTGCCTTTAGTAGATGCTGACAGTTTTTTCAGGGGATTTGTATTAAGTCACACTCCCAGTAAAATGAGAGTACCAGTTCTCTACAACCTTGTCAACATTTGGTGAGGTAATTATCATTATGAAAAAGAAAAAATAGCTCTTTTGGTAGATTTAATGGTACTTCATTGTGATTTTCACTCACTTTTTCCTAATGAACAATGATGTAGAGTACCTTTTCGTATGCTTATTGGCCAAGTTGATATCCAGGCTGATAAAGTATACCTTCAAGTCTTTTGTTTCAATTTTTCTATTGAGTCTACTCAATAGAAGAAAAAATCCTCTTACTGATTTGTAGAAACCTTTTCCTTATTGATTTGTAGGAGTTCTCAGTATATATCCTTAATCTAACCTTCTGTTTGTATTGTACATATCTTTAACCTGTGCCAAGCTTGCCTCTTTATTCTATTAATAATGTCTTTGAATAACAGACATTTCAATTGTAATAACATCTAATTTATCAACCTTTTCCTTATTATTGTTTATATTTTTTTCTACTTGAAAAATCTTTAGCCCAAATATATGAATATGTTCTCTTTGGTTTTGTTTTAGATGTTTTATTGTTTTATTATTCTAACTATTTGAGTTGTTTTAGCATCAGTTATTAAAAAGTATATTCATTCCCTGACTGCATTGCATTGGCATATGTGTAGAAATGCAAGTGACTGTGTAAGTGTGAGTATGATTCTGGAATCTCTTTTCTGTTACAGTGGACCTTTTTTAAAACCTTGCACCAGTATCGTAATATTTTAATGACTATAGCAACATAAGAAGTCTTAATAGCTAAGAGTGCATGCCCTCCAAATTTATTCTTTTTAAAAAATATTTCTTCACCTCTGTTGGCCTGACTTTGTGCACTATCAAGATTCCATCCAGGATAAATTTCCTTCTGTCTAGAAAGCTTCCTTTAGTTTTTGTTTCAGCATGGGTATCCTGGTAATAAATATTCTCACATTTATTTGTCTAAAAATGTCTTTCTTTGGCCTTCATATATAAAGGATAAATTTGCCAGATACTGAACTATAGATTGGCAGGGTTTTAAAAAATAGTTTCAAGAAGTTTTGTTTTTGTTTTGTTTTGCTTTTTGCTTTCATTGTTTCTGGGGAAAAGTCAGCTGCTGATCTTATTATTTATCATTTGAAAGTGATTTTATTTGTGTTCCATTTTATTTCTACCTCTAGATACTATTTTAAATAAAATTCTTATTTTTCAAACATTTTTAGATTTTAGTAAAATTTGCAAAATTAATACAGAGAATTTTCATATACCCAGCATCTATTTTCCCCCACTATTAACATTTTACATTAGTATGGTACATTGGTTACAATTCATGAACCAATATTGATACATTATTATTAAAGTTCATACTTTATATAGAGTTCCTTATTAAACCCATATATTGAATCTTAATCTCAGTTATTTCAGTTCTAGAACTTTGATTTTTTTATTGATTTGCATTTTCAGGTGAAATTTTCCATCTTTTTCTCTGTTTTCTTGACATTTTAATCATAGCTATTTTAAAGTCTCTAATATCTCATTCTATCTTACCAGTGGCTCTATTTCTATTTTATGTTTTTTTCTTTGGGTTTTAGATCATTTGGTCTTCAGTCCTGGCTTATCTTTTATTGCATTCTGGACATTGTGTCTGAGCATTTAGATAATGTTATCTTTCTGCAGAAAAAATTAAAATGTCCTCTCATGGACAGATATATCAAGGAACAATTATTGTACCAGAGTTAAATCTTGGTTACAGCCTTTGTTAGGGCAGTTTGTCCTTATTTCTTTGGGGTAGGCCTTTTGGGTCTCATCTGAAATTCTGAGTTATTTATTAGAAATCGGGCACCATGGCAGACCCTGCCCTCTAACCTCATCTTCCTAGTACCACAAGACTTCAAATATCTTTGGTCAGCTTTTTAGCTTTCCAGCCTTCTTTCCTGCTTGTCTTCTTGGTGTCTTGCATATGCAACCTAGGTGTCAGCTAATGCCTCAAGGCATAATTGTACATAAATTTCTAACTCACTTCTGTGTAGTTCCTTCCTTTCTGGGACCTTGGCTCTGCAAATCTTGGTATCTACAAACTCTAACTTCTTCCTCCTCAACCTGGTGGAACTGCATCCAGCGATAGATACTGCTTTCTGTCTCTATTCCCCATGCTGCAAACTGGCAAATGCCCCAGGGAAAAAGCACAGGTAAATTTGAATTTCACCTTGGTGAGCTTAATTTCCTTCAAGTCCTATCTTCTTTGTTTGATTTATGGTACCTCCAAACAGGTTTTCAGAGATTTTTTTTTATTTATTCAAAATAAAAGCAACTTTTATTGTTGATCTCAGCAGTAGGGTTAATCTAATACATGATTCTCTATCATGCTACAGGTGAAATGAAGTCATTATCTTAAATTAATGTTTTGACTATCCCATATCTGGAGAGATTTATTGGTCCTAGTTGGTATCTAGTCTCAACCTTTTCTATCTTTTGCCTCTTCTTTTCCTTATTCCTTCTCTTTTTCTTATTTTCTCATTTTCCCCTTCTTCTTTAGGCAGTAACAAATTTCTCTGCTTGTCTTATGCAGAGTACTGTTGCTCTTTTTTTGAAGCCCTTAACTCTGTTGTCATCTTAACTGGCAGGATCCATTAAATACCCCAAGCTCTTAATTTTCCAAGTGAACACAATTCTCTTTTTAAGAAAGATTCTAATCTTGTTGCTAAGAAAATTTCCCCCCACTACATGTATCAAATTTCCACAAATGTATATATTAGTTTCAATAGAAATGATGACTAATTCCAAAGAGAATTTGAAGTAGCTTAACTGAAGGAAGTCAATTTTTAAATTCAAAATATATTTTTGTATTTATCTTGCTCTCAATTTGAAGAATAATATTTCATATATTCTTCTATGCTTTAAGATCTTAGAGAATATTTAAAACTTTAAACCTGACTTGAAGCGTCTTAAAATCTAAAGTTGTACTCTTTGTCTTGTGATGGGGTTATGTCTGATTAACTTAAAGGAAATTGAAAATTTCATAAAAATGCATTTAATATTCCTAACCTACCAAACATCATAGCTTAGCATAGCATACTTTAAACATTCTCAGAACACTTACATTTGCCTATAGTTGCTCAAAATAATCTAGCACAAAGCCCGTTTTTTAATAAAGTATTGACTTTCTTATGTAATTTATTGAATACTATCCTGAAATTGAAAATCAGAATAGTTGTATGGGTATTACAAGTACAATTTCTACTGAATGAATATTGCTCTTGCACTATTATAAAGTTGAAAAATCATAATTGAATCATTGTAAGGCAAGACCATTTGTGTGTATATACACAAACATATTGTGTGGATAGGATACCCTTTATTTTAAGTATTAGTATTACTCTCTTTATATATATTACTCTTTATATGTATATGTATATCTGTGTATATGTGTATACATATAAAGAGTAATATATATAAACAACTTTTTATTTTTACAATTGACTTGCAAATGAAGCACTGACACTATGAATATTACCCTTGTAAGCCTAGGATCACTTCCATTTTATTTTCTTAGGCCAATACTCTGTATTCACTTCAAAAACTTATCATTTAAGCAAAATTTCAATGTACATGTGCTATTCACTCATTCAACAAATATTTAGTGAACAATAAGTCAGTTCTAGGCATTGTGCTAAGTGTTGGGCATACACTAGTCATAAAAACACACATGGTCCCATGGGGCCTACAGTTCTGTGAGAAGAAGAGATATTAATAAAATCACATAAAAATACAAACTACCAACTATTGAATAGTAAATGTGCAGCTTCTGTGAAAGCATGTAATAGAGGGAGCAGATATTATCTATGAATCACTAAGTAAAACTCTCTTGTTATATTAAAATTTTACCTACAATTACACATAATCCCTGTCATTACTCTGAATAATCAGCAAGGTGAAGGATTTTCACTCAAAACTGGATCAAAGATTTGTTTCAAATGCAGTATAAAATTTCTAATCATTACAAGATCACATTAATAAATTCCAGTGTGTAGAAAGTATCATACACACCTGCATATTGTGTGGATAGGGTACCCTTTATTTTAAATATCACTCTATTTAATAGCATAGGTTGGTACTGCAGGGATTAAAAAAAAAGAGTTGTTTGTTACATGGTATTAAATACATTTAGAGGTTCAGTATATTATGAAATTTCATTAATGCTCCACGTTGGTGCTGATAGATGAAAGGATGAACGTGCAATTCATTCATCCAGGGCAAATCACATTTATTTCTAGTACTTGAGCATAAACTTCAACATACGTACAAAAATTATGAAAGTTGAATACCTCAGATGAGACTACCTGGTAAACATGATTGATTGTTACTCTTGAGGAACAAAAATAAAATCCTAAACTCTTAACCAACTGAACGGACCCCTTCTTGGCCAAAGAGGCCCCAGAGAAACCTTTAAACTGAAATTCTGGCCATGACAGGATGGGAGGTCAGACACACCTCGTTATACCCCCTCCCTCATTATCCTCCATTAGATTTTCTTCCCTAAAAATTAAACAGAAACAGCCTGTGGAAAGACCTGCTCTGCTGCTGATTTCAATCCTAATGCTGCTCCTCCATTTTTGTGGTATCAGCACTATAACAGACCAACATTCCTTCCTGATAAGAGGTCATTGACCATGGAGTGATTCTGACCAGTCTATGGAGAATGCACAATGAGGGTTTTCATGTCCTCTGCTTCACCTTTTGATGTCAGTGGGCCAAAAGCTCCACCCTCAGATCATGCTAATGTCTCCATTTTCTGAACATGGATGCCATGAAGTAGTATGAGCTTAATTGCATATGAGCATGTTCCTCCTTGCATAAATATTCATGACTCCTTTTACAACTTATTAAATATGTACCTTTGGGCACCTGCTCAGCATAAATTCTTGTTACCATTACCTTTTCCTTAAAATACCTGCTTCCAGCTTCTGGCCAGAGGCTATGCTTCCCAGTCTGTCAGAATGGCCACCCTGTATGCTGCAACTGTTTAGGAGAAATAAAACTGTCCTTCCCAAATTTATAAACTTTGTCACTCTTCAGTTGACATTTGAAATGCTACTAATTGTGTTCTTGTAGCTTTGTCAAGAGAACAGTATAAACAAAAGAATGGAGTCATGAATGTGTGTAATATTCTTGGAGAATAGCAAGCACAACAGGAAGTGCAGAGAAAGGTAGAATGGGTTGGAAAAAATAGATTGCACCTAGATCATAGGTTGAAGGTATCTGGTGTTGGGGCAAGAGGGAAAGGGAAGAAGGGAACATCTGCTCTCTGAAGTTTTTCTAAAATGAACTGACAATAGACAGATTAACAGGAGGAAAGGCATAAATTTATTAATGTGCATAAGCATGAAAGCCATACAAAATATGACACTCAAAAAAGGGCCAGATGCCTGAAGCTGAAATAGCACCCTTTTCATAGGGGAGAACAAAATGGGGGAATGGAAGCAATTTTGAGGAGTTGTAACTGATTTTCAGAGGAATTGAACAGGCCCAAAAGACAGACAATAGTTTGTAAATGATTCTCTTTGGAAACTGAATAGGACTGACAAGTATGGGAATGTGAGGAGCAGAACTGCACTGTGAACAAAGGTTGTCTTATTATGCAGATAAAGGCTCTTAGGTAATCTCTCAGAGCTGCCCTCAAAAGAATAGATGAAGAGTTAGTCTCTTCTCTGGTGGCTAATCTTTCCTGATTATTTAATGAGATTCCTAGGGAGGGGGATTTAAGACAATGCATTTCTTGTGGAAGAAGTTTTCCTCATTCAGATAAGAGACAGCCACTCCCTGTGCTTGGGGTTTGGGGGAGAAAACAGAGAAGGTTAGAATGTCCTTTGTTCTGAGGCTGCTTATAAGGCTTTCCAATTTCCTTTAATTCAAAAGTGCTCAGCATGGCAAAGCACTGTTAAATTAAGTTTAGCCTAAAGCTGCCTCCTTACATATTTTAAGTTTGGATCAAAAGGCTTTGCTGTACATAGTGAACTGTAACCTAACTAAACATGTAAACAGACAGTAACCTACTTCTGTACCAATCACCAAGTTTGGGCCAATCAAAGGCAGCCAAACCATGTCCAAATCATGCAAATGTCAAGCTGTAACCAATCCAGCTGTTTTTGTATCTCACTTTAGTTTTCTGTATGTCATCGTCTTTTTTCTGTCCATAAATCCTCTCCGACCATGTGGCAGTGCTGGACTCTTTCTGAACCTATATGGGGGGGGGGGGGTTGGCTGATTCACAAATCTTCTTTTGCTGAATTTACTCTGTTAAATTTAATTTGTTTAAAGTTCTTCTTTTAATAACACCATACTTTGGGATATTGTTCTCTGAGCTCCAGCACTGGCTAAAACTTCCGTAGGGACTGAGGAGCCACTAAAGAGTGTGTGTGTGGGAGTTGTGGGGGAGAGGAATATCTGTTATTTGGTAAGATTACTCTGAGAAACCTTGAGAAAGTGGATTAAAAAGAGGAGAGCTATGGACTGAGGCTTGTTGGAACAGATCCTAACAGTCTCAGAAGGAAAGATGCTCAAGGGTTTCAGAAATATCACCTCTGATTAAAGACAATCTCTTTGTTTTTTCACTCTTGGAAAAAGCAACAATTGAGGAATTTTAATGCATCTGATAGGATTGAGAGATGCTGATTAAAAACACCTCAGCTTTTGGACAGTTTGATCTGTATTTAATAATTTGGGGCTTTTTAGGTGATGTTCATATTACTTTAAGCATTATATGTTCTGACTTTTGCTGTTTAACATTCTCAAATCATAATGCTCCACAATATAAGAAAACATTAACGTAAATGTTTAAGGAAATCCTTATCTTTATTATTTGCTGTAGATCCCTGCACAGTTCTGATGTAAACTATTTTAGAAGCCTTCCTAATTAAAATGGAAACCCATTGTGTTGGTATGTCTGAAGGAGCCAGAGTAATGTGCATTTGAATGTTTGTTTGAATATAGCTTTTAGGCTATTGACAGAAACTTGAGACCCAGGCCAAGCATAGCAGCATGGGCCTTGTGAAAGACCAAAGCCCAGGCATGAATATTTACTGACAGGCAGTTAAGCAAAACAGCCACTCTGCTGTTTGTCTTTTCACTGTCCTGGATATTTGCTTCTTATTAATCTTTTAGGATGTATTCTTCCTTTGCTGAATCTATTATTAAACAGAGAACAGACATTGTATTAGCATTGTTTGTTCTTGCTCAGGTTGATGAAGGAAAAATGTGTTAGATATAGTTAAAAGAAGTTGTATTACTTTTCTAATGGTGTGCTTTTACAAATAGAACAACATTTCTAATAAGATATGCTATACTTTCGGTGGTTTTGTAGGTGATAAAAATGTGTATCTTAATGCTAGATTGTAACGAATGATCTCACAAATTCTCTAAAATCTATCCCCCTTGCCCTGGGAGTTTTAGTAGAATTTTAAAAGCAACTATACTGATAGGTTTTTGTGCTACAAAAAAATACACTGTGTTTTGTGTTTCATGGGCCCTAAGGATTGCTGTTCCAGGATGATTTTGCCATATTTATCTGTGGTTTTAATTATTGTCTTCTAATAATTAAAAATAATATTATATTGTTTTACAAATATTAAGTATCCATAGGTCTATACTTTTTCTTTTTCTTTAACAACCTTGCAATTTACAGATAACGTAATGAAGGCACAGAGAGTTTAAGTAACTTGCCCAACTAACTATAAAGAAAGACACTGATATTCATATTTAGGTCTGTCTCCAAAGATCCTATTTTTTTTATAATACACCCTGCTGCCTCCTCATAGAGATAAATGTCATACCAAATTATTGTATTCTTCTAAGGGGAGGAAGATGAGGCATGGAGGACTTGTGACTTGACAGCATGAAGTGGTAACACCTCATTGTAACAATAAATGGCAGCTTATTTTCCAGTGGCCTGCTTATTAGCAGGGCCAAATAAAGAATTCAGTTCTGGTGATCGAAAATTCTTGACTACTTGCAAACAAACAAACAAACAAATAAACCATTTTGAAGTAAGGGTTTATTGTTAAGTCTATTTGAAAGATTTATACTTTTGTCTTTTTGTTTTCCCAAAATGTTAGCTTCAGGCAAACCAAAACTCCACTCTGACTCGAATGGGTTGTGCAAAGCCATGTAACTTGCTGTTTGATGGGTGATGTTGTGGTGAGTGGCACGTACATGGATGGAGTCAGTGATCCCAAACTTTCCGAAGCTTGGTTTGGAATTTAAAAACCTATATGTCTATCCAAAAAGAAAGAAACATTCATCCACAAGCAAGCACATTTTAGCATTTTAAAGGTTGATATTGTTAAATTGTGCAGTGGGAACCACATCAGGCTTAACAGTGGACCAAACTCCACTATTTGGAACCTCTTTTTGTATGATCCCCACGCTAAGAATGGTTTTTGGGATTGTAAACAAAATAAGCAAACAACAACAAAAAAAAAACCAAAGCACAGAAGAATATGTGAAAACCTTATATGACCCTGAAAGCCCAAAATATCTATTATCTGTCCATTAACAGAAAAAATTTGCCTATCCCTGAGCTAAAAAATGAGGGTTAAGATATCTATTGAGAAACATATACCATTTCTATTTGATGCAGCTTTCCCTAAAGAAAGAGTAGATTTGGGCTTGAATTCTACTTACTGCTTGTATGAACTTGGACAGAATACATAATGTTTCTGAATCCTGCTAGCTCATCCTTAAAATAGGTGTTATGTTATTATGTCATAGTGTAGTAGAAGGGATCCCATGTGCAAAGAAAGTTTTAAGTATCAAAAGTAGATTACAAAGTATCATGCAGGGCATGACATCAGTTTTGTAAAAATAAGTTTATTTTTTTGATTGTAGTCACATGCACAATGCCTGGGAATGTAGCCACTGAATTGTTAACAGTGGCAGGTCCTGAAGAGAGAGAATGAAATGCTCCTAGAGAGTGAGAATAAAATAAACATGTTTATTTTATTTTCTATAGCTTTGTATGAAAAAATTTATAAGGCACTACTTTGTTAATTTAAGTATAGACTAAACATAGTTTGAAAGTTTTGGGCATAAAATACGGTGAGGATAAATATTGATCCCTCTTTGTTCCTTAAGGAAGGGTGAAAGAACTTAGATGATTGATGCTAATTTGTAGATTGGAATAGCATTGTGGAAAAGCCTTAATTATAAGCCTGGGATAGCAGAGCTTATATTTTTTAGGAGAATAAAAAGGCAGTCTTTTAAAATGTACTTTACAGTTTGACAATGTATAGCAGCCTTGACTTCTGAAAGGGAAATTGGCCTCAATACTTCATTTCAGGTTTCATCCTCTAACTGTGTGGCAGAATGGAGCACCCTCACAATAGGATGCCATCGTCTCCATGTCTCGCTTGGGGAAAATTCCCCCACTTATGTCTCCTTGTGGACTCTCATTTGTCCCTGAAGTCAAATTCATGAATAACTCAGCTTATCTCAGTGGACCCAACACTCCTGTTATTGCAGAATGTAGCTGTGACTGAAATTAGTCCTGTAATTCAAAAGAAATAATTAGACACCTTATTATCCTTTTCTTAGAGTTGAACTGGGGTCCACCAGGCCTGTAAAAATTCAGGATTCCCTGAGGCAGGTAAGCATGGCTGTTTGACATAGTTTGGCTTTGGTATGCCTTCATCTGCTCACATAACTTGACAGAGCTCAACTTTACCGTGTGTAGAGGGAACATTTCCATTAGCATCATCCCTACATTCTATGATTTCTGACTAACATTGCCTCAATTGCTGAGGTTCTGAGATTTTCAGAATCCCCTCATGAAATATCTAAAAATAACCTAAATATTCTCTAGGCCCCATGAGCTATAGGATCCTAGGTAAGATCACTTGACCAGCTTCTCACTGAGACCAAGGGCTACCCTTGTCCTCTGTAATTATGATGCTGTTTGTTCTTGGCACACTCCACTGGCTCTGTGTTACCATTTCCCAGGACTCCACTCTTCCAGGACCTTTACCGCCTCAGATTCCTCTCACACTTGCTATTCTGACTTGCTCTCACCCTCTGTCTTCCCAGAGTGTAGGTTGTCCATTTGCACCACGGCCCTGCTGGCACTCTTTCCAATGGCCTTAGGATCGCATTAGTCATCTGTCCTTTTAACCTTTTGGGACAATTTTTCCATTCTTGGAGCTCTTCTTTCTACAGGATCTATGAGCTCTTAATAATATAGTTGATTTAATTTTATTACTCAATTTTCTCAAATAGTATTGTTGCAATAAAGTGACACTCTCCTGTCAAAGGTCCATAAGCAGCCTGAAGAGGGAATAGGGGAAGAAGTTGGTTTAAGTTCAGGTATAATTTTACCTTGCTTCTGCCCAAAGTCCTGCTAGGCCTGGTAAGTCTCCTTCCTCTCCTCTCAATGACTACTCCTCGGGTAGTGTTGTCTACCTGAATGTGACTGCCCTTGGCACGCCTTCTCAGTCCCGCCACCCATCCTCTCTTCATTCAGGCAACAATTGTGAACAGGGTTTGGGCCTTTCCCATAAGAACTTTGTTTTTCAGGAAACCTTTGGGAACTATATAGTTATCTGATTACGTTTCTGTCAGCATTCTGTGATTCTTTTCTTTGCTTTAAAATATATATAAAAGTGTTTTATTTTAGACTAGTTTTAGATTTTCTAAAAGTTACAGAAGATTTCTCTTATACTCCTCACTTAGTTTTCTCTTTTGTTAACATCTCATATGGCTATAGTACATTTGTCACATCTAAGGAGCCAAAATTGATACATTATTATTAACTAAACTCACCACTTTATTCTGATTTTGCTAGTTCTTTGATTTTTAAGGAGACACTTTTTGCCAAGAGCACAAAGGATGTGTGAGAAACTATCACCTGTTGCATTTTAGATTCAACTCTGCTCCTTTCAAAATAACCTGTGACAATTAGTTGCTTGGTTGACATTATTTTCTAGGTGTACCCTGATAAAATGATTTAAAAGGGGATGACATCAGGGGCAAAAATTGTTTTTTACTTTAGAAGCTCTTTGCATTTTTGGACTCCAAATTAAGAGAACAGATGAGGATAACTCAAATCTTTCTTCTTTTACTGCAACTTTTGCTGAGGAGCAGTGGGCTTGGGCAGCTGCTCCTGGGACTGTCCCTTGCCCTGGGGCTCTACAGGAAGGATCCTGGCTTTAGGCAACACTGTAATGACTGAGAAAACAGTCGGAGGTTAGGTGAGGCTTACAAATAGGAGAGAAGTAAAAGTCATTTTGGAGAAAGCAGAATAAAGTGAAACAAGAAAGATCAGCTTGAAAATATATAAAGCTATTACTAATAAACTGCCCGAGGGGATTTGGGTTAGTGGTTGTAGAAACATTCTTGTATACATACCATATGTTCTTCAAATATAAACTATCTCTACAAATGTTCTATAAATGCTGTGTGTGTGTGTGTGTTTGAGTTGGCAAGATGACATTCATTAAGCACATAAATATTGAGCACCTATCTGTGTACCAGACGCTGTGTTAATTATTGGGGATACTGAATAAATAAGACTGTTTTTGCCCTCAAGAAGTTTATGGCCCGGGTGGTGGTGATCTTATATATAAACCTGGCAATTTTTCTTCCTAACTGTTTCTTTTCCTCCAGTTTATACTCTCCTTTATCTGGCATAGAAAAAGAGGTTTAGATGTGGGTAATTTAATCATTGTCACAAGTTTGTCATTATCTGCTAAAAGAGAAATACCAACATAAATCCTTATCCTCGTTAACAAATATTGCTTAAGTTCTTGCTCTCACATAACACATTTGCTAGCCATTAGGCAAATAAAAACAGTATGAGACATACCCTAGCCCTTTTCTAGCTTGTCACCCAGGGTATTGTCCTAAAAAAGAAAACAGCAATGCAAGGTAGCCTCAGTTCGTTCCAAAGAATGTTACAGATCTAAATTCTCCAGCAGATTAGAAGAGCAGGCAATCACTACTAGCTGGAACTGGCAGGCAAGGCTTTATGGAGCTAAGCCTCAGACTATGCCCAGAAATAAAGCCCTACATGTATACAAGGTTATTAGGGGTTTAACTGGGCCAGCCAAGTTTATAATGCCCTTTGCTCCACTTCTTCAGTGTTGCTTATTTTCTTTCATCTCTTGCCTTCTTTATGTCAAGATGACTATGTTATAGTGAACCATTGTTCATTTCTCATTAGTTGCATTAGGGGAAATGGTTAAGATGGATTAAGACAGGAACCAGCAGCCGTGCCACCCTGAGAAGAGTAATTACATGTAACACAGCAAGTGTGAAAATTACCCTGCTTGCTTCAAGTCTCTGAGTTCCAATTCAGGCCTTGAACTTAACCTATACTGGTGATTAACTAGCTGTTTATCTGGTATTGTGCCACAGTATGTACTTTTGGCGTCATGTCCCAGTTCATGGTAGAAATTTATACTCATCCTCTACTTTTTCTCGATGTCCTCAAATGGTTTATGTAAAAGATATAATTGGAAGAAATTCTGTCATAATTCTGTCATAATATCCCAAGTTTAGACTACTCATAGTCTTTGTCACATGCATTTTTATTTTTAAAATATAAATGGCACATGAATTAAGCCATAGTCATATATTAATATATACATATACATACATATCTAGTGTATATATATATAAATAAAAAAATAATTTTACATCCCCCAAAGAGGTGAATTCTTTAAAGGAAATGAAAATAAAAATTTCATAGGGTGTAGGGCAGAGCAAATGCTCATCATAGACTCATCTGACAAGTCTCTTTCAAGAGCCTGTCCACAGATTGAAGATTCACTCTTTGCTCAATTTGCATCCTTGGCCCAATAAATGTTTTATGACCTCCCTCTATGAGCACTCACAGCCAGAAGGAGGTAATGCAAAATTGATCTGTATATTAAAACTGCTGAGCCAAGTGGGCTTGCTCCTGGAATTACACTGATTATGTGTGTGTGATTCAACAGGCCCTATTGAAACACCATAGTATTTGAAAAAGACACCCATCAGCTGCATTTTTTATATGCACAGTTTTCTTCTTTTCTTCAGCATCTTAACCCTATGGGCCAACTCCCATATTCACATCTTTTAACTCCCCTTTGGGCTCATGAATAGCAATAAATGTTTTCAGGAAAGAAGATGCTTCACCAATATGCTCAGCAGTCTGTTATTTCTAGAATGCAAGGAGGGACATGGACCTTGGAATCAAACACACAGCAGTTGGAATCCCAGCTTCACCATTTAATTGCTATGTGGATTAGGGCAAATTATTATCTCTCTCTGGGTCTCATATTGCTATTTGAAAGTACAGAAAATAACATTCCCCTGCCTGAATTGTTGCAACTATAACTGGTATGGCCAGGCTTTGGCTATCTGTGAATATAAAAGGAGACCCATTTTCTTTAATATCCATGTTATGATGGTGTGAGTTAATACTAATGTGATAGATTCCCTTAAAACATGCTTTGATTGTTTCTTGAAATGATACCAGTTTCTCTTACACATGTGTTAAGAACAGGTTTTTTAGTGTCTTCACTCTTTTCTTTTTTGACAAGCTCCAAAGATATTTATTTACATAACAACTATTTTTATTGAGTACCTATTTTGTGCCAGTATCTTTTCAAGCACATGGGTTGTGTGGTGAACAGGATGGAAAGGTCCCTGTTTGCATGAAGCTTATGGCAAATGAGAGTGAGGGAGGCAGATAAAATAGATAAATAATTGTAGATAAGGAAAAATACTCTGAAGGAAATCAAACAGAGCAATCCTATAGATATTCACTGGCAACGTTAGACATGGTAGTCAGGAAAGTCTTCTCTGAGGAGTTAACATTTAAGCTAAGACCTAGATGATGAAGATGGTACGCGTTAAGTGAAAATTGAAGAACATTCCAGATTGAAGGAGCAACAAATGCAAAATTCTGAGAAAGATTCACCAAGTTAGAGCAATTGAGGAAAGGGAAGTATAGCTAAAATGTAGTAAGAAAGGGATAAAGTAGTAGGAAGGTAGTCTGAGAGTTATGCAGGGACCTGATCATGTATGGCCATGTAGAGCATCAGAGGACAATTATAATGAGTAGAGAGGATATTGATATGTTTTAAGCAGGTAAGACATTCAATCTTATTTAATTTTTAAAAAGACAATTCTTGCTGCTGGATGAATAAGAATATGGGTACAATGGTGCAAATAGGGAGAATATTTTGGTTATTATCATAGTCCAAGTAAGAACAGATGGCGCTGGCTTTGTTAAGAAGGTAGAAGTAGAGAAAAGAAGATGAGGGAAGGGATTTGAGATCTGCTTTGACATAGAACCAATGTTATTTGTTGATGGATTGGGTAAAGGGGCAAAGAGGATTAAGAAGTGATGCCTAGTTATTTAGCAATATTTACTAAAATGAAAAAGGAATAAAATAATTTTTTTCAATAGGGGAAGCATGGTGCAGGATAGAACAAGAGTTCTATTTTTGATAAACTATGCTTACACTTACACTTAGGCAGCTGACTAAAGATGTCAATCCATTGGATATAAAGTGAATTTCAGGGTTGAGAGAAGTGTTGGAGATTTTAAGTTGAGAGTCAAGAAACTATATATGACATTTAAAGCAGTGAAGCTCAGTGGGGAATATGAATGGGAGACAAAGGAAGAGGTTATAAGAACAGTCACTAGGATACTCTAATAATTAGATGTTGGCTAGAGAAGAGGAGAAAGTAAAGAAGGATGAGACAGAAAATCAATGAAATTGGAAAAAGTGAGATAATGAATGATTTTCTGGAATTTAAGAAAGAAAATTATTTGAGAAAGTTGAGAGTTTGGATTATGTAACATGATGCTTAGAAATGAAAAAAGAGAGAAGGGATTATAAAATTTGGCAACATGGAGAGCCTTGACAAAATCTTGGTGAGAGCTGTTTCACTGGAGTCTAGAAGGTGAAAACCCAAATGAAATGAATTGAAGATAGGATAGGAGTTGAGAAAGAGGATCTAGACAATTGTTCTGAGACATTTGGCTTTGGTGGGAAATAAAGAAAGGAGATACTCTCTGGAAGGGCATGATAGGTCCAGGAAGATTTTTTTTTTTTAATGACAGATACTAGAGCCTGTATATTTTTCAGTGTTAATAACCGTTAAAGAAGAATAAATTCACAATGCAGAAGAGACAGGGAATCCTTGTCAGAGTGAAATCTTTGAGAGAACATGAGACAACGTCTATAGAATACAATTGCTCTGCCTGGCGTTTGATACATAAGAGATTAGTACCCCATTGTAGGAGAAAAGAAAGCAGAGAATGTGGGTTTATTTTTCAGCAAATTGAAGATGATTTCATCTGATTATTTCCATTGTTTCAGTGGAGTACAGGGTAAGGATATTATGTAAGAGTGAGCAGAGAAGTAAAGGGGTTTTGGAGGATTTAAGGAGAGAAGAGAAAATGTAAAATAGTCACTGAGGGCAGAGGGAATGTGAGCTTATAAGGAAATATACTAGTCTTGCTAGGCTAGTACATTTTGAAAAGGAAATGAATTTAACACAAGACCTGCTAGTAAGATAGGGTGCCTCTGCCCCTATTGCTGCAAGGCCTCCTGAAAACACCACTCACCACAGAAGGCTCTGCTGGTGATTGCTGTGCTGCCCCTCTCTGGCCATGAAAGGAACTATTCCCTTTGCTGCTCCATTCCAAGCAGAAAGCAAGTGCTTCATTAATCCATCCATAAAGCAAGATCAGGCTACACATTTTAGCACAATTTTATTGATGTTTTAGATACGGTGAAAGAAAACAATGATGATGTGAATTTAAAAGTATTCTTTGATATAGCTACTCTGGGAGTTTACAGCATTTTTGAGGAAGGCTTTATGAGTATTTTCATGCTTATGAATCAACTGGCTGCCACATAGATAGCAAGGGCCAATTTACTTCCCCCAAAGAGAATGCCCTTGAAAGTGACCATTCAATGTCTGAGCACCAATTACTCCAATGGAGATACTCCATTCTCAGGCCTATTTAAGACCTATCGTCCAAATCCCAATTTTCTGTCCCTAGGTTCTTCCTCCTCCCGAGTTGACTGACAGTAGTAATACTAATTCACTTTTTTGGGGTATGATATCATTTTTTAAAATTTTTTAAAATTGTGGTCAAATATATGTAGAATAAAATTTACCAACTTTACAATTTGAAGTATACTGTTCAGTGGTATTAAATACATTCATAATGTTGTGCTACCATCACTACCATCCATATCCATAATTCTTTTTATATTATAAAGCTAAACTTATATTCATTAAACAATAACTCCTCATTGCCCCCTTCTCCAGCCCCTGACAACCACCATTCTACCTTCTGTCTCCATGATTTTGACTATTCTAAGTGGCTTATGTATATAAAACCATACAGTATGTATCTTTTTGTGACCAGCTTATTTTATGTAGGACAGTGTCCTCAATATTCATCCATGTTGTAGTGTCAGTCTATTTGTGTCTTTGGATCTGAAATGAGTCTCTTATAGATAGCATGTATTAGATAATATTATTTTATCCATTATTCTAATCTCTGTCTTTAATTGGAGAGTTTAATACATTTACAGTAAAATAATTACTGATAAGGAGGGACTTATTCCTGTTATTTTGCTATTTGTTTTCTATATGCCTTATAGTTGTTTTGTCCTTCATTTTCTGCATTACTTATTTTGTTTATATGTGGTGAAATATTTAAATTCCTACTTAATTTATTTTGTGTATATTCTATACGTATTTTCTTTGTGATTATCACAAGAATTACATTTACCATCCCAAAGTTATAATACTCTAATTTGAATTAAAATCAGATTAACATCAATAACTTACAGAACTCTGGTCCTCTTCTGGTTGTTGATGTAAAAAAAAATCTACATCCTATACATGTGTGCCCCAAAATATAAGATATTAATTTTTTAAATGCATTAGTCTCTTAAATTATGTAGAAAATAATATGTGGAGTCACATACCATTCTTTTAATAACACTAGCTTTAAGACTAATAATTATTTTTTCAAATAAAGTACTAGGTCTCTTAAATAATATAGGAAATAAAAATGGAGTTACAAACTATTATTACTATAATACTAGCTTTTATACTTGCCCATATATTTATTTTTATTGATACTTTTACTTCTTCATATGATGTTGACTTATAGTTTAGTGTCTTTTCATTTCACCTTGCAGCATTAAGCATGTTTTGCATGACAGTTCTAGTGATAACAAATTGCCTCAGCTTCTGTTTATCTGGGGATGTCTTAATTTCTCCTTCACTTTTGAAGGACAATTTTGCTAGATAAAGGATTCTTGGTTGACAGATAATTTTCTTTTAGTACTTTGAATATGTAGACTCATTGCCTCTGGCTTCTAAAGTTTCTGATGACAAACATGCTGATAATCTTATTGAGTATCTCTTGTATGTGATGAGTCATTCCAATCTTTCTGTTTTCAATATTCCCTCTTTGTTTTTATCTTTCTCAGGTTTGATTGTAATATGTCAAGGTGTGTGTCTCTTTGAGTTCATCTTTCTTGGAGTTTATTGAGCTTCTTGGATGTTTATATTCATATCTTTCATCAAATTTGGGATGTTTTCAGCCATTATTTCTTATATTATTCTACCCCTTTCTCTCTCTTTTCTCTTTTTGGGACTCCCACCATATCAGTTTTGGTCTGCCTAATGGTATCCTATCAAGGATCCCTTAGACCCTTCACTTCTCTTCAATCTTATTTATTCATGTTTCTCAGACTTAATAATTTTCATTGTTCTATTTTCAAGTTTGCTGACTCTTCTGCCTCCTCAAATCTACCTTTGAATTTCTCTAGTGTATTTTTCATTTCCGTTATTGTATTTTTATTCTCTAAAATTTTCTTTTTGCTTTCTTTTTTAGGGTTTCTATGTCTTTATTGATAATTAATATTTCTTGACTTTAGCCACATCTTCCTTTAGTTCTTTGAACATCTTTAAGACAGTTGCTTTAACGTGTTTTTCTAGTAGATCTGCCATCAGGTCTTTTCTGGGACACTTTTAATTGTTTTTTTATTTGAATGGTTCATGTTTTTCTGTTTCTTTGAATGCCTTATGGTTTTTTTGTTTGTGTTGAAAACTGGACATTTGAGTGTTGCTCTGATAATTCTGGAAATCAGATTTTCCTTTTTTCCCATTGTTTGCTGTCTTTTCTTTTCTTGTTTATTTATTGGTTGTTGTAGGCTGTCTCTATGTCAAGAGTTGGCCTGAAGTATAAACTTAAGGTTTTCTGAAGTCTTTTCTAAGCCTGCACCTTTCCCTGGCATGCATGGTCACTTTCTAATTTCCTCACATATGCAGTTGATCTTGAATGTCCTAGTCTTTAGTATAACCAAAAGGGAAAAATAAGGAAGATGAAGAGAAGCAGAAAAGGGTGCCAGTACTTTAAACCCCTTGGAAGTCACTTCAGCTAGGGTAGGAGGAACTTGGAACAATGTGGAGACCAGCAACAACGGCCACACATCTTTTCATCTGTACTTTGTGATCAGAAGCACCAATCAGTGATCAGAGCAGAGATCCTTGATATTTGGAGGACAAGATCATTTATGACCACCTGGCTCTTGCAGATTGTATGCATGTTGCTCTAGGAACACATGCAAAGCTGCCTGACACAGGGATGAGAGTTAGGGGATTGGTAACTGCTACTGTGCTAAGAGCTGATATTGACTGAAATTTACCACAATGTATCATCCACGACTTCCCTTGGAATTTATAAGTCTTCAATAGACTCCAGAGTTTCAAAATAATTACATTAGATAGCATCTGCCAGTGCAAATGTTGTTTAGGTAGAGA
This sequence comes from Cheirogaleus medius, assembly GCA_008086735.1. Taxonomy (NCBI): domain Eukaryota; kingdom Metazoa; phylum Chordata; class Mammalia; order Primates; family Cheirogaleidae; genus Cheirogaleus; species Cheirogaleus medius. Next base: position 36,272,393 of record VBSM01003204.1, on the reverse strand, counting down.
GATAGGTTCCTAGTGCTTCTTATTCTGCCATCTTCCCAGAATCCTCTTACCAATTAATCTTTGAAGAAAGTATGTCTTAAATAAAATGGATGTAGTCTTGCTCAATGGTCTGAATTAGATAATAATATCAGTGAATTTTTGATTATTCTCTCTACATAACATAAAGTATCATGCATTAGTGTCCCAATCTGAACACATATGTTTTAAATCACTACAGCAGCTTGAGGTGAAAACCACATCTGTATGCCCTTTCTGTGGTTTTCTTTATCTCAACTCCCTATATCCCATCTTAGCTGCTCAAGAAGATACAAAATTTCAATGAGTAACAATATTTTCTTAATCCACTCCCAGTCCAGAAATGCAGTTTGCAGAAATAGTTTTTATGCAGGGAAATTTACATTGACAAATAGAATTCATGGCAGTGAATATTTTTACATTTTTTTTGCATAGAAAATATGCATGTCCTGGCTTTATATTTGTGAAATTATAGCTTATTCAAAATGTTTCCCCAACAACAACAACAAAAGGTATCTGTTTTCTTCCACAAAGGGGAACAGACAACTCTTTCCAATGATAGATAACCACCTTAATTTTAAATAGAAGTTTTTGTAGGTCTCAATAAAAAGCTCAAGCTTGAGTTGCGGTCTAAGGACCTTGCCAAATGAATTTTAAAGATCACATATTGAATGTACATACCTGCAATAAAATAGAAATCTCAACTTGGTAAATTTTAAATTATATCTCCAAGGAGATATAGACTTTTGTTATAAGTGAATCATATAGTGTTATAATACCTAGATCATGCATAGATACCTGGGAAGATGCATATTTTCTACCTAAAATATTATTTTCAAAATATAAAAAGAAATTATTATAATGTATATTATTATTAGATAGTACAAATGCCTAAATTTGCATTACAGACTGCATTTTTGCATCTGTATTGGCTCCTCTTCTAAAGCTTATTATCTCAATTTATTAAAAATTGGCATTTCATGTAAGATGGATTCATCTTGAAACTTTCCCAATGGATTTATTTATAAAATTGATTTAATTTGGTTTCCAGAATGCATTCAAAATAATTAATTGTAATAGTACATTTTTATTATACCACTTTATTAAAAATATATTGTTTGCTATAATGAAAATTCAATATACTTAAATATTTACACTGGTGGGGTCAAGTTACAGTAGGGACAGGAAAAGAGAGAGTGAAAGAGAAAGAGAGAAAAAGATATATGTACAATAAATGGCAGCAAGAATATAAAACATTTGGATATGGTCATGCAGGTTGGTAACTATAATCATAAGAGAGAAAATGGAAGATACTTTAATGATTGGAAACAAAAAGTAATTGCAAATAATGGACCAAAACTCAGGGCTTCTGAGTAAAGATTGCTAACCATGAAACAGAAAGTGTTGGCCTGTTGTAAGAAACATCAATCTTTTTGCTATTAATTTATTAATTCATTTAATCATTTATTCATCAATCTTTTCATCCTGTTTAGATGAGAAAACTAAAGAAAAAAATTGTCTAAATTATGAAAAAGGTGATGAAAAAACTAAAATTAAAATATCTGGTTTTATGTCTTTCCTTTTAGAGTTATTTCCATATGTGAATAATCACAATTCTACTACCTCAAAAAAGATCTGGCTCTTCACACCAAAAATCTCTCTATATTACCTCTGTTCTACTTGATGTAGAAGTGAGTTCTAGTGTGAGTTGAGATGTGCTAAGTATGAAACACACACAGGATTTTGAAGTTTTAATAATGCCAAAAATAATGTAAAATAGCTCATTAACATTTTTATGTTGATTATATGTTGAAATGGTATTATTTTGGATATATATTGGGTTGAATAACATATATTATTCGAATTAATTTCACTGGTTTCCTTTGTTGTCTTTTAATGTGGTTACTAGAAATGTAAAATTAGAAGTGCAGTAAACACAGACACATAGACCAATGAAGCTGAATAGAGAGCACAGAAAGAAACCCAGTAAACTGAACTGTAAAAATAGTGCCAAGAATACACAATGGGAAAATGATAGTCTCTTCATTAAATGGGATTGGGAAAACTGGATATCCACATGCAAAAGGTTAAAATTGGAGCCTTATTTCACACCATACACATAAATCAACTAATGGTGGATTAACAACTTAAATATAACACCTGAAACTGTAAAACTCCTAGAAGAAAATAGGGAAAAGGGTTCTAGACATTGGAACCCTTGGTAATGATTTTTTGAATATGATACCAAAAGCCCAGGCAAGAAAAGCAAAAACAGGTAAGTGGGATTATGTCAAACTAAGAAACTTCTGCACAGTGAAGGAAACAATCCACAAAATGAAAAGGCAACCTACAGTGTGTGAGAAAATATTTTCAAACCATAAATCTGATAAGAGATTACTATCTAAAATATATTAGGAGATCCTACAACTCAATTGCAAAGCCCCTAAATAATCCAATTAAAAATTGTGACAAAAGACTTGAGTAGACCTTTCTCCCAAGAAGACATACAAATGGCCAATAGATATATGAAAAAGTGCTGAATATCACTAATTATCAGGGAAATGTACATCAAAACCACAATGTCACCTCATACATGTTAGGATGGCTTTCATTTAAAAAATAACATGAAAGATAACAAATGTTGGCAAGGGTATGGAGAAAAGGGAGCAGTATAGGGAAAATATAATAAATATTTTGGAGGGAAAATATAATAAATTGGTGCAACCACTATGAAAAATAGTGTGGGAGTTCCTAAAAAAAACAAAAACCCTAAATATAGAACTAATTACTATATAATACAGCAATTCTACTTCTGGGTATATATACAAAGGAATCGAAATTACAATCTTAGAGAGGTATCTGTACTCCTGTATTCATTGCAACATTATTCACAATAGCTAAGACATGGAAGCAACCTAAATGTCTATTAGTGGGTGAATGGATAAAGAAAATGTGGAATATATACACAGTGGAATATTATTTAGCCTTAAAAATTCCTGCCATTTGTGACAACATGGGTGAAGCTGGTGGATGACATGCTAAGTATTAATAAACAAGCTAGATACAGAAGGACAAATACTACATGTTAACACTTATATGAGGAATTAAACTCATAGAAGCAGAAAGTGGAATGGTGGTTGCCAGAGGGTGGGGAAGGAGGAAATGGGGAGGTATTACTTAAAAGATACAAAGTTTCATTCATAAAAGATAAGTGAGAGATCTACAACATAGTGCCTATAGTTAGCAACATTGTACAGTTAAAAATTTGCTAAGAAAGTAGGTCTTATATTAAGTGTTATCATTATCATCATCATCATCATGAATAAGAGGGCAAGAGGAAATATTGGAGGTGATGGCTATATTTATGGCACAGAGTGTAGTGATGGTTTCATGGGTATATATTTACCTCCAAACTCATCAAGTTGTGTCCATTAATTATATCAGATTTTTGTATGTCAAAAAAATTAAAGTTAATCAAAACCTTTATCTTTGTATTAGAAAAAAACCTTATAAATGTAGTTCAGATTATATTGCCATTGAACAGTAGTGCTTTAGACAATTCTGCCAAAACAATAATTATTGATATTAATACAGGAATTAAAATACATATACATAGATATTACAGGCTTATCTGTAATATAGATGTAATGTAAAATTCTGACCTACAATCTTATTTCTTATAGATTTTCTCATAGTAATTATACTCTGTTTTGCTTATTGTTCCTAGTAAGTTAATTGGGCTTATGGATTTTTTTCTTTTATTTTTAGTACATCCTTTCTTCCTTTTATTTTATTATCTACCTCTATGACATGTTTCAAGGATTTGAGAATGACTCTCTATATAACACTGCATATGGTAGATCCTGAGGATCCACTGGGAAACTGTGATTCTAGAGTTGGATCTCTGTTTCCCAGTGCTAAGTTGTTTATAATTTTCTGTTCATTGCAATAGCTTTGTCAGTGTAATTCTTTCACCATCCACCTCCTTCTTTCCCTCTGTATCGTGTTGTATGTGTATTTATACTTTGAATTTTGTAGACTTTCGGAATGTATGATATTTAACAATGGAAACTAATCTTAGTTTTCAAAGAATAATCACAAACCAAAACCAAGTAGCTTTAATAAAGAACAAGTTATCAGATAAATACTTAGTGATTTTATTGAATATTCGTCAGGAACACCCTGTTATATTTGAAATAAAGTATCATCCAGCACTATCAACATGAATGAAGCTGACACTTGGATAAAGAAAAGTTACTGAATATAAATTTAAATATTAAAGAATAATGAGGTTTTAAGTGTCTGAAAAATTGCTTTTGCTCATGCCCAGTAGGAATTTTCACCAGCATGAAATTATGCAGCTATTTCTATGTCTCTGAAACATTATGAAAATTTAATTGACAGTTGTATAATTGGGTAGTACATTTTTGATGTTTTATTTACTTTTTCTATAGATTGAAGTCTTCACATTACAAAACAGTTTTTATACACCTATACAAAAAAAATACAAAGTGCAAATAACATTTCTAACTCAAGAAATATAAGCTATTAGTCAATCTGTAAATGTGATAGGGTCTGTTCAATGTCCAGGAATGTTAAGATTCTTACCCTCTACTTAACTATTTAAAAACAAGTATAGTCCCAATTTATAATCACTTATATTTAGACTATAAGGGCATATATACATATAATAATCCATAAAATAAATGATAGCATATGTCATGACATTATTATCATAATCTTTACATCTATATCTTTATATTTGTAGAACTGGAAATTGATTTTGAGGTTTCATAAATAACATGCTTACATGTAAATTTACTACAAAGACATTTATATTTGTTACTATATTAATGAACAAGTCTGTGAGATATTCTTTTATCATTGTTCCTAGGATAATTACTCATTATAACTAAGCTTGGTAATAGATATATTTACATTTCACCTATCTTTTGTTCAGATGAAATTTGAAAATACTAACTAGATTCCTGTTACATGCAGGCTTCTTTTCATTGCTTAATTGAACCCCTGATTTTGATGGTTGTATTGTGGTTATGTACAAAAATGTCCCTGTTATAAAGTATTTGAGTATAATACAATATCAGGTCAATGACTTACTCTTAAATGATTCAGGAAGAAAATAGTTCTTTGTACTATATTTATACATTTATAATTTTTTCTGTAAATTTACAATGGTTTAAAAAATAGAAGAAGAAGAAAAAAGACTGTTCCTTGGTAACTATGTGAGCTTGCACAAGTAAGTCACTTCTACTCTCTGAGCTTAGTTTCTCCATGTGTAAACTGGGGATATTAATATTTTAAGGTTGTTTTTAAGGTTATGCTTAAGCCAGTTATTTTATTTCATGGACTAAAATTTGTTTTTCTCCTTATATACTTTCATGTTCAAATTGTCCCATATTTGCTAGTAGAAGCTCCTTTAAATTGAAAGCCCATTTTCTTAATATCCTTGCAATACTACCATTTTATGGTTTAAAAATCTTTAAATTTTATTAGTATATTACATCAAAGAAAAGTATGCTTTAGATAAGAACATTTTCAGATATCTCAGGATAGAGATCCAGATAGTGGTTGGCAACAACCCCCAAATATTATAAAAGTCCTGAAGAATCACCTTGTTACAGAGGATGCAGCACCTGCAGGAGGTGTCTGTGATAGCGAGCACTGAGCCGCAACCCGAAGTGTTGTTTGCTCTATTCATAGGTGTTAGGCAGGGGTAACCCTCTAACTTAAAAAAAAAAAAAAGAGATTTCCTTATTTGTTATAACAAATATTGATCACACAGACAATAAAAAGCATAATTAGAAAAGTAGAATGTTCTTACTTGGATTCTCAGAAAGTTGAAGAGATGAAATTAACAGAAAGAAACATGTAGGGAGGGGAGTTGTAATTTACTTCTCTTTCGTAACTTTAGGCAAAATCAGACTCAAGCTATTCTAGACACGTGCTATTTCTTAGTTTAAAGACCTCCAGAAATAGGAAATAATCCATTTCAATGTCTAGTTTTGCTTAATGCCCAAAATTCTGTGTCTCTAAACTAAATACTATGTGCTGCTTTAAGAGTAAACCCTCTATTCTTATTTTGTACTCAAAGAAAATAAAATACTGATCATATGCTCTTCAAAGTGTCCATAAGAGAGTAGTTTTCAAACTTATAGTCACCACGTTCATTCTCCACTTCCAAGGGGAAGGGACTTAACATTTTCTGAATTTCTACTCTCTGTCAGAGATCAGTTTTACTGACATATATTATTTACCATGTGCCAAGGACTATTATAGGTATTTTATATGTTTGAACTTGTTCAGTTTCTAGAACTACCTTTTATCTTTAGTCTTCTAATAGGGACAACAATGGTTGGGTTATTTCCCAAAGTTTACATAGTTTGTTATATGTCAAATTGACTGGGCCATGGGGTGCCCAGAAATTTGGGGTGGCAGATATTTCTGGGTATCTGGGAAGGTATTTCTTGATGAGATTAATATTTGGATAGGTAGACTGAGTAAGCAAGTTGTTCTCCCTACCATGGTTGGGCCTTATCCAATTTATTGAAAGCCTGAATAGAATAAAAGGCTGAGTAAGGGAGAATTGTTTGTCCTTTCCTGAATGAGCTGGGACATCAGTCTTCTCCTGTCTTCAGACTTGGCCTGGGATTGGAACTTATACCATTGGCCTCCTGGGTCTAGACTTCTCAGCCTTCATAATTGTGTGAGCCCCAATTCCTTATAATCTATCTCTCTCTTTCTCTGTATTATGTACATATATATGTGTGTTTGTGAATATATATATATATATTCCCCCCCCCCCCGTGTTCTGTTTCTCTGGAGAGCCCGAATATAGCTAGCAAAAGGCTGATCTTGGAGTCCAGGCAGTCTGACTCTAGTATCTTTGCTCTCAACTAATTCAGTAAACTGTCTGATTTGGTAAACAACATGTAATTTTCACAACTTGGCAAAGTCAATGGGATTTTTTTCCCTCTTCGTTTCACAGATGAGGAACCTGAGACTTAGAGAGGTTAAGTAATTTACCTGTGATCAAATAGCTAAGAGAGCAATTGGCAGATACAAATTCAAAATTCAGATGAACATGGCTCCAAAACCAGTGGTATTTTCTCTCTAAATGTATTTCATTCCATGCAGTTTTTTTTGTTTTTTTGTTTTTTTTAGGGAGAAGGATATTACATACAATAAGGGGCCTGCTCAGAAAGAACCATAGCTATTAGTTTGGCTGGACAAGAACTGCATTTGTCAGTGCTATTGCATCAGGGGGGCCACAAATTACATCTGTAAAAGGCTATAAATTTGAGAAAACTTTCAGCTCCTTTCTTAATAAGATAGTATTTGCTGTTTTTCAAGGGTCTATTATATGCTCAGCACTGTTCCTGGATACAATATTTCATTTAGTCCTCGACACAAACCTTTGAGATAGTTTATTTTCTTAGGTTGGGTTTCCCAGAAGTAGACCCTAATATAAGGCTTTAAATACAAGTAATTTATTAAGCAAATGCTGGTAAAGGAGTGGGGGAAAGCAGGACGGGGCAGAGGAAGAAGCCAAGCAAGAGTATGAATTCCGGCTAGGACTCACAGAAAGTACAGGCTGATACCCCAGGGAACTCTGGAGTGTGAGGCATGCCTGGCTCATTCAAGTTTACCCCAGCCTGAGGCTTTCCTCAGTAGGACCCTCCACCATTGGTGAAGACTTTCCCAGATTTTGGGAAGGGAGAATGTAAACTCCCAGGTACTTAGGAAGCTCTGTGCTTTGGGCAAGAGGCTCTAGTAGCCCTGGGTGACCTGAAGAACAGGAATCACTGTATGGACAAATTGGAGGTAAAGGCAACATCCAAGCTGGGGAGAGGTGTACAAAAAAACAGTAAAGGGATCTGAGGGAATGAGGGTGGAGCCATGATGCTATGAAGGGCAGACTTTGGACAGAGATCCCTCTGACACCAACATCCAGGTTCTTTTTCCACTATCCTATTTCACGTCTTTTTATTCCCTTGTGCTAGTTGCCTCCCATTAATCTTGGCTCCATCAGCCGCATAGCCCTAAGGGCAGAGTTACCCTACAGCTTGGGAACCAAGCACCCAGGGCAGTGAGAGAATCAGTGGACCCAGGTTCCATTTCCTAGAAGTCTTTGTAGATTTCTAGGCTTAGAACCCCACAACTAGGGGTTTAGGAAAGCGATTTTATATGTTATAATTTTTAAAACATCTTTACTTTTATAAAACTTTATAAAGACATCTAAAACCTGATAAAAATGAAGCTGAGTCTCTTACCAGTTGCCCAGATCTCTGTCGTTCAGGACAGCAGTGCTGTCTGTGTATACTTTGGGGCCCTACTTTTTCTGGACTTCACTTTATAGCAACTCCTACCTGGGTTACTTGTGCTCCTAAGAGAAGCAAGCCCTGGAAATGAAAGTGACCTACAGCTATAGGAACCAAATCCATTTGGATTTCTGACATGTGAAAGCACAGAGCACAATAGATGGGATCTCAGAATTTTGATTTTTTTTTCTCAAAGTCTCCCTTATTTTTCTCTGACAAATCAGATTTATATTCCTCTAAGTTTAAATTATTTAAAGCTTCGTGATCTTGTGTAGGTAGCAACTTGACAAACAGAGACAATAGCACTAAACAAAGGCGTGAAGAACAACTTTACATTTTATAGCATTTTTCACAACCATTGTCTCCTGAGGCACTTGGCAGGAAGTAGCAACAACTTTCCTTATAGATCCTATTGGGGTGTGAATTCGGGAACCCACTTCTGACTTGAAGTACATTTGGCGGTGTGGGAGACTCTAAAAATGGCTCTCTTTGGCCTCTTTTTCTTTTTTTTTAAACATTCATTTGAATTATTTTCTTTGATGTTTTTATACATCTCTCCAAATAAATCAACAAATATTTCTTCATCTAAGCAATAGGGAATAAAATGGCAAACAAAGATAGTTTTGGTTTTTGCTTTTGCCACTTACTATAATAACTTTGTTTCTAAGGTTTATCTATAAAGTAGAAATTATATATCTTCCATCTCAATGGCTATATGTGAAAATTGCATATCTTCTACCTCAATGAAATACTGCATATAAAGTCCTTGGAACAATATTTGACAGTCAATTATGAGTATTAGGAACTGATTGTATGTGTATCAGGCACTGTTGTAGGGATTATGAAACTAATACTATGTTGCTGTCCTTAAAGAGCTTACTTCTAGTAGAAGACAGATATAATGCAGACAGAGATAAAAAAAAATTCTAAATACTGACAAGTGAAATGAATAAAGTAAAAGATAGTCAATTAGAGGTAGAGCAATTTTCTTAATAACTGGGATCAAGGAGGGCATCTCTGATGAGGTGACCTTTTGAGTTGGGAACTGATGAGATGAGGAAGCCACTCAAAGACATTAAGGCATTCCAAACCAACAGTGCAAATGCCTCAAGGAAAGGATGAGCTTACATGTTTAAGACCCAGAAAGAATGCATGTGGCCAGAGCTTAGTGGCTGAGAATGAGTACAAGAAGAGGAGCTTGGAGAAGTACAATGTGGCTAGATCACATAGGGCCTTGCACTTAATGGAAAGGAGATGGAATTTTATTGCGATCGCTGTGCACAGCCACAGAATAATTTTAAGCAAGCTGGGGGTTAGTTATTGGATATTGGATCATAATACGTTGCTCTCACTTCTGAATGGAGGGCAGACGGTAATAGAATCAAGAATGGAATCTGGTAGAGCAGCTGAGCATCCGTGATGATCCAGATGACAGAAAACGTTGCTTCCAGGAGCAAAGTTAGGGAGTAATGGTCAGATCTGGAATACCTTTGTGAGGTAGAATTTATCAGGCTGGATGTTGGAGGCAAATATAAAAATAAATCAAGGGTGATTTATGGGTTTTGGGTTGAGCAAATGAATGTGTGGTGGTACTATTTTCTCTAAGGAGAAAAGCCTGGATTGGGCTAACAGTGATGCTTTGGTCATGCTAAAGTTAAAACAGTTGTTACACATTTAAAAATGAAGCAGTCAAGTGAGCAGTTGGCTCTGTACATATTGAGTTTAGGGAGATTTCAGGGTTAAATGTACAGTTGTCTCTCAGAATCCATGGGGGATTGCAAATCCCTGCAAACACCAAAATCTGTGGGTGCTCAAGGCCCTTATATAAAATGGCATAGTATTTGCACATTCCACATAACCCATGTACATTCTCCCATATACTTTAGATACTTATAATACCTAATACACTGTACATGCTATGCAAATAGTTGTTATTACTGTATTGTTTTCAAAATTTGTATTGTTTTTGTATTGTTGTTTTCTATTGATTGTTTTTCACCAGATATTTTGATCTGTAGTTGGTTGTACCCATAGATGCAGAACAATAAAAAATGGAGGGCTGACTGTATATATTTTGGGATCATCTCCAATTAGAGTAGTTTTAAAGACTTAGATGAGTTGAAATTCTTTACAAAATAGTAGTATTTTTCAGCACCCACAAAAGACCAGGTAAAAGGATTTACATGTTTCGATTTGTTTACTTAATGCTTATATATGGGGGGTCCTCAAACTTTTTAAACAGGAGGCCAGTTCACTGTCCCTCAGACCGTTGGAGGGCTGGACTATAGTTTAAAAAACAAACTATGAACAAATTCCTCTGCACACCACACATATCTTATTTTGAAGTAAAAAAAAAAAAAATGGGCAAAAACACCCGACCGGTCAGATAAATGTCCTCAGTGGGCCGCATGTGGCCCACGGGCCATAGTTTGAGGACCCCAAAACCACAAGACAAGAAATGTATCAGTTTTACTGATGAGGAACTTAGAAACACAGAAACATTAAATAACTTGCTCAGTTGCATATCTTGTCAATTAAAAAGTCAAAATTTGAGCACAGTAATATGATCCCAATTTAAAGACACTAGAGTATATAGAGGAAAAAGAGGAATTAGAATTCAGTTATGATGCAGTTTAACATTTTCAGGCCAAATCAGAGGAGATGGTGTCTGTAAGAGAACTAAGAAGGGGTAGTCAATGAGGAGGGAGAATAAATGAGGATGAGTTGTGGATGCCCAGATAAGTAAATTAACAAGAGATTAATGTATCAAATTTTGCAAGAGCATCTGCTTTGGCTGCATGTATATTCAAATTAGAACAATGCAAAGGAGATGAACCCTTGTCCTTGAGCAAAAGTGATATACAGATGTGTAGTACTCCATATATTATTTGAGCCCATACCTCACACTGTACAGAAGTATAACATTTATGTGAATTAAACATTTATATCTGAACTTCAAACTTTGAATCTTTTAGAAGAAAATATAAGAGAATATATTACAAGCTGGGAGTAGGAAAGAATTTCTTAAGTGAAAATAGCCAATACTTATTATGTATTTAAAATATTAAGTGCAGTTCCAACCAGCTAAATATTTTAGCACATTTAATCCTCACAACAACCCTAATATATAAAGTTATCCCTACTGTACAGGTAAGGCAACTGAAGCATATAAAGCGAAGTACCCAAGATTGAACAATTGGTGAGAGGTGGAGCCAGGACTTGTCCCCAGCAGTCTGACCATAGCAGTTATGCTCTTAACCAGCATTATTTACCAGCACAACCAGAGAGAAAACAAGTCGTTCATAAATTTACTAAAAGATACTCAATCTCCTTAATGATAATGGAAATGTCAATTAAAATAATAGGTAATATTTTGATACTAAGCAGATTGGCAAACATTAAAAAATCTGATTTAATAAGTTTTGGTGAGAATGTGGAACAATTTATATTGATCATGGTAGGCATAATTAGGAAAATAATTTGGTATTATCTTGTAAAATTGAAAATACATACAACTGCGGCCCCAGTACTGTCACTACTAGGTAATTGATCTAGAAAAACTCTTATGCATGTTTAGTTAAAGACATGTATAAAATGTTTATAGTAGATTAAAAAAATTTAAAAAACTAAACAAAGAAACAAAATTTGGAAATAGCTCAAAATGGTCATTGATCAAAATGAAGAAATTGTGATATATTCGTATAATGAAAAATTTCTCATTGTCACTATTGTTGCATCATCATTGTTTTGTTTGTTAAGATGAGAAATATAAGAAAATACTAGTATGCTGATACAAATAATTAAAAAGAGCATGTTACATTAACGATACAGAGAAGAGAAAAGGAAGAGTAGGAGTAAAGTCCTTAAAGAGACAAGAGAAAATGAGATCAAAAACCTATATGTGTATGTTATTCTTGGGTACAGACAGATGGAAAACAGGTGGATGGACTACCTCTGCAAGTTGTGAATGAGGTAGTGGCAAGGTGAGGTAGTTCTTTTTGCCTCTATTTTCTGTACAATGTTTGAAGTGACGTCATTGGTTGAGGACATTGTGGGGAGATAGATTGTTAGAGAATTGAGAGGGAGGAGAAAGTGTGAAAAAAATCCCAGAGAATTGGAAAATGGTTAAAACAATTGACAAGATATTACACCTCCATACAGAGGAGAAACACGGTGCTCAGAAAATCAAATAGATTAGATGAAGTCTCATAGTTAGGCAGTGACAAAGCCAGGCTTCCCACATGTCTTCTGTCTCAGCTCTAGTATGTTGTCTCCTATGCCTTAGTTTCAGAGAGGCAAAAATTTGCTTCTTTCTGTGGATCCTCACGATCTCTTGAATTTCTACATGAATTGGAATTGTTTTAAAGGTTTGTCTGTTTCAAGGACCATCAAGGATGTTCCATACATGTCAATTTTGAACCTGTAGCAGCACCATATTCTTATTTGGCTTATTTTAGGTGTAAACATACAGGTAATAAATGAGTACTTATTCAAGTATTTCAGTTTTCATTCATTTAAAACACTGAGCACCGATCATGTGCTATAAAATAACTATGTGCTCTACTATATTCATGAGCACCTCCATATGCTTTCAATATTTATTAAATTATTCACTGAAAACGAGCATCTACCATGGGTATTAAATTCTAGTGTGGGTGGCAAAAACAGGTAAATATGACAGATGGTGATAATATCTATGAAGATAAATTAAGCAGAGTAAGGGGGTCAAGGGAGAGTTTGGTATTTTATATTGGCTTGTTGAATGGACAGGCTTCAGAGGAGAATGGGAGGAGAAAGATTGCACATGACAGGTATCCACAAATCTTTAGAGAAATCTTGCTATAAAAGACAGAAACCTGGCATGGTGGCTCGTGCCTGTCATCTCAGCTACTTGGGAGGCTGAGGTGGGGGGATCACCTGAGCCCAGGAGCTCAAGGCTGCAATGAGCTATGACTGTGCCATAGCCTTCCAGGCTGGGTGACAGAGCAAGACTCCATCTCTATTAAAAAATATATTTAAATGGAAAAGTTGGTATAGGGGATGTGGAGGTCAAGAGAGATCAATTTTTTTTTTTCTTAGATGGGAGACTGTGATGGTTGATTTTATGTGTTAACTTTCCTGGGCCATCCAGTGCTCAGATACTTGTTTCAACATTATTCTGGGAATATCTGTGAGGGTATTTCTGGATGCGGTTAACATTTGAATTGGTAATAGTCTGAGAAAAGCACATCGCCCCCCTCAATGTGTATGGGCCTCATCTAATTTGTTGAAGGCCTGTATAGAACCAAAAGGCTGAGTAAGGGAGAACTTGTTTCTCCTTGACCATCTTTGAGCTGGAACCTAGTCTTTTCCTGCCTTCAGACTAAAACTAGAGCATATACCATTGGCTCTCTGCTTCTCAGGCCTTCAGACTCAGAATAGAATTATATAATCAGCTCTCGTGAGTCTCCAGCTTGCTGGCTGAAGATCTTGGGACTTCTCAGCCTCCACAGTTGTGTGAGCCAATTCCTTATAATAAATTATCTATCTATATCTGTCATCTATATCCTATTGGTTCTGTTTCTCTGGAGAACACTGACACAGAGGATTTTTGTGTGTGTATTAACTAAAATGCTCTAGTAGAGTGGGAAAATTGATGATCTGGAACAAATTTGGTACAAAATTGTCGGTACAATGTTCTTGACTAACAGAGAGGGAATGGTAACTAGTTCACAAGAGGAGAGGCTATGTATGGACAGTTCATACAAAAACAGGAAGTAAGGAAGAACAGGTGAAGGTACATGTGTATGTTTGTGAATGTAGTAGTAAGAACTTGTGGAAGTTCTTTTTCAATTTCCTTCTTTCCCTCAATAAAGTAGAAATTCCACAGCTGAGAGTGAGAAGTGAATTCACGTGTTGAAAGTTTGATAATAGATGTGTATTGGTATTTAGTTGAAAAGTGAACAATTTTAAAGAAAAAAAATACCAGTTAATAATATGCCAGTAAAATAAATTCCTGTATAACTCTAAAGGTTATTTTTTGTATCTTTATTCCAGTCTCCTCATTAATGTATTATTTTTTCTAAAACTTATAACAATTGAGAAAATTGGACTTCACCCTTTGTAAAGAGTGAATGATAATCATTATGGATTTGAAAAGTAAGTGGAGATAGTGAAAAAAAAAAAAAAAACCAAAGTTCTTGAGTAATTCACAAAGAGACCACTCTCTCCTGAATACTTTCTTTTCAGAGATTAACTTGGCACTCTGAAATTGAGCTATGGGAATTGACATATCTTCAGTTTTTTTCTCTTTTTTTAAAGAAGCTCAAGCATTTTGCCTTGTGCTTTCCATTTTTCTCTAAAGTGGGAAAATGGTTTGACATTTATCTATGTGCAAACTTTACCCTTGCAATCCTAGAGGGTTCTGGAGACCTTGGTTTATCCATCACATAACTTTCATTTGCCTGTGGGTGGCTTTACCTTGTGTATACTCAACCTGTCTAAGTATTCCTGCTACTTTCAGATGGATAATAACTTATTTTTTCTATCGCTCTCCAATCTTGACCCATGTACCTGTCTCCCAAACAAAAGGCTGTGCAAGTACACAATAAAGTATCATGTTGAAACACATAATTCAGAGTTTTGACATTTAAAGTACTGAAACTTTAACTTTCTTGGTGCTAAGGTGTAGGGAGTATAAGGTGCTGAGTCATAACTAGGTAGAAACAAGTAGGTGTGGATAAATGTAAGTGGAGACATCAAGCCACCTACGAAAATTGCTAGAAATAGATTGAAGAGTTGTTTTTTTTTCCCCCTTCCACTTTTGCCTTTCTTTCAGCTTTGTCTGTAAGATTAAGGTTCAAAATTTGAGCACAAAGAGGTATTTGCTATAGTTTTATTGTGAGTTTTGCTCATTCAGGTGAATCTTCTAATCCAAAATAAACTTTCTGGCTTTTATTAATTTCTGGCAGCTTCAGTATTAGAGCCAAGCATGCCATCTTATTGTCAAAAGACATTAGCTTAATTTGAAAAGCACTTTTCCATAAGTAGATATTGTTCCAATGATGTATTCTATGATTTTTATTAAACTTGATTTTTGTCAAGAGTGTGTGTGTGTATGTGTGTGTGTGTGTGTGTGTGTGTGAGAGAGAGAGAGAGAGAGAGAGAGAGAGAGAGAGAGAGGGAGGGAGAGGGAGAGATTGTAATGTTACTTTTGGTTTGGTGGAAGCTCCTCTCTGGGATACGAGCTGTTTTCATTGTATATGTATGTTTGTTGGTATGTTGATATAAAGAGGCAGATAATGCCACCCAAGGAATCAGTGGCAATAGCACCTCAGGGTTTTTTGTTGTTGTTGTTGTTGACATTTAATTTTATTTTGCATATACATTATTTATGAAAACTTTATAAATCTTGCCAAAACACATTTCAGCAGAATTGGATATAGCATCACAAGAAAAATTGCCTGGTGTGGATCAACAGGCTTTGTGGCCTGTTTTATAAATGTGCCTTTTTGTTGTTTACTTTATAAATCATGTATGTAGAAAGAGAAAAAAAAGAATGATTTATTAAATGTTTATGAGAAACTCTAGTATGCCCTGTTTTTAAAGTGCAAGGAGCCGACAATTAGCTTCGGGATTTGTCATTCAGGTTATTGATCACAATAGGAGTCTAAATGGACGGAAAACATGAATTTCTCCTCAAGTCAACAGTCCGTGTTGAGATGAAATAACCTTAATTTTGAATTCTCTTTCCTTCTCAAAAGTTTATTATCACCCAGCTTGCAGCACTGAGACCTTTAGCCTTTGACCGAGAGAGATAAGAATTACTGAGTGGGGTTATATTTATCTTCTGTTATCAGTTTCCAGAGGAAGGAAGACATGTTTTTGTCTCCTTTCTTGCTTAAGAATAGGAGTGTATAGCATTATAGATCTTGTTTGCTGTGAAAGAAGAATAACTATATCAGTTTGATGGAAGGTGTCAGAAATGTTTTGGGAAACAACAGAAGCAGAGTTCTGAGGTGGGAAAGGTTTGACATATAGCAATGGCAATGCCTGCTTTGTTTGTGTTTTGATTTAATACACTCACTGGGTTTTTAAGCATATTATGCCAGAAGAGCGAATTGCGATTTGCAAAGCTGGCTAGAGTGTGTTTTGTGGACATTTGTCCTTGTTTTACCTTCACATTCAAATAAATAAATAAATGTAAATTTGGGGGTTTTGTGAAGATCTGGTAGACTTTCCTCCCCCAGTAAGAGTTGTAGGCATTTTATGTGCTCTCAGTTGGATGAAAAGGAGGGGAAGGGGTATTTTAGGTAACAGATTGTTTTAATAAAAGGTATCCTTTACCCACAGAGTTTCTCTGCTGGCTGCTGCTGGAAGTATTTGCTGTTTAATGGAAATAAATAGCTAAAAATCAAGGCTCACACTAAAGAAAGTGAATGACACCCATAATTATCCTTATATTCTTAATTTTTTTCATTTGTTTACTTTTGTGCATTTTGATGAGGCACTTCACTTCCCAGTGCCTTAGTTTTCATATCCACATAGTGGGATCCATAATGTGTTTTTATAACCCTGCCGAGAGGATCAATAAGGTTCGTGTACATGAAGGGGCTTAATAAATAGTATGTGATTTGAGCTTTCTGGATGAAAGGTGCTACGTGAGTACAAAGTAGAGCAGCCTCCCACAGGTAATGCCTTTGCCTGGATAAGTCTGATTATAGGCTTTCTTTATCTCTTCAAAGCAGAGATTTTTCTCCTTGATTCCTTCCTGTATCTTTGTTGCAGAAGCTAAGATGCCTATTTACTCAGTACCTTTTCCTTTTGAGCATGTACGCCCCAATCAAGGAACACACTTGCAAAAAATTTGTTTATTTAAGTGTACACATGGTCAATCACATAAGTGCAAATGTAAAAAAGAAACAATATGAAAAGAATGTTCCTATCATATCAAGCCCCCAGATGGTTCTCAGAACCTCTGCCACCTCAGCTGGAAGCACATTTTAGAATATGTATTTTCAAGTAAAAAGATTTATCCCAGGAACATTGAATAAAGTATTTGTTAGAATTATTTAAATTTGATTTCATTATATTCCCCTTTGCTGTGCAGATGTAGATAAAAATGATAAAAAGAAATAATTTTATACAGCACTTTAAAATGTTTACAAAACATTTTCACAAAGATTATTTAATTTGTTCTTCACAACAATCTTGTGAGGCAGGAAAGATCTTGGAAAGGTTATGTAACTTGTCAAAAAATACCCCGCCGTTAAGCAGTGACGTGTCGTTTAGAACAAACATCTTCAGTGGTTTTCCACATTTTCAGAGATGGCAAGTGAGTTTCATCCTAATCAGTCCATACCTGATCAAGGAGCAGTGGCTGTGCACACTGCTGCACTGAGGGTATTTAGGCTATATCCGGTATCTGAGGGAAAGGGAACAGGAATTGATTAGTGATGTCTACACTGTACATGGACAGAGACAGGATCATGAGTAATGTACATCTGCCAACCCAGAAATGCACCATAATGTGTGTTTTTAAAGTGCTTTTTGAATAATATGTTTGTCTTTGTAGTATTCAAATAAAATTGGTATCTTTGAACAATTTGTACCAGGGGTGTATACTGGGCTATCAGGTAACTATGGTATGCAAAACATAGTGACTTGATCTGGAATAATTTAATGGAATTACTCCTTTATTTGGATTTCTGATTTTGTTTGAGATGTGGCAGGTGATTATGATATAAGAATACATTTCCTTGACCCTTCTCTCCGTCCTATTTATTTCTTTATTTTTTGTCACAAAAACTCCTCATACTTTAAAAACTCATGCAGTGCTTGGGTTAGGTGAAATCCATTTAGAAAAGTTGATACAAGAGTATAGGATCAGAATGTAGAGGCAGCGAGTAGCAAACTTCTTCGTAAATATTCATTGGTAAAATAAAGGAGAAAGAGGGGGAGATATAAAATCGAAATAATGTGGCAGGGAATCTTAGTTTGCTGTTATTCTATCAGGAGGGTGACAGTCTTTTCTCAGTATTGGTAAGGATAGCATTGGTTGCTGAATAAGTTATTTTGGGAGAGCATTAATATTATGATAAATAATTTAGTTCTATCAACCAGAGGAAGTATCCTATCTTAAAAGACATATCAGAAGACATGCCTTTTGGCTTTTAAGAAAATGATATAAGATCCATCAGTCAAAATTATTTCTGAAGCTGACTGTACAGGGGTACATGACCATACTGATATTTTCCCATCAGTTTTCAGACAATTGGCCCACTTTGGTGATGAGTCATTCAGTTCTACTTTCAATCTTGGCATTGAAAAATATATAGATATTTCTAGTGTTAAAAAAAAGATATTTCCATACTCTTGCCTTAAAATTAGATTTAGAAATATATGGCCTGTTATTTTATTACTTTCACCAGAAGGTTTTTTGCAATGATATTTTATAAAAAATATTCTAATAAATTTTTATAGTTGGAAAGGACCATTTTAAAGTATGAAGTAGAATCCATCACTATATGATTGGCTTCCAAATTCATATCTCCTGCCCAGATACTAGTTTTAAATTCCAGAGCATATATCCTAATACAAAAGGAAATTTGAAGTGGAGGAAACCAGAAAGATAGGTGTCATCACTAATACTTGCATCTCCCTAACCCCCTATTACCAATCATCACCATGTTTCATGATTTTCCTTCCTAAATATTTCTAAAATCTGACCATGTCACTGTGGCTGCACAGTTAGTAACCTTAGGCTTATGTTAGGCCAAGCTACTGATCTTTCCTGGGCTTTCTGGGGTTTCCTAACTGATTTTCTTACCCTTACTCTTGCCCCATTCCTATTCATTTTCCAGAATGAACTTTTCAAATGAAGCTGCTATGGATTCTTTGCCACATGTGAGTGTAAGAACAACTTTATTTCTATAAACAAATTAATTCTGCTCCATGATCCAGCTACTTTGGGCACTGGGAAATTCAGTCTCAGACAATACAGTGGATTTAGATCAAGGAAGCCAGAGTCAGACTGAGCTCAAATACTGACTTTACAAGCTATGTGTTATTGAAAAAAATACTTATCTCTTAAAGCCTTATCCTCTTTCCTCATGTGTATGGTAGGCATAACAATAGTCTTTAATTTACTGGTATTTATAGGTATAAAATGAGATGATTCCAGAGAAGCTTTTAGTGCAGAGCTGGACACGATGTAGTGAAGACCATCCTCGGAGCTGTCATGGACAGCCCTCACCGTCTGCCCCACTCTTCATAGCATCTGTGCTTAACCATAGCCACAGGAACTCTCACTTTAACTCTCCAGGTCGGAATTCACGTTGTCTACCTTCTACAGGCATCCTACACTGAACAATAGAGACCTGTGATTCTGCCATACAGCGAACCCCTTCTCACTCCTCACCTCCACCCCTAACCTCATCCCTTCTCTTAGTGTAGAGTATGCCTGATTTCCTGGATTGGGTCAGACAGCATCTGCCTCTTCATGATAAGGATTTCCCTCCTTTTCTGGAGCGAGCCAGTCTAATACCACGTAATGGACCTGCTTTGGCCGGGGGTGCGGTGGGGGAGGTTGGGAAGTTGGGGAGGAATTGGAGATAAAATAACTACTTAGCCCCTTGGACAAACAATTCTGGCCTTTCTTTCCTTATATCAAGATGGGGAAAAAGAAGCTAAGTTTTATTTTTTTCCCTTAATAACTGCTCTTGTTACCCGAAACTCAATTCTTGTAATGTCACTTACTTCGATATGACATTTTTTCCAGCTGAGTTCCAGCTAGCCACAGAGCCTGTGCCTGTCCTGTTCCCACGCTCTTCCTCTCTGTTTTTGGTTGATTTCTATCTCAGATAAAACTGATTCAGAGAAAACTTCTCTGATATGCCAGGTGATGACAAATCCACCTGTTACATATTTTATATTTCTGTGTGTTTCTCCACCCATATTTTGAAGTGATCTTTTTAATGCATATGGGATATCTGTCTCCCATCATACTGAAAGCTGTAGGAGGGTAGAGACCATATCTGTAAGGACAGAACTCAACAGAATGCTTGGCATGTAGTAACTTAATTACATATTTTTTTGGCTGACTGAATAGGTAAATTTTTGTAAGCACTGATAATTCATATTATCTGTAGTACTCTACTGCATTTTAAAATTTATTTTTGCTTTTAAGGTTTTAAATCTTCAAAGGATAGCGAATACGCAGTAATCTGTTCTTAATTATGTTATAGCTAAAAAACAATTTCATGTTTGCATTTGCCTGTTGCTTCATTGACCAAGCATAGGAGTTAGTTATTATTGATTTCTGTTGTCTATTGTTTACTATAAACTACTGTAATTTAGAATTAATCTTTTGTTTTTTGGAGTTTTTTCAAGATTTAAAAAATATTTATTTTTAATTATTATGGGTATGTAATAGTTGCATATTTTTATAAGGTACATGTGATGTTTTGATACAGGCATACAAGGTAAAGTAATCAAATCAGGATAATTGGAGTATCCATCACCTCAGGCATTTAACATTCTTTTGTGTTAGGAACATTCAAATTTCATTCTTTTAGTTATTTTAAAGTATATCCTAACTTATGTTGATTATAGTCACTTTGTTGTGCTATCAAATATTGCTCATTCTATCTACCTATTAATATATTTTTGTAGCCCTGAACTGTACCCACTTTATCCTTATCTCCCTGCTACCCTTCCCAGCCTCTGGTAACCATCATTCCACTCTCTGTCTCCATGAGATCAATTGTTTTACTATTAAGCTCCCACATGAGTGAGAACATGCAAGATTTGTCTTTCTGTGCTTGGCTTATTTCATTTAATATAATGTTCTCCTATTCTATCCATATTGTTGCTGATGACAGGATTTCATTCATTTTGTGGCTACATAATATTCCATTGTGTATATACACCACCATTTCTTCATCCATTCATCCATTGATGGACACTTAGGTTGATTCCAAATCTTGGCTATTGTGAATAGTGCTGCAATAAACATGGGAGTGCAGATATCTTTTCGATATACTGAATTCCCTTCTTTTATGTATATACCTATCAATGGGATTTCTGGGTCATATGGTAGTTCTATTCTTAGTTTTTTGAGGAACCTACATACAGTTCTTCATAGTAGTTGCACTAATTTACATTCTCACCAACAGTGTACGAGAGTTCTCCTTTCTCCATATCCTTGCCAGCATTCATTATTGACTGTCTTTTAAATAAAAGCCATTTTATCTGCAGTGAGATGATATCTCATTATAGTTTTAATTTGCAATTTTCTGATGACTAATGATATTGAGCATTTTTCACATACCTTTGGGCCATTTGTATGTCTTCTTTTGAGAAAAGTCTATTCAGATCCTGTGCCCATTTTTAATCAGATTATTTGATTTTTCCTATTGAGTGTTGAAGCTCTTTATATATTCTAGTTATTAATCCCTTGTAGATGGGTAGTTTTCAAATATTTTCTACCATTCTATTCGTTGTCTCTTCACTTTGTTGTTTTCTTTGCTGTGCAGAAACTTTTTAGCTTGATGTGATCCAATTTGTCCAATTTTGCTTTGGTCGCCTGTGCTTTAGGGTATTACCAAAAACTTCTTGCCCAGATCAATGTCCTGAAGCATTTCTCAATTTTTTATTTTAGTAGTTTTATATTAATATCTTAGATTTAAGTCTTTAATCCATTTTGATTTGATTTTTCTATATGGAGAGATAAGGGTCTAGTTTCATTCTTCTGCATATGAATATCCAGTTTTCCCAGCACCATTTATTGAAGAGATGGTCCTTCCCCCACTGTATGTTCTTGGCACCTTTGTCAAAGATAAGTTCACTATAGATATGTGGATTTATTTCTGGGTTCTCTCTTCTGTTCTGTTGGTTTAATGTGTCTGTTTTTATGCCAGTTCCATGCTGTTTTGGTTACTTCAGCTCTGCAGTATAATTTGAAGTCAGGCAATGTGATTCCTCTAATTTTGTTCTTTTCATCAAGATGGCTTTGGCTATTCTGGGCCTTTTGTGGCTCTATACAAATTGTACAATTTTTTTTTTCTATTTCTGTGAAGAGTGCCATTGGTATTTTGGCGGGGATTGCATTGAATTCGTAGATTGCTTTGTGTAGTATAGACATTTTAATAATATTGATTCTTCCAATCCACAAGCATGGAATATATTTCTATTTTTTGCCTCCTCTTCAATTTTTTTCATCAATGTTTTGTAGTTTTCATTGAAGAGATCTTTCATTTCTTTGGTTAAGTTTATTCCTAGGTATTTTATTTTATTTGCATCTATCGTAAATGGGATTACTTTGTTTCTTTTTCAGATTGTTTGCTGTTGGAATATAAAAATACTGCTGATTTTTCAATGTTGGTTTTGTATCCTGCAAATTTACTGAATTTTTTTAATCAGTTCTAATAATTTTTTTATGTGTGTGTGTGTGTGTGTGGAGTCCTTATGTTTCTCTAGGTAGAAGATCATATCATCTGCAAACAAGGATAATTTGACTTCTTCCTTTCCAATTTGGATGCCCTTTATTTCTTTATCTTGTCTGATTGCTCTAGCTAGAACTTCTAGGACTATACTGAATGACAGTGGTAAAAGTTGGTATCTTTGTCTTGTTCCTGATCTTAGAGGAAAGGCTTTCAGTTTTTCCCTATTCAGTATGATACTAGCTGTGGGTCTGTCATATATGGCTTTTATCTAATTGAGGTAAGTTCCTTCTATATTCAGTTTTTGGAGTGTTTTTTATCATGAAGGGTGTTGAATTTTATCAAATTTTTTCAGCATCAATTGAAATGATCATATGGTTTTTGTCCTTTGTTCTCTTGATATGACATATCACATTGATTAATTTGCATATGTTGAACCATCCTTGTGTCCCTGGTATGAATACCACTTGATCATGTCTCTGATTTTATTTATTTGGGCCCTCTTTCTTTTTTTCTTAGTCTGGCTAAAGGTGTGTCAATTTTTTTAAACTTTTCAAAAAACCAACTTTTCATTTTCTTGATCTTTTGTGTTTTTGGTTTCAATTTCACTTATTTCTGCTCTGATCTTTATTATTTCTTTTCTTCTACTAACTTTGAGTTTGATTTGTTCTTGTTTTTCTAGTTCTTCAATATGAATCATTGTGTTTTTGTTTGAAGTGTTTCTACTTTTTTGATGTAGGAACTTATTGCTATAAGTTTTCCTCTTATTACTATTTTTTCTGTATCCCATGGGTTTTGATGTGTTGTGTATACATTTTCATTGGTTTCAAGAAATTTTTAATTTCCTTCTTAATCTCTTCATTGACCCACTGGTCATTCAGGAACATGTTTAATTTTCATGTGTTTGTATATTTTGTAATGTTCCTCTGTTATTCATTTCTAATTTTATTCCATTGTGGGCAGAGACAATACTTCATATTATTTCAATTGTTTAAAAATTTTTTAAGACTTATTTTGTTGCCTAACATATGGTCTATCCTTGAGAATGGTCTACGAGGTGAGAAGAAGAATATGCTCTGTAGCTGTTGGATAAAACGTTCTGTAAATATCTATTAGGTCTGTTTGGTCTATAGTGAAGATTAAGTTCAATGTTTCATTATTGATTTTCTGTCTGGATGATCTTTCCAGTGCTGAAAGTGAAGTCTTGAGTTCTCCAGTGATTATTGCATTGGGGTCTCTCTATCTCTCTGTTTAGCTCTGATAATACTTGCTTTATATGTCTGGGTGCCCAGTGTTGGGTACATATATATTTAGAATTGTTATATTCTCTTAGTGAATTGATCCCTTTATCATTATATAATGACTTTCTTTGTCTCTTTTTACAGGTTTTATCTTGCAATTTATTTTATCTGATAGAAGTATAGCCACTCCTACTCTTTCTTGGTTTTCATTTGTATGGAATGTCTTTTTCCATCCCTTCATTTTCAGTCTATGTATGTCTTTATAGGTGAAGTGTGTTTCTTGCATACAACATATAGTTGGCTCTCTTTTTTTTTTTTTTTTTTTTTTTTTGATCCATTCAGCCACTCTATGTCCTTTGATTGGAGAGTTTAGTCTATTCACATTCAATGTTATTATTGATAGGCGATGACTTACTCCTACCTTATTGTCATTTGAATTCTGGTTGTTTTGTTTGTTTTGTGGTCCTCTCTTTCTTTCTTACTTCCTTCTTGTCTTCCTTTGTTAAAAGTGATTTTTCTCTGTTAGTGTGTTTTAATTTCTTACTTTTTGTTTTTTGTGTGTCTGTTGTAGGATTTTTGATTTGAGGTTACCATGAGGCTTGCAAAAAACCTTTTATAACCAATTATTTTAAACATATGACAACCTCTGCTTACAAACAAAGAAATAAACAAGCAAAGAGAAATCTAACACAAATCCTACCCTTTAACTCTGTCCCCCCACTTTTTTAACTTTTTGTTGTTTCCTTTCATATCTTTTTATACTATCTCTCTCTCAAAAAGTTGTTATTTTTGATAGGTTTGTCTTTTAGTCTTTCTACCCAAGATATAAATGGTTTATATACAGCAATTACAGTAACAGAGTATTCTGTATTTGTGTACTTACTGTTACCAGTGAATTGTATTCCTTCAGATGATTTGTTGTTGTTCATTAACAACATTTTCTTTCAGATTGAAGAACTCTTTTTAACATTTCTTATAAAACATGTCTGGTATTCATGAAATCTCTCAGATTTTGTTTGTCTGGGAAAGTCTTTATTTCTCCCTCATGTTTGAAGAATATTTTTGCAGGAAATAATATTCTAAGGTTAAGGTTTTTTTCCTTTAGCACTTTAAATATGTCATGTCACTCTCTCCTGGCCTGTAAGGTTTCCACTGAGAAGTATGCTGCCAGACATATTGGAGCTCCTTTATATGCTATTTTTTTTCTTTTTTCTTGCTTTCCTTAGGAAGCTTTCTTTACCTGTGATCTTCGGGAGCTTGATTTTTAAATATCTTGAGCTAGCCTTGTTGGATTAAATGTGCTTGGAGTTGTATGCACCATAGGTCCAGGTCATATGCACCATAGGTCCATTGGATCTGAGCCAGCCAGGTCCCAGGAAGTACCCAAGGACTGCAGCCTTTGTGGTCTGCCTGCCTTATGAATTTGGTCCAGGCCCCAGGCTGCTTTTGTCAGTGGGTGGTGGGGCTAGCTGCAACTGGGGTTTCTGGGTAGAGGATTTCCCTCTGGCCCGGTTGGATTAAATGTTTCCTCCATGGGCACCAGCAGAATTCTGCCCAGTGCTGTGTTCCCCTGTGCAAGGGTGGCCATGAGTTTCAATGCAAATCCCCACAATCACTTCACTCTCCCTCCCCTGGGCACACAGATTCTGTCTCCACTCAGCGTGCTGATGTGGCACTGCTGGGGCATGGGGCAGGGGTGGTGTAGGCAATGCAAGACTGTCTTTTCTGCCCTCTTCAGTGCCTCTTTCCATGATATAATGTTAAACTAGGTAGTATGATCACTTATTTGATTTTTGGTTCTTCTGAAGGTATTTCCTTGTGTGTGTAATGTTGAATTTGTTGTTTGTGTGGAGTGATGATTGCTGGAGGTTTCTATTCGAACACCTTGCTCTCCCTACTCTTCTAGAATTAATCTTTTGATGGAACATTATAAGATTACATACCGATTCATGAGTATACACACACACACACACGAAGATAAGAATTTCCTTTATAATTTTAGAATATTAATTATGGATTCTCTTAACATCCCTTCTCTTCTTTTTTTTCCAGCTCCATCCTTCCTCTCTTTCTGTCTCTCCCTCTTCCTGTCCCTGTCTCTATTCACCCCCCTGACACATACACTCCCTGATCTGATCCTATAACTGTAAGAAATGATGGGAGCATCGATAGGTGACCTGGTGAGTTTCAAGTTAAGACACATGTAATATTAAAGTGTTCTCTTTAAACTTGCAGCTTTCCATTGTGATTTAAAAATTTGCATTATCATTTTAAAGGATTAATTTTATTTGGCAGTCCTTCCAAGTTTCTGCTCTTAAAATCTCTTTGGGAATTAACAAATGCATTTGGTTTCCAATTGACTTAGCTTGGCACCTTCAGCTGCAGACTGCACTGAGCTTGCTTCTGTCACCACCTTCTTGGTACCCCCGTTAACTCAGAGGAGGAATACATACCCAGTGGACTATAAAGAAGTCTGTTCAGAGATCTCTCCTTGTCTGTTTTGAGGGAGAGTTTCATTTGACAAGCTTGGCATGAATGTTATCAGTCAATTAATAATTAATAAAATGTGGACTAGAGTGAAATTAATCTTCAGAGTACTGGCAAATTCATTGCAGTTCTGCTAATAAGGATTCAGTGTGCATGGAAATCTTACTGGACACTGATACATTTGTTCATTGTGTGGTTAGCCTGATTTTTCCAGCCCACTCCACTCATTGGCATTAGTATAGTCCACTTAGTTAAGTCTCAATAGCTATGATGAAGTCATGTTGGAGATAATTACTATCCTCTTTAGCCTCTAAAATATTCAGTATAAGTAGGCTATCCCTTGTCCTCCTGTAGGTAGCCAAACTTTATTGTTTGCACAAAATGTGTGGGTGTTATTTTAAAAAATATTGATCTTATTGCTTTAAGAGCAGAAATACCAGAGAGACATTACAAAATGGGAGAAAAAAGGAAAAATAAAATTTCCACCATAACATTGTTCTAATACATCCAGTATCATTTTGATGTGGACCTTTTGAAGGCTTTTTTCATGTGTACTTTTAAATAGTTATAATCCTAATTTTGTATATTGATTTTCCCTTGATACTATTTCAGAAACACTTCTACATTACAACTTAGAATTTTTGAAGTATCAATATTATATTATCTAGCTAATAGATATCATATACATTGCCTAAACATGTCCTATTGTTTGATATTTGGGCTGCTTACAACTCCTCAAGATTTTAAATAACATTATGATGAATAGTTTTGTGCATAGATATTTTGCTTTATTTTCTTAAAAGAGATTGACAAAGTGCTATTATCACTGCTTGACTTTTGAATGGTTGAGGTTAATAATATTCTTCTTCTACTTGAAATGCCATGGAGTCTCAGAAGGAGAGAATTGTGAGCATACATGATAATTCTATAAGAGCATTATTCAATTGGATAGTTTCAAATGCCTTTTTTATTTTCCCTTTCTTAGAACCAGCTGAATCATCTTCATCTGTAGAAATATCAACAAGAGCAGCAACAGCTATGTATTGAGTACTTATGCCAATACGCAAAGCCCTTCATTTACATTTTGTTATCCTCACATCAATCCCATTAGGTAGATATTATTATCACACCACTTAGCAGATGAAAAAGGAAAGGTACAAGACGGTTAGGTAACTTCCCTAAGGTCACATTAAGTAAATGGTAAAACTGGGATTCAAACTCTAAGTCTAGTGATAAACTTCATAGCTTCATTACCTGGACTCTCTGAAAGTCCATATAATGGACATGATTTTTTCACAATGTTGCTAAAAAGTACCAAAGATTCATGCTCTGCTTGTTTTAAATGCCACTCCCACTGTTTGTTGAAGTTAATAAATAAATTCAGGTGAGTAAGACCTCTGCAGATTTAGTAATCACTTAAGGAAAAATATTGGATGCAATTTAGTAATAGACCATATGTTTCTTGGTATCTCTGTGACTAGATTGAAAAATTCTTGACCAAAAACCCATGTCTTTTGTGTTCATTGCTACATTACTAATTTCAAGCATAGTATTCATACACATGGACATTTACTATGTGTTGAATGAATAAATACTCCACACCAAATGCTAACCAATTCTTTCAAAGTAATTTGCTCACCCATAGCATCTGAGCCATTTACTGTGCTTTGACCAAGCACACCTGTGTGTTTTTCATCCTTTAGATCCCTTTTCTCATATTAAATTACAATAACTAATTGTAAATTGCACAAACTGTCCCTTAGAAAAACAAAACAAAGCTAACAGTTAAACTAACAACAACAACAAAATACCAGTCTTAATGCCTATACAAGTACTTCCAATAAGAAAAAAAAAGCTGAAAAAGTTTTAAATTCTGTAGAATCAAAATTAATAAATATTTAAATAGATATATAAAGTATAACAGTGCTATGAAGTCAAATGCAATTCCACTCAACTGTTAAAATGTTATAAATTATATTTATTGTGGTACGTAGGCATATTTTATTATGCTTAAAATAGTGTAGGGTGGAGTTTTCAACATTAAGGTTTTCCAAGACTGCTAAAGTCGTAACTGTACACCACTGCTATTTGGTTTGAATAAAAGACAGCTAATTATTCCCACACTCATTCCTCTGGCTGTCGATGGTCTGGTTCCAGAACAGCAAGTTTACTTGCTGAGGGAGTGGGGTGAATCCTTAACTAAACCCATAGCCACTGAAAACACACCTCTTTTCTGTAATATAGAGCCAATAGAGTTGTCACTATATTTTTTGATTACTTCAGTGCAACAGAGTTCCTTATTTTGGTCTCTCAGAGAGAGGATATAATATACTGTAACTTGATGGTATTGGTATTTGCAATAAATAAAGGTCTTACCTACCAGCTATTTACTTAATTGCTGAAAGGGGAGCTTTATCTGGATCATGCATCTTTGTTGATATTCTGCTTCTCTACACCGGTTCTACTTGTTAAAACTGTTTTCCTACTGTATGAAAGAAATTATAGAAGACCAACTTATTTCTTAACCAAACTGGACCCCCAAACTATGGAAATGCTACAGTTACCTTCTGAATTTAGTATATTATTAATTTTAATAGAAAAAGAAATGTCTTGACTATTTGATAATAGCAATATGTTGATGCTTTTGCTTCCAGGTAATATTTGGTATTGCTTTTTCCGGTTTAATGAAGTTTCAAATTGACAGGAATTTTATATGTGAATACACACTGGATAGACTTGTGTCATTCACTCAAACACAGTGTTCCTTTGGTTCCTCATTGATACATGTTCCAAGGTCGACATTAGGAGACTTTATCCAGCTACATGTTGATTCTTACCCTTAGCTTTGGGAAAAAATTGCCATATTGGTGGAAACAGACTTTCTAGATATAGAGTTCATAGATTTAGCTTTGTGTGAAGTCTGCTTCTGGGTTGGTCCTGATTCCCTTAGCTGAGCTTTGGTGATGATCTCTGGTTGCTGTGGTTGAGTCTCCAACATGCGAGGCTAGACCCCAGATGCCAGCTGTCAATCTGATTGATTTGATTTCTGCTTATTGCCTGCCATCAGAATCACCTGATAACAAACTCTGTTCACCTGCAGGGCTATCCACCTGTCGTCTTCTTCTGGCCATCTTGAATACTTCACACCTGTCTGCCTGAACTTCCTTCCCTACTCAGCTAGTCTTCCTTTAGTTTGTTGCTAGACTTTTCATAAAAGCCTCTCCTCTGTCCTGTCTGGCCCTGGTGGAACAGCCTAACGGGTGTTAGCTCTCCTATAGCTTGGCCATTTGTATTACTGACAAAATCCCTGGTCCTGAAGCAAAAAACAATGGTATATAGTTGAAAGATGTGAGAAGCAAAAGGCGGTGAATGAGTTTATAATATGTAAGTAAAATCAAATACTTTCTTCTATCTTGTTATTTTAAGCCATGCTGAAACAAAGTAATTTTATTTTTCTTTTTAAAAGACAATTGCATCCCAACTTTTCCATTTATATTCTGTATAGAAATCTTTGGTTTCAGGCAAATGTAGTCAGAATGAAAATGGATTCTTTTTCTTGATTTGGTGCTTAATTATCAAAATGTATAACTTGTAATTGGTAGAGAATTTTACAGATTTAAACATGGGAATTTTTTTTCCATTGTATTTTCTATCTTGGCTTGAATTTTAGGAAATCTCCTTTAAGACTGTTGTGGTTCTGTGTGGCTACTCTCCACTGCAACACTTCAGCATTGCCTTTTCTCTCTCCTAAAAGAATATGCTTCCTCCCTTGCTCAATATCGAATTAGCCAGTTACTGGACGTTTGTTATGAAAATTTTTTTTCTTTTTTTCTGAAACTGGAGACTCTTGTCTTGGCTCAGGCCTGACATCCTATAAATATGTGTTGTGGATCTCAATGGGAATGAGACTAGAGAGCCAGTAGAGTTGAATTTGCATAAATACACATGTGAATAGTGCTTATGGTAGAAGGTCACTGACATCACCTCTGTATGAAGGAAAAGCCTTAATTATCCTTTTTTAAAACTTATTTTTCAAATTGACAGATTAAAATTATATGTATTAATGGTGTACACCATGATGTTTTGATATACATATACCTTAATTATTGTTAATGAAATAACTCTCGATTTCTTTCTCAATTAATGAAATAACTCCCTGGCTCGATTCTTCTGTATTTGTTGTACTTTCTCATCTATTGATGGCAGATTTATCAATTGGACCATGTTTGTGGGAGTGGAATTTTCTTTGTTCTTATTCTTATTTGATGTTTTGTTTTATCTGACAAGAGGTCACGATTTTCCTCTTGAATTTATACATGAATCTTCCTCATTCCTTGTGTTTATATAGAGGAGGATAGCTCAACTGTGGAAGTGCAAAACCTATGGTGAGCTACTCAGCTACTTGTAGAAAACTTTCTGCTATCTAATAACCTTTAGAATACTGTTGAGAACAGAGCCTATTTTGTGACTCCAACCAACTACGTTTTTGTTTTGTTTTGTATTTTTGAGCATTGGGATGGGAATGAGGCCAAATAAGCTGAAGCAGAAAAATTATGCCTTTTAATCATAATTGCCTAAAACTATGGTTGCCCTTACCTTCTGGTGTCTGAGTGGTTAGGGTATGTTCTATTATCCAAACATCAATTACTCAGCCTGAAATGATTTAGATTTAAAGCAGAAGTCATACCCTTCCGTAATTAAGGAAGTTTGATCAATGATTCTGACATTTTTACATTTTCACTATTGTGAACAAGAAAATCCAGTTTTAAGATTTGCCCTTTAAGAAATTAAAAAATTAAAAATTAATCTGATTGAATATAAAAAAGAAAATTTCAGATGTCATTCCATCCAATAAAGGACAGTCATTCCTTTCCCAAGTCCTTACATATAGTGAGTATTACCTTTAATATTTTGATAACACTTTGATAAAACCTTGGGATAAAAAGTTAAAAATCTTGTCAAATATTTCCAAATAATCTCATACAACTAGTGGGGTTGAAAAATAAGCCAACCTCTGATGAATAGGTATTGCTGATTTAAAAGAGTTCCCCAAGGTGCTCTGTTTCATGAAACTTTCATTGGCAAGTTATATATCAGGCAGTGAAACTTAATTTTGTGATATAGTACTTGAATGATAATTTTTGCATATGGAATATTTTGTAATTTATAAAGAGTTTATTGGGTAAGTGATGTAGAGGCTCAGATTTAGAACAAAACAAACTATCCTCTAATTCAATGCTAATTTTGGACTCGCTTGAGGACTCCTATGATCCTGTTTTCCTATACATTAATTTCATTCCAGACCCTTACCCTCGCATGACAGTGTTCTCCTACATTGAGAGGTAAAGCACAGAATGTTAAAAAGAAAATAGACTTTG
The DNA here is from genome assembly GCA_008086735.1 of Cheirogaleus medius. NCBI lineage: Eukaryota > Metazoa > Chordata > Mammalia > Primates > Cheirogaleidae > Cheirogaleus > Cheirogaleus medius. Next base: position 36,240,513 of record VBSM01003204.1, on the reverse strand, counting down.
GAATTACAAGGAAATGAGGTTAAATTTTGTTTTTGACTCTTACCAGGATGTAATATTAGTTGATTTACCAACTTTTTGTTCAGTAACATTTTTCTCACATTATTATTGCTATAATTTAATGAGAAGATAATATGTGCTGATATAATGATAATTTATAGGTCTTTTAAAGTAAATCATTAATATTATCTCATTTAATTTTCACAAAACCACCATGAGATAGATATTGTTGTGTACATATTAGATGTGAGGAAATTGAGTCTTATAGAGGCTACATTATTCTTTTAATTTTATACAGTAAGTGCCAGCATGAATATTCAAACTCAGACCTTTATTTCCCTCTCTGACAAATGATATCAGATTTCTCTTGCAAAGTTTTTGTGAGAATTTAATGAAATGATGTAGTATATTTCCAGTTACTTAGCAAATGCCTATAAATATTAGAATTGTGTTTTGCTACCTTCTTCTAGTCTTTTGCTGATTCCTGTTTTTTATATCTATTTTAGCCTTCATTACCTCTTATATTTCTCAGTATTGCTGTACTGCTTCAGGAAATTATTGCTTTTACCTTCAATTGTTTTCCCTGACCCTACTTCCTAACATTCTCTCTCCTTTCCCTTACTAACTTATCCTCTGTATGCTAAGATCTAGCTCTGGTCATATGACCACCTCCATACCTTGCTTCTAATAAGGCTTTTCAGGAACCTAGACTAACTCCGTATAACTTACAAAGCAATTTCTTAGCATAGTTTTAGGGCCCTCCCCAAAGTGGTTGTGTACTGCTTTTCCAAACTTAGTTATACTTTGTAGCAGTAAACTAAACTACTCTCACTCTCCTTGAGCAAGGAGTGCATGTGTGTGTGTATATGGATATTTTGCCTCGCTGATTCTGCTGAAACTTTTATTTCTAACTGATATGTCTTCCCTCTCCACTTCTGTTGTTACCTGTCATTTCCACCCAAAAGTCTTATAAAGCCAGTTGAAAAACTACCTATTGCATAAAGCCTTTCTTGTTTTTAGCCAGAACCTTCCTTCTGATTTCCCCTACTATAAACCTCAAAATTTGACTACATTACTTTTCCTCATCCCAAAATTGGTTTGTCCATGTCTTTCTCTAGTGTTAAGTTTATCTCCCTTGAGGAGAGATGCCATGCTTTGTTCATCTATTTATTTCCTTAGTGGCACCATGTACAATACCTTACATCTACATGAACCCCGGTAAACCGAATTTAATTAAATAGGTGCTCAAAAGAGCACTATTTGTACTATTCTGGAATAGTACAAAGAGCAAAAGCTTTGGAAATAAGCAAAAGCAGTTTAAATAATATATCTGCCACTTAATTGCTTAGGTAGGCCTTAGTTTTCATATCTGTAAATGGGGATAATAGTATCTATCTCAGACAATTGTTGGTAAAATTGAGGTAGCATATACAAATTGTACATACCAATAGGTAACACTGTAGCATGTGATACATGTTATGTCCTGTTCTAAGCACTTTGCATATATTGATTCATTTAATCCACATAACAGCTCTATGAAGTAAGTACTATTATGATCTTATTTTTAGAATGAGTAAACTGAGGCACAGCAATGTTCTTGCCAAAGATCACTACTATTGTTTGAATGTAGCCTGTTCAAAATTCAGGGGTTGCCAATGTAGCAGTGTTAAGAGGTGGGGCCTTTACAAAGTGATTAGGCCATGAGGGCTGCTCCCTTGTTAATGGGATTAGGCCCTTTTAAAAGAGGCTTCATGCAGTGTTCTGCTAGTTTGCCATTCTGCCTTCTGCCATGGGAGGATGCAATAAAAAGGCCCTTATCAGACAAAATGCTGGCATTTTGATCTTGGACTTCCCAGCCTCCAGAACTGTGAGAAATAAATTTCATTCTTCATAAATTTCTCAGTCTCAGGTGTTTTGTTGTAGCAGCACAAAATTGACTAAGACAGGTACACAGTAAGTGGAAGAACTGAGATTTGGATCCAGGAAGCCAGGCTACAGAAAGCACGTGTTTAAGTATGCTATCTTACTAGCTTATTTTTCTTCTCTGTAAATTGAGAATTTTTTTCCCCCTAAATCGAAAGGGGGATTATTATGGTCAGTCATTCAGCAAGTGCTCATAATAAAAGTCAGTGACCCACGTAGGATATGGTTTCTGCCTCTATAGAGCTCTCCGTATCATATGGCAAGTGGGCAGGTAGAGTGTGCCAAGTACGCACACGACATGCTGTGAGAGAACAAATTTATTTCCTGTTCACTAGGGTTTTTCTTTTCAGTGCTTTTACTTGTTAAGAAGAATTTCTTTTTTCTGTTTTTGTTGCCACAAAAATTAAGTGATTTAGAGTCTTGATAGGAGGTTTAAGGCTCTGGGTTCTAGTGTATGATTTCTAAAGCTTCATATCTTGTATCTTCTCTGTGTTATTTAGCTCTCTGACTTTTTCAAATCATATGGACTACTTCATGGACTATGGTCTGTAGATCAAATGAAACCCCAGGGAAGACAGTTTTGATATTTTTCCTATTTAGACTGCAGTGAGGAAGATGCTCTATACCTGAAACAAGATGAATGGACACATCTGGCTTTTGGGGCTTGTGTTCAAAATAGAATATTAAATAAGGCCAGAGCAATAGCCATATAGCTATGAGACTCTGTGTGACAGAATTTAGTGTTGTCGGTATTTCATATTAAGATTGTTTTTTCATAATTTCCCCACCAACTATCCCCAATATAACAGGAAGCAAGTAAACACAAATAGAAATATATTCCAATAGTATTTATCCAGTATAATTTAATTTATCCAGTATAATCTTTTATATAGAAAGAGAATATTTTCTGGCAACCAGCTAGTTACCAAGTACCTGTTTGTTAAGGTAGCTCATTTCCTTTCAGAATGTAATATGTGCAAAAATAAACTTTGAAGGAGGAGGTGAGATGAAAAAGAGACTAAAGAAAAAAGATTTTGTTTTGTGTAGGTACCTGTACAACCCGTGATGCTTGCCATAGGTGCTTTTCTATTTATATCACCAATTTGCATATTTATCATAGCTTTTGACATATTGATTTGCAATTTTCACACTCAGTCTTTTACATTTTTCTCAGTCTATAGGTTTTCTTGTCATGGTGAGGGAAATTCTGCCTGTTGCTTAATAAGTTTCACAGAATCAGTGATAGACTGAGCACTTGGTAATATCTCAGAAGTTTCAACATGTGAGAATTACTCCAATAGCTGCCCCAGATGTGTGGAAACCTTTCCCATGAAGACAGTACCTGTATTAAGTTTGTCTTCTTCATATTTAAGACACACAAAAAAATATATCGTGAGTTGAAAAAAATATGTCTTTTCCCCTCTTAGTATGATGGCTTTTTGCTCCTCCTTTTCCTAATCCAAGTTCAAGTGTGAAGTGTGACTCGATGAGCTAAGACATATTGAGCCTCATGTGGCTCAATAGAGCAGAAGTGTCTACACTAAGATAAAGTTTAGACTTAGGTGCTTCAGAAAAAAAGCCTCTAGGCCTTTAGGCCTCTACCCCAAATATAGCAATTCTGTTGGTCATGGGTGGAATATACAGTTTTGAAGGACTTATGTGGTGATTTTTATGATGAGGCACATTTTATAACCACTATAGTCATGTGCTTATTATTTTTAAAGCTTTACATGATTCTACTGTGAAGCCAGGAATGAGACTACTGTTTTAGGTATTGGAAAGTAGGGGTAAAGTATAGACTGATATACAGTATTGGGCTAAACTAAACAGAGATATATAAAGATCAGAGAGAATGGGACAGATTTGAAATCAGTTGTGTATGAAGCCCCTTTTTCATATTTAAAACTCTAAGGACTTAGGTAGCACTGAGATGGATAACCCTATAAAACATTTCATTTATTATCTGTCTTCGTCAAGCTATAATGTATATTTGAGAAAATATCTGTATTAGTGTGGTTGTCAGAGATGGGGAATGTGGCGGGCACTTTGGAGGTGGAAAAGAAGCCTGAGGGATGCCCATATATGTCCAAAATCGGGTAGAAGAAGAAGTGGTGGGAAATAAGGGATGAAAGTCCCTTTTACTGCGTAGCTACCATGTTCTGAGTATTTTGTAGCCTTATAAAGCCCTATTACTAATAATAGTCACAGTAATAAGTAACACTTTTAGGGTGATTGTTATGCACTAGACACTGTTCTTAAGTACTTTATATACATTAATTCATTTAGTCATTCCCAAAACTTTATAAGCTAGAGACCATTGTGCTCCCCATTTACAGATGAAGCAACTAAGGCACAGATGGTTTATGTAACTTTGCTCCAACATCACAGAACTAGATAGTGGCAATTCTGGATTCAGACAATGGAAGCCTAGATCCTGAGTCCCTGCTTTTAACTACTTTCAATAAGTGGACTTGGTTGATGGCTCTAGAATTTGTATATACAATTTGTATATACCTGAATGAAAGAAAGATTGAACTTTCTGAGGAATACATGGAATTTTGGCTGAAGGTAGGCCTGGACATTGATGGTGACTCATTAGTGTGCTGCTGAAGTAAGCTCCTAAAACAAAGCAAAGACTTGGGCACAGACAGCAGTCATTATGGACAGATCATAAGAACGTTATTTAATTATGAAGCTAGTACCTTAAATTTATCAGTGGCCTGGTTTATTTTTCTTTATCCCTCATTCTTAGTCTATATACAAATCTTTTTTCTAGACATTTGGCTTTCTTGTTTACTATCCGCTTTCCATGTGCTATTTTTCTAGTTATCACCTCAGGCAAAAATACAAAAAGGTCAAACAACAAAAAAATAAACACCCTTTGTGATATCCAGTCAAAACAATGGAACATAAGAGATCTATCTTTATTTATTTATGGAACATAATATATTCATTTTTACTGTCTCCAATTTGGTCATCTGTCTATATCATTGTGGGCATGCTGTGATCATCAAAGAGTAAGATGTAGATCTGTTTTGCATGCATTGCCCAAGCATCAGCTGGCTAGATAGCCTATGCCCTTTAAGGGTATAAACATACAAGCAAGGAAACCAAGTCAACAAACAAAACTCCTGCCATCATCATCATCAACTCCTGCCATCATCATCATCATACACACATTTGGGTGGAAATCCTACCTTTCACCCCCAACCTGAGAATTCCTGGATGGCTTAAGTTACTCTTAGTTACTTACTATTGCCTTCATTTCCTATTTTCCTCTGGATTTTTGATCTCTCCTGTGTATCTCATTTCTTAAAACTTTTCTTTTTATTTACATTGAGCCTATCCTTGCACTTTCCCCACAGCAACATTAGCAGAGGAATTTCTGCACTTTAAGATTTTCTTGAAGGATTAGGAGCATCAGGAGTAGCAGTGCAAATGAACTATATTTACATTTTAGACATCCCTATTTTTAATGCCCTAGGCATGAACCCCCACAGGTATTTCACAATTATCTTTTTGTCCAGGGCTTCAACCTTCTGCCCTCTTGACAGGAAGCTTCTATCCTTCTTAGATTTATCACAGCTACCTAAATTCTTGTTTTCTTTTCTCATTTTTCCATGTCCTATTTGTGAATTCTTAGAAAAGTAGGCTGAAGGTGTTTGCCACGTGACAACCTTCCCTTCTTCATCTGCAAAGAGATAGACTTGATGTACTATCAGTGTTTCTAAAACAGAGACTTCACAGCCTGGGCTGTCCCATTTCCAAAAGATCATTTACATAAGTTCCAACAGAGGAGAGAATGAAAGCATGAGGTGTCCTGGAAAATGTTTACATCTTCCTCTAGGTTATGGGAAATTATGCAGGCTTGCTAGTTTGAATTATTTCTTTTAGATAACAGAGTAAGCAAGTATCTCAGTGGCCCACATGAGAAATAAGAAGTTATAATTGGAAGTTACTCTGCACAATTATCCTGGTTATAAAAGAAAATACTGAGTCACCTCTTCACCAGGGAAGGTTGTGTTTGTAGCATTTGACTATGAAGCAACCTCCCTTTGCCTAACTGTCTTAATCCAGAGGACAAGAGTCTTCACTATTTCTGAATTTTGTAAACAAAAGGAAGAAATCATACCAGCAGTTTGCTGAGACAGCTGAATGGGTAATATTTGAGTATCCTTTAATATTCTCTTGATTACACAATTAATGAGAGTGTTAAAAAATCTTTTTGACTGGTATCTATGTCTTAGAGTTCTAAATGTTTACTCAATTCCTCACTAAAGGAATCAACTAATTATACAGGGTTTTGGCAAGAAGTCTTTCCTGGTATTTGGCTAAGAATTCCTAAAGTTTCCCCCAAGCCTCAAACTCCGAGTCCAGCTTGTTTTGATCTGCAAAGTAATCCCTCATTTCTTCCTTACTTCCCAGTCCTTTCCCTGGGCTAACCTTTTCAAATCAAAATCACCCATCAAGAAGTTTTATGAAGCAAAAATAAATTCTACCATTTGATTCATTCTGTGGCTGCTATTTATAAATAACATTGTTAGCCTCCCATGCTACAGGGTCATGATACACTTACTGCACTGCACACTTTACATTAGAAATTGCAGTCTCCTTCCTGGGTCTACTTTTTGTTACATTAGTTGTAACCTCCATCTTTCTTCTTCTTTTGATGTTCACTTTTTAGCACTCTCCTACCCTATTTAAGTATTTTTCTCTGAAAGATCAGAAATCCTTATTAGGGTATTTTGAGAAACATTGGATGAGCCTTCCTCCTCTCAAAATGTGAGCAAAGAAAATGTAGCTTCAACATTTGGGCTTGCAGAATGTAATTGAGCAAGACAGCTGAGGCTGCCTGTTGCATGCTCAGTGTTTCTTGACCGATGTACTTTATTTTGTGAGATACACCAAATGAATTGATTTCATACTGCTGTTGAAAAAGCATGAACAATGATGGGTTTTAAATAATGAGCCGTTAATATGATAAATTTGATTGAGGTACATGAAGCTTAGTTTTTAAAAGTATTTTATTTTAATTGTAGTAGACAAAAAACATGCTCCTGATACAAACACTCCTGTGAACATTTCTCTTAAAATTTGGTTAAAAGAAAGTATTCCTTCAAATGAAAGGAGGGAGTTTACTATTTTATTTCTTTATTTTACCATTAAAATGACAAATAGAATACTATGAAGCATCTGCTATCACCTTTCATTTTCCTGGTTCTTCGATGTCCTAAGAAGTTTTAAGCTTGTTTATGGTTATCAGAATCATAACTGCTATACATTTTTCTCTAACTGCCTTGTTGATTACACATAGTAATCAACATAGTAACAGTAGTTGCCAAAAAGCCATGATCAAAACCATACAACTTTCTTTTGGACTATTGGCTTTGGAGTGGTAAATATTTTATTTTATTTTTTTCCACTTAGGGGTAAATATCTTTTTCACTCACTTTTGATCACTAGCTAGTTAGTTCTAAGTAGAAAAAAAGAGCCCAAAACTAAGCAGAATTGTATTAAGTAGAAAATCGTGGGGGATGATTCCATAAAGCCAGTAGACCAATCTTAATCCTAAATCCAATCTGTCCTGAAAAAAATGCCAAATACTTTATTGCAACTCCAAAATGAAATGACAGTAGAGAAAGAGGTGGGTTTAAAATAAAGAATTTTTAAAAGACTCTAAAACTTGAAGAAAGAAAAGTAAATTATAGTTAATGAGAAGAAATAACTCTACCTATTAAGCAGGAATAAATAACTTCAGCAAGAATTCATCTCAAACATATTTTTCTGAAGTTCTCTCTGAAAAATAGGGATTTAAAGGAGCATGCAACTATTCTAAAATATCATTCAATGAATTAGTTTTCATCTTTAAATATTCACATAATAGGATAAACAAAATAATGATTATAATAGTAATGTTAATGATGAGAATTAGTATTGGAGCTCATTTAGTAAATCTTCTATCCCAACTGATGCCAGTTCAAGGCCCAGATTTAACAGAAAAAAAAAAATAGTTAACAAAAATCTCTTCAAAGGAATCTCTTATCTTGTTGCAAATAAAAACAGGTTTAAAATTCTCTGTGTGTTCAAAAGTCAATTATTGCCAATTTCATGGGCTCATCAAACATGAGATTTTCATTTAGCAGAGCCAACTTTACTCTATCTGCCAAAAGCCCATAAAATGGCCCTTTTCCATCTGGTAAAATGTTCCACAATGAAATTAGAGCTGTTGGAAAATAATGGAAATCTATGGACATATGTACACTGTGACTGAAATGTGAAAATTTGTTAGTGATATCTGGTGTAAATTATTTATTTAAGGGCCAGTGTTAACTCTTTTTAGCCATTAGTAAAGCTTGAGTTTCTATACTACAGCTGATGCAATTTCCTACCTCCAGTTAAAAGTAATTCAAACCAATCTAGAGAAATAGGAGTCCCCATGTTGTCAAACAGTGATTTTTAAATATTTTTGGTGAGTGTCATGAACCCCTTAGAAGATCAGATGGAAACTAAGGATGCTCAGTCTAGAATAAAAGATGCTATGCAAAAACTTAGAAGCAACCTCAGCAGTTTTTTAAAAGACATATTCCAAATAGGTTTTTAAATGAGAGATCCTACAGTCTCTTACAAATATATATAATATTTTTTAAAAGGAAGCTCTTTCTTAAGTCCAACATACAAATTTAAATAATTGCCCATAAGTTCATTTACACTGAGTTTTTACACTTTGAAGATTTAAATGGATTTCTTTTATAATTTTCTATACTTTGTGAATGGACCATAAAGGAGATAGATAGCTCAACTAGTGCAAAGTTGTTTGCTTTTTCTAATATACCAAGAAAAGAAAATATATATAAAATTAAATGTTTCCATGTGCCTATGTGCACACCAAGGTATAACTTAGAGCAGATAAGGTGGCATATGTATAAAATAGGTAAGATAATAAGCTGAAGAGAAAAAAGAGTAGTTTAAATTTATGAATTGTTAATTTATGAAATGTCATATATAAGTGTATGTTAACTCTTGACCCCTACTTTGTTGGGGGCGGAGAGAAAAAACCCACAGCTCTTATCCTGAGAACCATAAAAAATTACTAGTTTATCAGATGTTCTTAATTGAAGTAAAATGATCTCCAAGGGCAGAAAGAACTCACTGAGGAGGCTCACAGAGAAGGAAGATTTCCAAGCTAGATGAGAAGAGAACAAGGGCTTGGTTCTTGATAAAATTAAGTTGTATGGGAATGATCGGTTACTCTTCCTAAAACTGCAAATAGGCTTTCTGAAGATGCTTTGGGAGATTTCAATTTGTTTGAACATTTAGGTGCTCAGTTTGATCCTAAGTTCAATGAATCATTTTCTAAATGTTTCTATAGTTCTTTATTTTCCAATTCTATCGAGGGTACCATCAACCCAGTGATTTCCTCTCCTCTTCTAGGCACTCGTTTCACATGATGGTGACAGGAAGAAATCCTTTCAAACTTCATGCTCAGGGAAGAAAGCTGGGCTGCACTGGCAGCTGCTCTAGAGAGCATACTTTGCAGTAGACTGCTAATCATTTCTTCTGATTCACAGTATAGGGGATTCCAGCTCACTTTGAAGCCTGTTCAAAATATTCTTGTCCATCTATTTTACCCCCAAGCCGACTCATTTTCAGACCTGCCCTTGGTTAGCTTTGATTGACAGAAGGCTTTAGAAGCCATTGGAATCTTATTTTAGAAAGGATTGGAATCTTATCTCGATGAGTTCTTTAATCTCTGTTTGGAGACCAAAGGCTTTATGTCAAAAGACTTGTAGATACCTGTACTTGCAACTGGGGCTTCTATGGCAGATTTACAACCACTGGGTTATTTGAGGGTTTCTAAGTGAAGATCTGATGGAGAGAGGAACATGGAGAGGCAGCTGTAATATGGACAATGCACCTATAAATTTTTCCTGGAAATAAGAATCTCCTCTAGATCTGTCATAGTTAATACAAAAATAAAGTAATACAAATGAAGACTTAAATTGATGAGGCACATGTGTAAATTGATAAAGGAAGTTTGATGCATCATAACATTGAAATTTATCTAAATTCAATATTGTTAAACATTTTTAAAGATCATATGAATTATACATGAAGTATATGGATTATTTGTCCCTGGCAAACAATGGTGACATTTCTGTCTGTCACTTAGTATGACAAGGTTAGCATGTTTTATTCAAAACTTTTAAACAGTAAAATGATTTGTATGCATTACTCTTTCTTTCGACTGTCAGGGAAAGCAGAAAGCAACACAGTTATTCTATGACATTGAGTCGTATATGCATAAAAAAATGACAGAATAGGATTGCCTCAGACATCTATAAAGCTCTTACTTTGGTTTTCTAATCATCTGGTAGAAAAACAACAAAACCATAAAGACAAAAACATTCCCCCACACTCAGAAAAGAAACATACCATTGTATACTGAAATATAAATATGGTATTTGTGATATAATGAACATAGAATATTCATGAGTGAGAACAGATCCCTGGAAATAGTATACTTTGAATTTAAAGGAAATTTAATGGCAAAATTATTTTTTTCAATAAATAGAACAAGAATCAGACTATGCTGTCCCTTTCATGGTTAAAATATTCTGCAGTGATGGAATGGGATGGTAATTTATGAGATCTTTGAATTTTTTGCTCTGTGTATACAGGATGGACACATAGAAAAAAGATGAATAGCAAGGCACTGTTCAACCCTTGGGTAGAGACAGAGGACTTTAGTAATGTGTTTACCATTTCTGTTATAGCTGTCCAACACTGGAGGGTGTCAACATTAAGTCCTAATAGAGTGAATCATGAAGAAGAGGCAGTTTCTGAGGCAGCAGAAACTTATTCCTTCCCCTTTTCCCTGCCTTTTTTGTCTCCAGCCAGACACTAGAGGAACACTGCACTTCACTGTTGCTGGGCAAGTTCCTCCTTTCATAAGGTTCTAGAACAGAAATGAGCTTTGGAGAGATTATGCTGGGTTGAAATAAGGTAGGACCCAGGGATCTTGGTGCAATATTAATATCCAGGGACTAAAAGTATTTTTTTCTTCAGTTTTTTTTTTTTTTTATTCACAGGTGGCTTAGGGATACTTTCTGGGACTATACTATGAACCAGTGACTCTTTTGAGAGTAAAATCATATCTAAGACAAATTCTTGCCATGAAGTGTTTATAGTAGAGGAAGAAAGCCCCATTAGCGAGCAAGCAGTGGTGTGTTACATGTGCTGTTGTGGCAAGTTGTCCAGGGTGATGGGTAGAGCGGAAGTGGGTTACAAACATAAAGGAGGGGCCAGCAAACCGTACCTTACTGTGTCCTCTTTTCCCCTTCCGTAGCTTCTGATGTTAACCACGTGGAAGGATATTTTCTTATTTCATTACATTCAGTAATATATTTACTACAGCTTCAAACACACTAACATTCCATGTGTCATAAACTGTCTTTCCTCCATACCTGTCTATGACTTGGAGAAAAGTGGGCTCTTTAGAGTATGTATTAAATATTAACCTTTCATGATTATTGTAACAGTTAATGGCTGCATTGGATTATAGCAAAAGATTGAAGTATGCATTTTTTCCTGGAATTATTTAACAGAGAATGCTTAATGAAAGAAAGAAGAAAGTTTACTCTATACTCCCCATTCTAGGATATACATTATTTTACACTGAGCCTGGAACTTGTGGATGTTAACATTTACCATATCACCTAGGTGGTAGGTAATTACTGGTGGCCCTAATAATTATTACTATTTCACTTTAGTTCTGCACAATAATTATGCAACCTGTTCTTAACCCTTTACCTCACTCTTTCCCCCACTACCACCCTCCCCAGGATCTCTGACATCAATCCTACTGGTTAGAGAGAGTAAAAGAACCATATATTAATACTTTTCAGAGATTTGCCTTGACTCAGTAAGCAAATTCATAGATAGTTTAGAAGCAAACTATTAATATAATGCCCTATTGCCCATAAGGATCTTGCAGGTGCTGCCAAACTTTTGGGATGCTATGCAATCTTGCTGGGCTGTCATTTTAAGAAATGCTGTCTCCCTAGCAAAAAATATTTCTAGAAATACTCTGACCTTTTCATTTTTTAGCATGAAAGTGAGGTGATCTAAGAGGAGCCAACTTCCAAGTAAACGTGGTGAGCCTTTAGTTTGAAATATTCATCATGTTTCTGTTGTGAATAGCCAAATCTCTGCTAAAATTCAGAGTTTGCTGGTCTATTCAGCTTATTCATTTCATGCAAATCCCAATGTGCAGGAAATGAACAAAAGACTTCCTTTCTATTCACATGCATTGTTAGTTTTCTATTCCATTTTTATTCCCAAACTTGTTTTTCTCCTTTTCAATATTAGTGGTCTGTTTGTTCTTTCAACAAATATTTGTGCCGTCCCTAAGCACGAGAGCACCAAAATGAATGATATTGTCCCAGCATGGTAGTCAGTGTGGCTCACAGGTTTCATTTTTCATGCCTTTTTAGGTGCACTATTAGAGGATATTTGGGGATTTTGTAAGGAAACATCTATGATGAGGGGAGAAAATGATATGCTCAATTATGTGTGCCCACTGCTCAGTGTCTTACTGACTTAGTGGGAAGAGTGTGCACCTGGGGGTCAGGCAGATATGGATTCTGATTCTGGCTTTCCTTTTTGCAAGCTCTAACCTGGGGCAAGTTATCTCTGATTCTGAGAGTTTTCTTATGTGTAAAGGGAGAATACTTGCCTCGTAGTGTGGTTAAATGAGTTACCAGAGAATGTCAACATCTAATAGGACTCCCTCAATAAATAATTGTTCTTATGGCCTTTCCTAGGATCCTACAATCTAATGTATAGGTAAATGAGCAAAAATGTTAATAAAGGAAGGTAGGCTAAAGTAAGTCCTATTAATGCAGGGACAAGCAAAGTGTTCTGAGATTTCTTGGAGGGTTTGAGAAATTGTGGATTGTTCGATTCCTTTTCTATTTCCTGCTTTTGTCTTAGAGGTGATGGGTTCCTATCAAGAGAGTCTTTAACTTATATAAATTCAGCTACAAATACACAATAGGGTGGAGAAAGAGAGAAAGAGATGGGAGGAGAGAGAATAAATGAGTTGTTTAAAGAATTTAAATAGCATGGCTGATTACTCATGTCTTTCCACGCAAGGAGTACTTCTATCATGACTCATTTTGGGAATATCTCCCCACACTAGGTTTGCTCCTATTGTTTTAAAGACATAGGCTTTTTTATACTACACAACACCAAATTCAAACTCACTCATATAAATGTTCTAATGCTGGAGGAAAACCCTGACTTTTTAGACTTGTGGAGAGACAGTATGTTTCTCTCCAATATAGCACCTTTCTAAGGGATCAAGGGCATTTTTGATTATAAATAGTTAATGACTTATTTGCAGTGTAACATTTAGCTTCACTATACTTCTTTGCTTTTATTCTTTGTAATTCCTTTCATCTTTTACTTACCTTGGATATAGAGATTCACTTTCTCTTTTTTCCCTCTACATAATCTCTGTATGTGAGTTTATGTTTCTTGCCTGGGTTACTTAATGGCTATTTTGTTATTTTTCTAAAATATGTCACAAGGCTATGTCTAGAACTCAAATCACTTTGTGTAATGTCTCGAGTAGGTTTTGGAGCTTATGGCATTGTTTTCTTAGGATTACCTGATAAAGTTTGCGTTCCTAGAATTCTATGCGACAGTTTTGCAGTTAGAGTGAGCTCAGCAGTGTTTTTAATGTTATGATAATGCACTCTTTGCTGTCTTACCCTTGCCTGTTTTTATACTGCCAACACAAAGGATCCTTAGCCCCGTTAGCACTAGGCTCCAAGGCTCTAATCCACAATAAAATACAAAGACCACAGAGCAGGTAAGTTCCCTTTATCAGTTATTTACATCTCTGTGTGAATCAAGTGTGATAAATAAAGGGTAGTGGAACTGGCCTAAGGGCTCTAAGCAGGTTAGGAAGAAGCTGGCTTCCTTAACAAGTGGGGGCGGGGCTGGTGGGTGTAAGGCCAGCTTTCCTGCTTCACACCTTTGCTAAGCACTGCTATTTAACACCACAGACATTCTCACCCCATTTTTATGGCTGTCCTCCTTTTATTCTGGGTCATTTGTAATATTCTTTATTACTGTTAATGACAGCAATGATTGAATACCTAAGATGTGAGAAGTATAAGGATAGAAACTTCAAAAACATTTCTAATTCTCACAGTAATTCTGTAAGGAAAATTCGTGTTAAAAATTAAAAAAAGACTGAAACAGAGGGAGAAAGTAACTTACCATATAATTTAGCCAATGGTGGAAGCAGATGAGAATCCATATGTCCTCTATACTATCATCTACTGCCTTTGTTTGTACACCGTATGTGTTTATAAATGTATGTGTGTGAGAGAGAAAGAGTACGCATGCGCCCAAGCTTATCAAGTTTTCTACAAATTTATACATTTTTTTGTTAAACCATGGCTGACTTGCAGAGGTTTTTTGCAGTGCTGGAAAACCAATGTTGCCAGGTTCTCTCCAAACATGGCCCCCCCGGAATGACTTGAAATTTTACAAGTTGCAATTTACTTGATGCATTCTTTTCTGATACAGTTTTTATACATGAAACAGAATTTATGCCATTTTATATTTTAAATAAAGGATTTTCAAGGCTAGCAATTGCTTTAATTCTTACTGGCTGATCTTTCAAGGTAGTAACACTATTTTCTTTAACATTATATGCTCCTTCCTATAAGGAGTAACACCCCTTTCATATTGTGTCCATTGAAGCCATTTCTCATTTCTGAAATTTTAATGCCTTATAGGATGATAAAAAGAGGGGAGGAAAGACCCAGTAGTGATTTAAGGCAATGATTCTGGATTGAAGCATCTTGCTACTTAGAGGAACACCATATTTCATAGCGTATTTGCAGAAATGCTTCATGGCACAAACTCCTATTTCATGTCCTTGAAGGCCAATGGAGTAGTAGAATTTCTGTTTCAGTGCCTATCTGATCAATAATCTTATGAGTTTTTGGAGTTGCCATCTGTCTTGTGATACACTTTTACTGTGTTTATGAGCAGTGACTAATACCTACATGTATATAATTTCCATCTCTGTAACTGTAAATTATTTACAAAATATTTCTATAGGTGCTTACATTTATATATATAAAACATATTTTCCTTGATTTCATTGGAGACAAACATAAATCAATATCACTGGAAAAATATATTTGGATTTAGTGTAACTCCCCTTGGGCTTGGCCTATGAGTCAACATGTATTAATAGGGCACTGTCTATGTGCCCTAATGCAGACAATATTCTAGGCAGTGGTTACAAAAATGAGTAAGACATGGACCCTGCCTTTCCAGAGCTTATAGGCTTCTGGGGTTTGTGAAAGCAACTTGAAATGGTTAAGGGAATAGATTTTGTCACCAATCTTCCCCAGTTTAAGTCTTCTTTTTACCACTTTTAGATATTAGACAAGTTGTTTTACTTTATATTTCTCAGTGATCTCATTTGTAAAATTTGGATGATGATAAATATTACCTTAAGGCTTATGTGAGGATTGAATAAGTTAATACATATAAATAATTTACAATGGTGCCAGGCACATACATCCCAATAAGTTCTAGCTATTATTATTAGTAACATTAGTACTATTATTGCAATGTGAGCCATAGACAGCTAAATATTATACTACTATATAATAAGTATAAAATAGAAATATGTTCAAAAGTATGGAGCACAGAACTCCTTCATGAGCTGCCAAGGAAGTTGTCCTAGGAGAAATGAAACTTGGATAAAGTCTTGTGGAAGACATAGTATTTTCACTAGGTATACAAGGAAAGTAATAACATCCCAGGCAGCAGAAATAGCACTTGAAAAGTCAGGAAGGCTTCAGAAAGTATGCCCCACTCAGTGAACTATAGCTGAGGCCATGTTTATAATTGGGGGTAGAGTTTGGTGTATAGGGCAAAGTCATACAAAGCTCTGGGTGACATATTAAGAATTTAGGTCTTCATCATGTTGGCATTGGAAGTCATGAGGGGATTTTTAAAAATGGAACTAATGGGATCAGATTTATGTTGCAGAAAGATGATCCTGGCTCCATTGTAGAGGATGGATCTGAATGCTAGCTGGAGGAACAGAAAACTTGAGGCTAGAAAGCCTTTATAATTGGTTATATGAGAGCTGATCAGGGCCTCAAATAAGACTGTGGCAATGGAAATGGTAAAAAGGAGACACATTTGAGATATATTTGGGAGGCTGAATTGATAGTACTGGAGAATCATTTGGATAGAGAGGGGAAATAGAGGAAGAAGGAGTCTAGAATGATGCTCAAGTTGATGTTTTGGAAAGTTGGGTGGATGACAGGACTATTAATAGGTATAAGGCACAGATTTGAAGGGCAAGCCAGAGGCAGTATGGTGGCTGACTGGGGAAGAAATTCTGGGCAATCATCACCTTCTCATGGGCTGGTAGAGACAGAAGCACCAGAAGAGAAGACATATAAGAAATGTATAAGTAAGAGAGGAACCAAAAGTTATAGAATCTAAAGGAGAAACAAATGTCAAAAAAGATTTGTTAAAATCAGGAAGTTATTGGTGATCTTAGTGAATGTATTCTAAAGGTATGAAGAATAAAATGAAGGAAGGAGATAAAGAGTGTTGTCATGTAGCTCAACTACAAAGGGACATAGAAATGAGTTTTTTATTCCCCCTTAGGAAAAATAGACTTCAGGACTTGTATAAGCTAGGGGAAAAGAGTCATTAGAAGGAGAAGAGAAAGATAAAAGAAACAGGATGTAATTAAAGAACCAGAATAAAAGGATTGATTTTCAACAAGAGGAGGGTGGGTGTCCTGTTCATAGATATGGGCGGCAAGAACAAGGTACATGAAGATAGATTGTGTTTGCCTGGAACAGGGATTTTAGTGTGATGTTCATATGTGATGGTTTTTATTTGTAAAGTAGAAGGTGATGCCATCTTCATGAATGTTAAGTTTGCTTTTTTTCCCTTATCCCTATTATTCTGTTTTGTCTAGCTCCCCCCAGAAACCAAGTAGTAAAAGAAATAATATATATTTTTAAAAATCTCCAGGCCCTTTGGGTTTCTTCTGGTATTTCTAGTTTTAATGCCTGTGTCTCTTTTCTAATGAAGCTTTATCAACTGCAGTGTTAGCAATAAGATAGCTTCTGCTATTTTGACCTTCTGCTTCTTTTCTTTTTATTGAGGGAGCTGTATAGATCTCTATAAGAGCTAACCATCATGACATAATTTTGGTCAAAGTCACCTACCTGAGGAAGAAAATGACCTTTAAGATTGGGGATCGGCAGTATCTCCAATCTGGATTCTTTGTTCAGAGTCCTGGAAGGGCACACTAGGTGGCCTGCACTAAGCATTCCTTATAGCTACCTGAGTGCTTGCTAAAGGACTACCCAAGGGACACCTCTATGTTAAAAATTTAGATTATATCAAATGAATACACTGAGGATTAGAGAGGTTAAGTACCTGCACCTATTTTAGGTGGGGCTGTACTGAAAACCTGGTTTGATTGCTCTAAAGTTCAAGTTTTTATCCATAAGATATTGACCTAACACTTCTGTCTAGTCCCAAGCTTTACGTTATTAGACTCTAGTTCCGTCTTTGCAGCAAAACAAAATAATGCTTTTTCTTCCACAGAACACCACTACAAATAGTTTAAAATTACTGTAATTGTTTTTCTGAGGCATATCATCTTTAACACCCTTAATTTTTCCTTTAAGGGAATGATTTGTAAGCTCTTTCACTGTCCTGGTAGTTTGAATAAGCTTTAGTTCTGAGTCTCAGGGAGACTCTCATAAAGTAGGAATAACATTAGACTTGAACCAGAGATTGAATTCTGTTTTGTCAAATTCTAGGATTTGAAACTTGAACAAGAAACATAGCTTCTGAGTCTCCTTTATTCATTTATAAAAGAGCATGGCACCTAAGTCAGCAACAAGTATGTTCTTTTAAACAGTTGTATTGGTATATAATGTGCATACCATAAAGTTCACCCTTTTAAGGTATACAATTCAATGCTTTTAGTATACTGTTGGCCCTCCATATCCCTAGGTTCTGCATTCACAGATCAAACCAACTGCAGATCGTTTACACTGTTGTACAAGGATCATTATAATGCAATTATACAACATTGTCATTACCCCAGAAAGAAACACTGCAGCCATTAGCAGTCACTACTCATCACTCCCGTCCTCTCTCCCCAGAATCCCACCCCCAGTACTAGGTAAACACCAATCTGCTGTCGTTCTATATAGATTTGCCTATTGTGTAAATTTCATAATAAATGGAATCATGTAATTTGTGGTCTTTTCTAACTGGTTTCTTTTACTTAGCCTAATGTTTTCAGGGTTCATCCGTGTTGTAGCATGCAGTACTACTTCATTTTATAGCCAGATAATATTGTATATTGTATGAATATGCTACATTTTGTTCATCTGTTCATCAGTTGATGGACATTTGAATTGTTTTCATTTTAGACTATAATGAATAATGCTACTACTAACACTTGTGTTTAGGTTTTTATGTGGACATATGTTTTCATTTCTCTTGAGTAGAATCCTAGGAGTGGAATTGCTTCACATGATAATTTTGCATTTATGGTAACTTTATGTTTAACATTTTGAGAAACTGCCAAACTGTTTTTCAAAGTGACTTTACCATTTTAAATTTCCACCAACAAGGTTTTGATGGGGACTAAAAGATTGAGTTAATTGAGGAATCAGTAAATGCTAAAGGACTATCCATGGCTGCTTTTATTATCTTTTTGTGTCTAACTCTTCCCAGAAAGAATGTAGTAAAGGAATATTTAGTATGCATTTTAACAAATCTCCCTAGTCATCCAGAGGTTTTCTTTAGGTAATATCTAGACTTGATATTTGTGGCTTATGAGCTCATGTTTTGCTAATAAGGCTCTAGTGAGGCAAAGAATGGATCTGAGTCTGGTATATTCAATTTAGCTCTGCAGTTGGCTTTGTATGTTCAGGTGACAGTCCTAACCTTGTACAACCATCTCTCAGGGATATGCCAGTGATTTCATAGATGTGTGGATCAGGTAGCAAGTGTGGTCAGTCTGACTGGGAAAATAAGTTGTTCCGGTTGCCCCAGGGATGCAGGGTGATTAGCGAGGTTGTCCAGGTAGAACAGTACTAATTAAAATGCCAGAATTGAGGACTTCCAAAGAGTTCATGAGAGCATGACTCAGAGAACAGGCTAGTCTTCCATTGTCTCCATTTCACATGAGACTGTATTTTTAGGGACAAGAATCACATTATAGCCATCTCTGTTTCTGTAGTGCCTGTCACTTAATATATGGTCATAGTATTCCACATAGTATACATAATCAAAACAGGAATTTCTAGCCATAAATACTTAGAAAGGGAATTACTTTTTATTAAACATTTATCTTTTTAGTATTTTTCATCTAATACCCAAAATATGAAAAGTATTTATTATTCTCATTTTTAAGATGAATAAACTGACAAATCATTGGCCCATCCAGTGCCCAGGACAGATAGGCATTCATTAATTCTTTTCAGCTATCAAACCAAAGAACTAAGCAAGAATGCACAGTCACTTTGATAACAAAAATATTTCTACATTATCTTATCTAAAAGAATTATTTTTAGTGACAAATTTTGTTAATTAAGGAAGAAATATGTATTTAGAAACATTTGATAGGATAGAATATTTTTCATAGGTCATTGGGGTAAAGAGTTTCTGATATTAGATATGGAGAAAGTGGTTTTCTGTAAAGGGTGATTTGAGACACATTAAAGTTCTGGTTTTAATTGAAGGTACACAGCAGAATCACGTGGGAGTCCCCCCCACCAAATAACATAATCCAGGGCTTTACTAATGAAATTAGGATCTTCAATGGTGTTCCCAGATATGTTTGGGATACAAATCAACAACAATAAATCTCCTCTGGTCATTCATATAAATGTCTCTGGTTAAATATCTCTCCTTTTAATTCCAAACACTTGACCATAACTTCCTTTCTAGCTTTGTTGAATTTAACCAGCATTTACCTTCATGGTCATAAGTGTCCCTGTTTCTTTTCTAGAGTGATATTGATAAAAAAAATTCAGTTTTTACTAATAAGTATAGGATACTTGAGTGTAAGAATGTCTCACCAAGCAAGGATGAAGGCTAAGGAAGAGCACAAGCCAGCAAACTGCATTTACGGAAGGGGAGTGAGGCATGGGAAAATGTGGTAAGGACGTCACAACATAGAAGTGAAGAAGAACAAGAAAGATGTTGGTTTCATGGAAAAAGTTTCAGAAAAATTTGATTTAACACCTAGTTTGTTTCTTTATTCATTATTATCAAACACATGCAGAGAAATAAAAGTGGACAGTAGGTGAAGATCCAGCAAATGAGCACCACGCTGCTCTAAATGAATTAAATTGAGGGAGACAATGTGTGTTTCGCATTACAGACATGAAAAAGAAAAAGGAAAAGGAAAAAAATCTGAGTAGAATGACCAAAACTAAGCATGCATATCTTTCTGGATAAATTGTAATCTAGCACCAGAGTTAAAAAATTCAGCTACCTAAACAAGCATTGGGTAAAACCTATTAGAGTAGCAAGTCATATTTTAAAAAAGAAAGCTCTGAAAGCTTCTTCTGATTTTGAGAGTCTTCATGTATTCCAAGCTTTATGTTTTTAGAGAACTGCTCATAAAACTTTTTGTAGTTCTCTATCTTCTGCCTCAATTAAAAAAACCAAAAAACCTTCTGTGACTTTTTTCTGTCTTCTGATTGGCCCGTGATGATCACAATCACGGTGAGTAGATTATAGAATATGGATAATCGATACGTTTTTTCCAGATAGTAAAGGCTTGAATATGAAAGAAACGATGTTAGGTATGTTTCACAGTGACCTAGTTTCATAGCCACAGCTTATTGCACCATGGTGGGCACTTTATTTAGAGACAACAGATTCCAGGCTGATCAATTGTCTTTGACAAAGTTTGGCATAAAGTGCTCTGTCCTTTAGATGAACTGGGTCCTTAAAGAGCACTATCAGCATCTAAGATGAACTAAGTCCTAGGAAGAAGGGCTCAGCTGTCCCCATCAAGATTCTTTCTCTTAAGCTTTTGAACCAAGTGCCCCAGTTCAAAGCTGGACCACAAGAAACATGCAATGCAGTTGAATCTGATTAATAGTAGAGCATTAATAGCTCATGAATTCCTGTCATGGATTTTTTTCAGAGACACTTGGCCTATGAATCACTCTCTTCTACCCTCAGCAAAAGCATTTCTGTTATTAAGACTGGGTTTACTTTGTGAAATGGTTATACCTCTACCACTGGAATGTTCAAGCAGAGAATAGATAACTATAAAGTTAGAATATATGATGTATTAAATATATGTATTTCTGGGCTCTTTTCTAAACCTATAGAATAAAAATATCCTAAGAGTGGGTTCAAGTAATATACATCAAAAAATAGCAATAATAACAATAGGAACTCTCTCTTCTAGGCGATGCTGAGGTAAATCTGTCAGACATGGGAAGAAAAAGGCTATGTGATTATTCTGGCTATTAATTGCTGAATGATGAACTATATTAACACGTAGAGTCTTACCATTTTTATCATATCTCATGACTTTGTGACTCATGAACTCAAGCAGGTTTCTGCTGGGGGATTCTTCTGTGCCATCTGGCATTGGCTAGGGATGCTTAGTGATGTTTCACTGGAGTCTAGTTTCATCTGGAATATGTAAGATAGCTTCACTGATATACTTGGCATATTGGTGGGCACAGCTGAGCCCTTCTTCCTCTCCATATAGTCTCAGAAATTCTCCTTGTGTTCTTTTTGGCAAGGAAGCTGAACATATTTGGTGGTGGCTTGGCCTAAAGTGCTGGTTCAGAGCTTCACACGCTGTCGGTCGTCTTTAAGGGTAGGCTTGAATCCAGCATGTGCTGCTTTTTCACTCTTCTCTATTGGTTTAAACCGTCATAAGCCAGATGAGATTTGAGGGGAGGGAAAATAGACCCCATCTCTCAATGAGAGAAGAGTTATAGAATTTGTACCCATCTTTAATCCATTATGATGGCCTCTTAATTTATTGTAAATTATGTCTTTAAATCCTGAGGGGATGGCATATAAGAAGGACAATTACAGTCTCTAGGAGCTGCATGGGAAAATAGTTGGCCAACAGGGCATTGCTAGGCAAAGGGATGTCTGGCTTATCCTCAATAAAAAAGAAAGCACACAATGATAAAGGGAACACAAAAAGAGGGAGGTGGACTAGAGATAATTTTATCCTAGGCAGAGTGTTATTTAAAATTGTTGCAAATCAGAGTAGCCCCCTGGAATAGGATGGCAAAGAATTTGAGTCTGTAGGTTACTTGTGGATTGAAAGTGATATCATTTGCTAAATTCTCTCCAAACTTATGCCCGTAAATGCTATCAACCACCAGAAATAATGATAGTAACAATTACGTCAATACATTCAATTTGTCATTCTTTCAAGTTAATATTAATATATGCATTATTTCCACTGAAATAATCTATATCTTTTAACTGGAAAGGAAAGAAGAGAAATATTTAACTAAAAGTCCTTTATTTTTATTTATTTATTTATTTATTTATTTATTTATTTTTGAGACAGAGTCTCACTCTGTTGCCCGGGCTAGAGTGAGTGCCGTGGCATCAGCCTTGCTCACAGCAACCTCAAACTCCTGGGCTCGAGCAATCCTCCTGCCTCAGCCTCCCGAGTAGCTGGGACTACAGGCATGCACCACCATGCCCGGCTCATTTTTTTCTATATATTTTTAGTTGGCCAATTAATTGCTTTCTATTTATAGTAGAGACGGGGTCTCGCTCTTGCTCAGGCTGGTTTCGAACTCCTGAACTCGAGCAATCCGCCCGCCTCGGCCTCCCAGAGAGCTAGGATTACAGGCGTGAGCCACCGCGCCCGGCCTAAAAGTCCTTTAGATTTTTAAAAGATATCATTAAACATAATAATAGGGTTACTGCTATAATTTTTCTTGGAAGCTGAACTGATTGTATTTTCTCCCATTGTAACTTAAGTCTTCTGAATTGCCTTTCTTAAAGTTATAGTAAATTATTCTTTTTGAAATATAAAACGTGATAAAATTGTTTCCTCTTTTATTGTTGTGAAATTATTTCACAAATTGCATTTGTGAGCTGTGAATATGATGTGGGTGTTATTTACACTTGACAGCAGATTAAACATGTTTTTGTTTATACTAATTATGAAACTCAGGCATTGGGGATTACTATTTGGTTTTGTTTTTCTTTTTATTTATTTAATTTTTCCTCTTGGTAGGGGTTGATTATTACTTTGCTCCAAACTAATGAGTTGCTCAGAAATGAAATTGACACAGACTATTCAATATCAAATATGTTGATTTGAATTAAGAGCACAGAAGAGAGTTTGAATGAGAATATAATGTCAGTTAATAAATTAATATATGGAAAAAACTCAGGCTAAATAAAATATAGTTTTATAATGTTCCATGAAGTTTTCTTTTGTTGAGTTAAAGATTAGGTAACTAAATTTATTTTATTGATAATGTCGTAAGGCAATAATATTGAAGTTCTAAGAACAAGGGGTTATGTTATATTCTAACCACCACCTGCCCACCTCTTTCCCCGTGCCTCAAATACGTAAGTCTCCAAACACAAGACTGCTCTTTTCAACTATTCTGTTGGCAAATTGACAGATTGGAAAAGTAATTACCTTTTAGGAAAGTTATCTATTTCCTCTATTGAATATGGTTAATGGATACTTTTTATGTATCATTTTAAATCCTCTGATCATTTTTCTATTTCAAACACTGTTGTACCAACCAGTTTTACGTAGGCTTCCACCATCTTCTTGCCAGTGAACCTGATAGCACTTTGCCCCTGCATCTCAAAGTGTCAGATCTGAGCCGAGTGCCTCTTTCTTCTGGTTCAGGCCTTCTCTGACATCACACCAAGGGTAACCTATGGGGACTACTTTATACTCATGCATGTACAACTTAAGTGTGGGGTGTGGAGGCTAATGGGTAAATGCCTCTCTCTCCCTTCCAGTGGACAGATGGTAGCTAGAGACATTTCTTAACCTTCTCAGGTGATTATGGAGGGATGGAACAAATAGTTTCCTGTAGCAGTGAACAGCTATATACTTTTTTTTTTTTTTT
>VBSM01003204.1:36092924-36213993 GCA_008086735.1 Cheirogaleus medius | reverse complement strand
GTGTTAATTGCTATTAGTTTTCCTCTCAGGTAAGCTTTTGCTGTATTCCACAGGGTTTGGTAAGAAGTCTTACCATTATCATTTTGTTCGAAGAAATTCTTGATTTCTCTCTGAATTTCTTCCTTAACCCAATAATTTTTCAGTATTAGATTGTTTAATTTCCATGATTTTGTGAGGCGTTGAGTGTTTCTATAGGAATTGGACTGTAATTTTATACCATTATGGTCAGAAAAGATACAAGGTATAATTTCTATCTTCTTGAATTTTTTGAGATCTGATTTGCGGCCTAGGATGTGATCAATTTTGGAGTAGGATACATGGGCTGCTGAGAAGAATGTAAACTCAAGTTTATTTGGATGGAATGCTCTATAGAGATCTGTCAGACCTTTTTGATCAATGGCTCTGTTCAGGTCCATTATTTCTTGGAAGTACAAATTTATTTAATTTTCTTAAATTATATTACTGTTTTTCAAGTTTTTGTTAATTATGTAGTACTATCTTGATGTTTCATATTTTTTCTACAAACTTCTTTTATTGATCTTCAAGTTTATTGTTGCATAGTCTTTTATAATATTCTTCAATTTAAAAATCTCCCTTATATTAGCTATTTTGTACTGTGTTCTGATTTTATTGTCTTCTCTTCTTGATCCATCCTGTCAGAGAATTGCCTATCATTTTCAAAGATTTAGCTTCTGGTTGGTAATTATCTCTTTTTTCTTCATTTTATTCACTCATGACATTTTGCTATTATTATTATTTTCTTCTTTTTGGTTTCTTTGAGTTTACTATGTTGCTTTTTTTTCTAATTCCTTAAATTTATTATTTCTCTCATTTTTCTCTTGAGTTTGATTTAATTTCTCTAGATTCTTTGGTATATTGTTTTGCTTATTTATTTTCAATCTTTGTTATTTTCTGATAGATGCATTTACAACAATACATTTCCCTTAAATTGTTGTTTTAGTCACATCTCACGTATTTTGAAATGTAATACTGTCATCCTCAAGTAACACTTAGATTCCTCTCTCACCATTAGTGACATATATTTTAGAAATATCTAAACATTTGGTAGTTTTCAAGCTATTTTTTAAATTTTATTTCATGAAAATATGGGGGTACAGACATTTTGGTTACATGTTATGACTTTGCCACATCCCAACCATTATTTGAGACAAGCGCTTCCCTGCCCCTACAGCCCTCACCACGTCCATTAGTTGTGAGTTTATCCACCCCCAAACCCCCTACCCCCAAAGAATATTATGACTGTTTGAGCACTTTAGTGTCGATCAGTCAGTGTCGGTTTTTTGTAACTCATTTCCAAAGTTTTTGCATTGTGATTTAAGTATATAACCTGTAAGATGTGGATGCTTTGGGATATACTGGCATGTTATTCGTCCTATATTACTTGATAGATTTTTGGAATATGTCTTGTATACATGAGAATAAATATCATTCAGTATTTATTGGTCCAAGTTTCTCTTTTATTCTCAATTTCTTCACCCCCACCCACTCTCTCCTTGTACACAAACTCACAAGAGTAACCTCATTATCTGTGATATTCTAATACTTTCTATTTTTGAAAAAAAATCTGCTTATTGTAAAAAATTGACAGTATGTTTTATAGTTGTTCCCATGGTCATTTAGGTACCCAGGCTCCTTTGATCTAGAATTAGTCATTTAGCTCCATGAAGATGCAAGGGGAAGAATGGAAAATGGAATCTTCCTGTGTACCCAGGAGGTTGGTGAAACAGTTTGGTACAGAGAGTTTTCCTTGCCACAGAGCCTTTTCAAATTGGGGCCTAACATAAAGCCTTCTTTGGTTTTAGAAAGATTCTTGGTTATAATTTTAACAACTGTTTTATCCCCTTCCTGTACTCTTTATTCTGTCCTTTTGGTTTTCCAACTGAATAGATTTTGACACTTCTTCTATTCTCAAACATTATTCTCTTTTTTCCTTCATTTTTTCTTCTATTTCTCTATTATCTTCTATTTTTGATACAATATTCCAGTTCAGTAATGCAACTTTGTACATACTTATTCTGCTACTCCATTGACTTATTTCAAAAATCTTATCTCCATTTTATGAATATCTGATTGTCTTGCTGCATGTTATAAATAGGCTTCTTTTTCTGTTTATTTTACTTTATTTTAACTTGTTTTAAATTTCTGTATTGTTCCTACCTTTTACTTAATTTTCCTTCATTAAAAGTTTTCTCTTTGTTGTCTTCTAAAATATTTCTTGTGCTACTTAAATGTTCCTTAATTTTTCTTTATAAGCCTGCCTTTATTTCCTGGAATATTTCCAAGAAACAATGGATGGCCTAGTCTGCCATCTGTTGGGTGGGTTAAAATCATGATATTGGTGAGTTTAAGGATTTTTTCCCTACCCTAGAATGCTTTCCAATCTCTCTACACAGGCTCTGCTCTTGTTCTCAGGTGGCAACCTTCCTCTGTATTTTTCCAGTTCCTGGAGGGGTGAGGACTCCTCTCAGGGGGCAGCTGGCTGCCACAATCCTTGTTTTGGCTTTGTATATCAATAGAACACTCAATTTTAACCTACAGCCTCCAGTTAGAGATCCAGGTTTCCTGCCTGTGTTATTAATAGGAAGGGCAGTGACTGGGGAATAAGGGTTTCAGAATAGTAGATGGAAATAAGTTTGCTGCTTTTAGAAATATTAATAATAAAATTTCTTTAAAATTGTGATGTAGCACAGTATAGTAAAAACATCTGGCACTGAAGAAGAGAGGAATCTATGTTTTCTCATTTATTCATTCATTCACCAAGCTTTTATTCATCTATTTATTTATTTAACAGATTCTTAAGACCTATTATGGTCTAGGTACTGTTACCTCATACTAGAAATTCAGTAGGAAATAAAACAGAGAAAAATACTGCTCGTACAGTTTAAAGGTGAGAGGAAGACACATCTATGTATACTTTGTTAGGGGAGATAAGTGTTGAAAAATAAAGCAAGACAAGAATATGATAGAGAATGCCAGAAGCTAGGAAGGAAAGATTTGAGCAGAGACCTGAATGGAGAATGTGAATAATAAGTTCACTTAGAGTCTCTACCACATATAAGGCATGTGCCTGTGGGCCAGGTTTGTTGTGGAGATTGAATGAGACAATGTGTTTAAAGACCCACTGCATGAAATTGAATAGAGACTCACAAAATCGAAGCTACTAATAAATACATTATTAATAAATACAAATTAATAATTAAAATGCTTTTTAGCATATCAACTAAGTTTCATATTATTAAAAAATACCTTTAATTTGTTGAAAATTCCTGTAGGATTGGCAGCAAACTCAAATTACAAAACTTCTTATTCACTTTGTTTTTATATCTGAAGGTCATCAGTCATGATCTTGACTATGGACAGTAAAGTTATTTGGTTATTAAGTATGGAATGTCTGATTTCCTTAAGTACTAAGTTTGACAGTTGATATCTCTGACATTTCACTTTGGCACTTCTTCTTTTTATTGTGAAGGTACATCCTAATTCTTTCAAATCATGTTCTGGCTTATGATTATCTTTCACCTTTTTGGGGGGTAATTATTGTGAAACCAAGCATAAATCAAATATTCACGTTATTTTTGAATATGAGTTCCATAGTGGAACCAACTCAGCACTGCAGATAGCTTGAAATGTCAACGAAGTGTTTGAGAAGGATGTGGCTAATGAATGCTCAGTATGTTGATGGTTTGAGAAGTTCCATTCTGCTGACTTTAATCTTGAAAATGAGCCATGTAGATGACCTGAGACCAAGGTGGATAATGATGAGCTGAAAGCTGCAGTGGAAGTAAATCCATCTCAGCTTATACATGAATTAGCAGCAAAGTTTGATGTTACAATTCCAACAATATTGGCCCATTTGAAACAAATGGGTTAGGTAAAGAACCTGGATAGATGGGTCCTGCATCAATTAAATGAGCATCAGAAGAGAAATAGTCTTGAAGCTTGCCTTTTTTTGCTGTCACAACATAAAGGTGAACCATTTCTACACCATATTGTTACACATGATGAAAAATGATTTTTTTGACAATTGCAAGCATTAGGCACAATGGTTAGATAAAGAAGAAGTGCCAAAACACAGTCTTAAACCAAATATTCATCAGAAAAAGCTAGTGGTGTCTATTTGGTGGTCCAGTGCTGGTATTATCCACTACAACTTCATGAAACCTGGTCAATCAATTACAACAGATGTCTACTGCAACCAGTTGGATGAAATGATGAGGAATGCAATTAAGCAGCCGAGATTAGTCAATAGAGATAGGTCAATCCTCTTGCAAGACCACATGTCACACAAACAATGCTGCTCAAACTACAGAAGCTGGGTTTGGAAACTTTCTGTCATCCACCATATTCACTAGACCTTGCACCAACTGACTACCACTTCTTCCAAGCTTTGGACCACTTCTTGCAAGGAAAAATTCAATTCTCAACAAGCTGTGGAAAATACTTTTCTGGAATTCATCACCACTCACTTTCCAGGCTTCTTTGCTGTTAGCATAAGCAAGCTACCATTACGATGGCAAAACTGTGTTGATAGTTTAGACACACATATTTTGATTAATTATACTGTTTCTTGTTTGAGATATAATAATCTAAACCTTTGATTTGAAATTGGACATTTCAGATTTAATGACATAATAAAAGATTCCATTGGTAGGAAGTGATGAATTTTAAGAGCCATTCAAAGAAAAGAAGGAATTAATGAAATTTACAGTGATAGGATGGATAACAAAGGCTAAATACTTTCTGGTTGTAGAGATGAATATAGGGATCTTTTTCTATTTCTTTCTTTTCTAATATGTTAAGTCAGCAGAAGATTTAGAATAACTTGGTCATATAAACATTATAATGAAGTTCTCCTATCCTTTTCAAGATTTTGATCTGCATAAATATATAAGCATTGCTGAATGACACCCATTCCATCTTCCAACACCTCCCTAACCCTTGTCCATGTGGGAATTGCACATCTCATTGCTTTACAGTTACATTTGATCAAACATGATATTAATTATCTGGCTTAATCTCCTCTCTTGAACATCAGAGCTGAATAAATTAACTGCTTTATAAGTCTGTCAACTTTAACAGTTAAAGATTTTTCATCAAAGAAGAAATTCAAAAGTTTGGACCTTCCCGTCTAATGGCACTTTCCAGAGAAGTGTCCAAAATGTTTTGAGTGGCTGCAATAATGCAATAAATGCACAATTGTTCAACTTTGTTACTTTAAAGGAAATGAAACTCATTTTGATAAGTAATCTCAAACTTTTAGTATACCGAAGGCAATTTTACCTGGACTGTTATATATATAAAATATAAAACAGATATTTTTCTTGTTGAAATTTGGTGGAGAGGGGATGGTAATGGCCCACATGTCATCTACTTAGTGTTCTCTTAGCTTGCCGAGGCTACCCGCCAGGCATCTGTGCAATATCATTTGAAAACCACTAATTTAGATGCCCGAATTCTCCCACTGTGATTTGTAGGTAAAGAAGAAAAGATGGATGTGGTCTCCACTGATTCTTTCTCTATAACATGGGTTTACCATGCCTGGAGTGTGTTTTCTTCTATTACAAATTTTGGGTGAGGAGAATAAGGACAGGAATACATAGCTAATATAATGAAGCATTCCACTAACATGTGTAGCTTCCTAGCCATTCAACAGTATCCATTGAGCATTAGATTAACCTGAAATTGGAGTGAGTGGGAGTTAAAAAACAACCAACCCCTTTCTGTACTACACAGTTGCCTAGGCATAACACTTTTGCAATATTGAGATATTTTACTTATTCATAATTAGTTGTCCACATGTCCCTATCTTCATTTATATGACAAATATATTTTTAAAAACCTGCTACACACCAAGACTAGTATGAGGGCTTGAGCATAAAAAAAAAAAAAAGAAAAAGGAAAAGAAAAAAACCAGATAAGCTTTTTAGGCATTTGGCACTTAGAGAAATTACACAACTTATTTTACGTTGAGATATTTACAATTATAAAGGAAAAGTACATTTTGGCAGAGAAAGTCATTCTTTATTTTCAAGTTGACTAGAATTCCTAGAGAAAATGCTGTTACAACATCATTGAAATAATGATCTTCATTGCTTTAACCATATTTTTTAACGTGATAGTTTTTACTTTGAAATTTCAGATTGTTGAGGGTAAGAAAATTAACTGCTCAAACAAACAAATATTCTCTGTTATTTATTGATGTTCTCCATCTGTCTCTTAATGCTGGCTAGTAGTCTTAACTACAAAAAGGAAAATTAGGTTGACTTCAGAGAGACTGTGTATGAGAAGTGGCCTGAGAAATTTAGGACAGGCTGGGAATTGTCTTCACTAGTTAAACTAAGTAAAATTCAGCCTTCCCAGTTACATACTTGAAAACTTTTGATGGGTGAGATGAGCTATTTGTGGCAAGCAGTTATGTCCTCCATATCACCAGTACCATGGTAAATAAATGATTGGTATTCAATACTTTATTCACTATCTAATGGTTTGAAACCAGAAACTACTGGCCTTGAAGATCCTACTAAGAGGGTACTATTCTAAGAAGCATAGCTTGGGGATCATTAAGTTCTACAACTGTCACTATTCAAAAAACAGACATTATGCAAAGGCATTCTGTACAATTTATTTCCTGAATGTTTGCCAAAAAATATGATTTTCCTCTAATTCAAACACTACCCGCTCCAGTGAATGACAGTTCACAGCTGTTTTTTCTGCCGTGCTTGCACCCAAATTTTCAGTAGGACACACCATTGCCCTTAGTCTTGGTTCAAAATTTTGTTAAGGATATTGTGATTTATTAGCCAGAATGACTCATATGAAACCATCTCTTAAAAGATGACTCAGTGGTATTTAAGGAAAATCTGTTATGTTAACCATAAAAAAATTTATCAGTAAGATTATTACTTTGGATGGTTTTATGACCTTAGTCAACAATACTGTTATCTGTGACCTAGTCTTATATTTTCTCTTGTGCTGTTGGTACTTTAAGTGGTGGTTGCAAATGCAGTAATACTTCATTAGCTCAGACCTTGCTGATTCTAGATTTGGGACAATTTCCAAAAGGAATTTGCTGAAGTTTACTTATTCTTATCACTCAAAGAAATAATTGCTGAACAAAATAACAGTTTTAGTAAGATTTTTGGAGTGATTTTGATTGAGAAAGTAAATATACTGGTGCTTAAAACGTTTGTCAGGCTGAAAAGTGCTATTATCAGAGCGTTATCTGCACCTTTTCAATGAATGGCTGTGTGATCTTAATTTCCTTGTCTGTAAAACAGTGATAACGGTACCTATTTTTTGGTATTTCAAATCCGTCATCTATTAAATGGTGGTACTGGTGGAGCCTGCATCATAGAATTGTATGTGATAAGGGGTTAATATGCATAAAGTGCTTAAGTGGTACTTAGAATATTTTATCTGTTTTTTTTTTAAATTATGGTTAGCAATATGCTCATTATTCTTTGTTAGTAATATAAAACATTATTTTTGGGCCTTGTTTCACCATCAGAGAAAAATTTTTGTGTAGATCTCCATTCATTATGATGATTTGAATCAAATTTATGTATTTGACAGTGACATAAAATAAATGTTCTAAAGTAAACATTTGACTCATGTAGACCTTCATGGATTAGTGAAATTTCTCCCCATTGTTCTAGTTCGTATGCTAAGAATCTGAATTGAACTTACAAATTGTGCCAAACATTATTATTATATACTGTGGCACCAATCATATGCAGGAAAGAACATAAAAATGAACGTTGGGATAACTCTGTTTTTTCTTGATTATTTTTCTAACTTCCTAACCCCTTTATTCTCAGTGTCCTTAACCTTAACTTTGGTAATAAAAGCTACCTGAAAGACATTGTGGGGTTGATTTAAGATTAACTGTTGTGCTTGTTTTGGGCAAATGTTTTGGCTTAACCAGCATACCTTCCTCCTCCTCCTGATATCAGCACCCGAGTTTTTCCTTTGGGCCTAACACCTTAACTGTGAGATACTGTTGCAATACCAATTGTCAAAAAACATGGCCCACCCATGTGTAGTAAATTTTAATAAATGTATCCCTGGAATTATCTGGAATTGTAAAATTGACCTG
Organism: Cheirogaleus medius; assembly: GCA_008086735.1. NCBI lineage: Eukaryota > Metazoa > Chordata > Mammalia > Primates > Cheirogaleidae > Cheirogaleus > Cheirogaleus medius. Next base: position 36,205,877 of record VBSM01003204.1, on the reverse strand, counting down.
AGACACAAAGACCAAAACTTATAGGAATTCTTTCATCACTAGGGGAAGTATCTGAAGAGAACCTCTTATTAGTTCCCATTATCCAGATCACTGGAACTGCTTGTGTTCTTTTTCTTTATGTGATCTAGTTCTTTGGCTCTTCCTTTATTTCTGTGAACTATGTCATAGTCTTCCAATAAAGTACTTAAAAAAAAAATTCAGGCTAAGTTACTTTCTGTTGCTTGTAACTAAAATCTCTAACTGATATCGTGTCCACAGACAGGTTGTATGTTGTTATGATGGTTCTGGGAATTTATTGAATTTAGCGTTGTGAAAGTCACTGAGCTGGTTAGACCTGAGAGATTATGCTGAAAATTAGAAGTAATTCAGTTTCTCGGTTTTGTGACTTCATTCTAGCTCTAATACTGAAAATGTTTATGGACTAAAATAGAATATTAAATGTGAAAGTGCTCTGTACAAGCTAAAAGTATCTGTATACATGAGGTACCCTACCAGGTCCATATCAATGATTAAAATACTTTCTTACGCTATGTTGTCAGATCAACACAGCACAGAGGAAATATGTTTGAGGAAATGGTCAGACACATGGTGAGAATATGGTTGCATCAGATTAAATGAACAAGATGGCTAACTTTTCCTTTTTGAGGGGGAAAAAGAACATCAGGAAACATTATTGACAGGAGCAAATAAAACATTTCTGCTTCTGATATATTTTTTTCCTTTCTCTAGCCTCCTACATAAACTTTAGAAAAGTAGTGGGGACAACTACTCATTAGTTGTCAATTCAGAGCAGTACAAAGATAGGAAGCCATCCTGAGCTGCCCATGATATTGGCCCCCAAACCTCCTAATTCCATCAAATTGTTGATAAAAAGCATCATTAATCTAGCCTGTCAGTCTTGGAATTGACAGTTATTGATATCTGTGATAAGAGAAGAAATTGTTCCTTTTTAGTGAATGAGTTGTTCTAGTTTTCAAATGAGACTTATGGATTTATTCTACTAATTTGTTCCAATATTGTTTCAGAAATAAATTGTTCCAGGGGTAGGGGTGAGACAAGGAGGCACAATCATGCATATGGCCTTTTATTAAGATGCACTTCAAAAAAAATTCTAAAGATTCTTAAAAGGGAAGTATCTTAAAATTGGGGGTGATATTCACCAAAGCTGTTATTAATGATATATGTAATCTAATAATCAATGAAGTCTCTGTACCCAGGAAATATGGGATAGAAATATATATAGAGAGATAGAGATAAAGATATAACAGTAAAGCTAGAAAATATATGCAATCCACCAATATACACAGGGCAAACTAGTAAGTTGGCACATACTTTTGGAAATGGAAAATTAGAATTTCTATGAAGTAGAACAGAACTTCCAAAAATAGTTAGAGTTAATGGAAGGTCTACATCAGTGAATCCTGCTGAGTTCATTTGAGGCCCTATCTTAGAAGTAAAGTCATAGTTTGCAGAACTTATGATATCTTGAATAATATTATATCAAAGGTTCAGTAGGTATTCAATCACCTAAGCTGATGATGATGTCTTAGTCACATTTGAGCTTAGTCACATTACCTGTAGTTTAGAAATGGAGATATGATCATCCTTCATTTTCACTGATGGACAGGATACATTGGATAGTTATCAAAGCATTATTCATCTTATGGTGGAATTAGTCCAAAACAGGTGCATCTTATGCTATATATTTTATAACTAAAATAACAAGATGACCTAATTAATCTTAAGGCAATCTTATCTATAGGTTAGCCCCAAAGTTAAATTATGGAGAGGAAAATTTTAACAGGGAATTAACATTTTGCAATAAGTGTATTTATTCGTGCTTATTTAAATACTATTTTTGATTAGATTATGCATTTTGAGAAAATATTTTTTGAGCTTTTGGTGAACATAGTTTTGGAATACTTCCCTATTTAGAAACTCTTGTATTCTACCTTATCCTGCCCTATCTTGCCTTGTCCCACCCAATCTGATTCTACCCAACCTTGAGTTGAATTTAAAAAGGAAATTCATTCTGAATCTGCAGCCCTGGAAGATATCAGTCTATATATTTCCACAACTGATTCACTAAGAATCATAGAAAATGATGGTGCACATGTATAAAAATAATTGTTATGTTTTAGAAGAATGCCCAAAGGCTCCTCTCACTGGCTTAATTTTAATGGCAGCAGAGTAAAGGTTTGCTTGTGGTCATAGCTCTCTTCTTCCCCTCAAGGAATCCTTGGAAGGCTCCCTGATGCCTTTTCTTAATGCAGGTCTTGGATCATCAGATCAAAGAATTAGAACAGTGACTAATTCTTTCATATACTCAAATCATTCATCAGTGATCTGCAATTCTTATAAACAACTGGAAGATATTAGAACTACAAAAAGACCAAAATAAAAGTACACAATAATTCCTAGTCAGAATTTTTTTCCTGTACTTGACATCTTATTTAACACAAAGAGGCATATCTGGACAAAAAGAGCTCATATCTGGTATTTAGAAATAACCACATGAAGATAAAACTCATCAAGTCAACATTGTCCAAGAAAAGATCTAGGGTCAGTAATAAAAAGAAATTCAGCTTAAATTTATAAACTCAGAATTCACATTACAGGACCATAAAAAAGTACCCGTTATGAAGATATGCTGCCATATCAGAAATAATAAAAAAAAATGTTAAATAATGTTAAATGTTAAATAATATTCAGTCTAACTTTTCTAATAACACAAATAAGGAAGTAAATATTAATAAATTTTAGAAAGATTTAGTAGTCAAGGTTGAAACAAAAAGGATATTCTGATTAACTTTTAGTTAACCGAATTGCCTTAGTTGATGAGCATTTTAGGTTTTAGATTGTGATTTAAGAATTTACTTAATTGTTAGTGTAAGAGGAAGTGCTGAAGTAGAACAAAAGTAGAAATTCCAGCAAGACAATTTAAAATCTCAGTTCTCTTTCTTAGTTATCAAGTGATTCTGAACAAGTCATCTCCTGTCTCTGGGTCTCTATTTTCTTGTCTATAAAATGAGGGATTTACACTAGAAGTTACTTCCAACTTTTAAAATTATGATTGTAGAGCACTTTCAACATCATGTTTTTTTCTTGTGTTAAAAAAAAACCTCTCTTCTTTATAGACTATCATTAGTGAGAATAGGCATGAGGGAGTCCTCAGTTTTTAGCAACTAGAGCAATGCTGTTGTGTCAAAAATGTAGCATAAATGTTCTTGTCATTAGTTTAAAATAGCAAGACTCTGGAAAAGATGTTGTATTTTCTATACTTTAAACACATGAAGCTTTTACTTCCTGTTACCAAAAACATTAATACTTTGTAAATAAAATAATGTTAAAATAACTGAAATATTTCAGGATTCATTTAGCCAATAGAAGAAGTCAGATTATGTACAAAAATAGCTTTTCTCCAACTGTTTCCCTTGTGAGATTGAACCTTCTTACTTTCATACATTTGTGAATGCAATCAATTGCAAATCCTGAAATCCAAGGGACAATACTTTACCTAGGGAAATTTCAATAGTAGTCATATATAAAATGTAAGACAAAAAGTACTACTTGTTTAGGCTTATATAAAAGACAATGAAATCACCTTAGAAAGCTTGAGAGTGAGAAATGAGCTTGAGGAAAGAAAATACCAAGCTGTGAGGAGTCTGTCCAATAGAAGAGGCTGACACTGTTGCTTGCTACCTCCTCTGCTCTCCCTCTCGCCATGTTGGCAGAACTTGAGTCTAGAATGCAGCTAGTGAATGACCCACACCTTGGACAACAAAGCTTGAGGAAGTCTTCTGGGGATTTGGGGGAAATATTTATCCCCTCAAAAGAGAAAGGGAGAGGAGGAAAGAAAGAAGAGGACTAAATGGGGGAGGGTAGAGAAAGAGAGAGGGAAATTTCCCTTAAACTGTATTTTATCTACATGAGATTTCTGAAATTGTGGCAACCATCTTGCACCATGAGTAGACAAGACGAAGAATTTAGACAGTAATCCGATGGGATGGCAGAGCAGGAAGTTAAAAAGCCTGGATCCCTGGGCCATTGAACTAATCCCTGAATGACTTGCCTTTGGATTTGTGTTATAGGAGATAATTTCACTTATTGTTTAAGCTATTTTGATTGACTGTTTTTCTCCTTTTGGCCGAAAAGTTTATAATTCTTCCATCTCTGGCTACTTGCTCACTGGTGTCGTCATTTTATTTTTACCCTAGGGCTGCTTCCAATATGCTTGCAATTATTCCTCTAAGATTGTTTTGGGGTGAGGGAATCGGGTGATCGATTGGGTAGGCGTAGCTTTTTAGTTCCATATTTTACTCCCTGTAGTAGCCTGGAATAGTAGTTCTGACCACTCCAAACATGCATATACCTGTACTCAAAACATTTAATTGAACAGACTATCAAAGAAACAAAAAGCTAAAGTTCAATGATTGTAATCATAGCAATAGAATTATTATCTCTAATATTTCATAGCAGAGAAAAGGAGCGGGAGTAGAGGACATTCTCTGTGGTGATTAGTAACCAGTGCTTTAAAGAAAGTGACTAAAATGATTTACTGAGGACCTGCCATTAATTCACAACACATTATCATGAATGAGTCACTTAAACTGTTGCTTCCACATTGCACTATTTTGCCCTTGTCGGGGCTGATTTTGTTTGTTGTCACATTAGTCACTTGTTCAGTTATTTTTGGCTCTCTTGTATTTTCTAATAATCCCTAATAGAGTTTAGTCAGCTAAATACTTTTGTTGGATAATATATGCATGAACACATCTAAGAGTTGGACAGAAGAATTTTTATTTTTGCTAATTAGAATAAAACTTTCTTTCATTTTTCTCAGAAGATCAGTTAATATTTATTTTTGCATTTCATTAGATTTTCTCCCTAGAATCCAAAATCTCCATTATATAAACTGTATAATAAAAGTATGAGGTAATTCTAGCTTTTGCCTCGGGGGCTTTATTATTCATTTGTTCATTCAATCAGAAATATAGTTTGAACATCTAATTTGTGCCAATCATAATGTTTTGTACTGGAACATGAAATGATGGAGAAACTAAATTCATTTCCTGCCCTCATAGAGCCTATAGTTCAGAGTCATACATTTATATCTGTGTGTCAACGTGGTTTGGAATGTCTAACTGATAGACAAATGCATATTTTTTTGTTTGAGAAATAATTACCTAAGTCCTATAGCCATGGTTACTCCTTTTAAGTTCTTGTAGAATAGGCATTACTAAAAACCCAATTTTAAATGGGTATAAAGTAACGCCCCTAATGTGTATGAGGAATCATGCAAATGACCCACTTAAAGTTTAAAAAACAAAGCAACAACGAAACATTTTCTGCATAGAGGAGGTGTAGGTATGCATTTTAATGTATCAGAAAAGAAGGGAGAGTGTTAATGCTAAGCAGATGGCCATGACTCAATGTTCCCTTTCGACCTATTGGCAGTATACGAACACTCCATCCTTCTTTTATAACTTTCCTTGGCTTTCCTTACAGCACATTCTTGAATTTTCTCCTAACTTTTATGGCTATTGTTTCTTAGTCATTTTGAGGATCCTCTTCCTTTGTTGGCTTTTTTATTTGTTTGTTTCAATATTGCACCGTTTACCAACTAAAACTGGGCAATATTGTCCATTTCCATGGCTTTAGTTGCTATCTATGCATCGGTGTTCCCCAAACTTATATCTGCAATGTGTTGTCTCTCCTGAGAATTAGTCTAGACTCACACACTCCACTGATTATTTGATATCTGAAGTTGGATGTCTGCCTGGTCACCGAAAAGTCAACATGTTCCAAATATTTTCATTAACTTCTTCTTCTTGTGTTTTTATCTGAAGCCATCAATGCTATCTTTCAAACACTTCCCAAATATCACCAAGTCCCTTCTATGCTTTCTCTTTGACATGACTCAGTTTCAACCACTTTTCTCCATCCTCCTCTGTAGTACTCCATGCCATACCCTCTGTCATCACTCTTCTGAATTACTGGATTAGTCTCTTAACTGGTTGGATTCCTTAGTGCTAGTCTTGATTCTCTCCAACCTATTCTCAACCTGCAAGGCTGAGTGAACTTACTGAAAGACAAACCCAATTTACTCCCTTCATGGTTAAAACCATCTCTCATTGAGATACCGTTCAACTTCTTAACATGTCTTAAAATCTGGTGCTTCTAGTTTACATATCTCTCCACCATGCACAATGTACTTTTGCTATGAATGACACAGCAATTGCCTAAATGTATCACATCACCTTGCCTCCAGAACTTTACATATCTTTTCCTGGAGCATTTGTTGTTTCCTTTTCAATTGGATCGCACTTATATGTACTTCAGGTCTGTTTCAATGCCACGATTCCAAAAATTCTTCACTGACCTACCACTCTCACCCTCCTGAAGTTGGCTTTTTGTGTCCTTGAAATGATCTTCCATAGCATTAGCTACTTGTACAACACTACGTAGTAGTTTTTTTACTTGTCTTTATCCCTTTCAAACAGTATTATCCAAGAGAGCAGGAAATATGTCTGAATTGTTGGATATTTTATCCCCAGCTTAAGACCTGGCACATGATCATACCTACTATTTGTTTAATGGAAGAATAAAAATTAGATCAGATTAAATATTAACTCAAGTACCTAGGGATTAATATGATCATGCTAACATTATGTCTCTCTTCCTATTTTTGTAATGCTTATTAATATTTAATTAGGTGTAAAGAGATGCTAAAAAATGATTGTCAAATTGAATTTTAAAATCTAGAACTCACGAAGCACAGTTGTTGATTTTTTTCCCCTTAATCTAACTCTCTCTCTTTCATTTTTAGTAAGTCTATGATTTTTCCAAGTGAGTTAGTTGGAAGGCATGAGATAATCTCTCATGTCTGTTTTTATCCCTAGTGAATCCCTATATTCAGTGTTCTTCCCTGAGGGAGATTTCCTACGATATAGAAATAATGTTAACCTGGACTGCCATCTTGTTTTTTTAATTCCAAATGAAGTGTGGCTCCCAGATCTCCCACAGAAGAAAAGAAGGTAAATATAAGAGACACAGGAAATGAACTAGAGGCAGTAGGAAGAGAGTTGAGTGGGAGAATTTAGATGATAATATGCTATGACATCCTTCTTTCCCCCATGGTTCCTGACCCTCTCCACCCCATAAACCAGTCACTCCTTCAGTAGTGACTCTTTGTTTTTGCTGAAACTTAGACATTCCATATGGCCTAGGCCACTGGTTTGCAAAGTGGTTAATAGTGTGAATATGATGGGGGAAAGTATCTGTAATTTTTAAAAGTTTCTTAAACATCATTGATTTGCAACCATTTTTGTGTACCAATGACTATACAGTCTCTTCTCTGCATACTGTAGACTAAATTTCTGGGCCCCAACAGAGAAATTCCTGCAAATATATATAGTACAAATCATTTAGCCTTCACAATTTATAAATTATCATAAGTTTATACCTTTCTCAATCTATAGAAAAGAAAATTATATAATTCACTTATATATGCTCTTCTCTTATTTCTATATCAATCTATATAGAAAATTCAGCTAATAAAACAAACATTAAAAGGCATATTCTAGGATTGGCAGTCTTTTTATTTGTGTGGCAGTATATATCTCTACCTGTCTTAATTTTTTCTATTATAAAAATACTACATTGATATGAACGGTGAAATCTTGTTCCTTTTGTATCCCAATGTCTAGCAGAATGTGTGGCATGTGGCAAATGTCCAATTAAAATTATTTTTAAATGAATGGATTGATAATTTTTCTGCTTATGGCTTTATCCTGGATTTAACAGGATTGTAAGCTACATTATGACATTTGGGTCTTCAAACTATGCTGGCAAGTAAGTAAGAAGGTATCATTACTAGTACAGAAGTTTTCCAAATTAATCACTTGCTCTTATGCATTTTTAAAATGTTCTTTTTACTGAAGTTATTTAAGTACATGTTTATATCCTCCACTATATTTTAAAACCTCAAGAGCAAAAATGCATCTTTGTACACCCAAAGCACAGTGCCTCCTTAACAGGACAGACTCTGCTGAATTGATTCATCATTATTTAAAAAAGACAAAAGTGTTTTTGATGCCAATCCATAAAATCTGGTTGTAATTGCTTGTCTCCTGTAGACCTACCTTTAGAATCGTTCTTTGTACCCACTATATGCCCTTCTCTAATATTCATGATTGGATAGCATTAGTCCTTGGATGGATCACTGAATTCTATAATCATAAATTGGCAATGCATTTTGCACTCAGTTCTTCATTATGCTTTGATATTGGAAGAAGAGTTTCTTTTAAGTCTGGATGAATTATAGCCAGTGGTTCTTTTTTTGCCAAGTCCCACCAACACTCAATTACCCAGGAACTGATTCTATAGTTTTCAGGTTATACAGGCCATTACCTCTTCCCCTCTTACTTCTTGATGTCTACCTTTGCACCATTTCACTGCTCATTAGACTGTCTGGAGGAAAAAGAAACACTTTGAGAAGGCAATGAAGGTGAAACTCAGGATGGTCATTTTGTACTTGTTAGCAGCCCAATAAGAGGTTTCGTGGGAAACATGATTAGTGAAAACTGGTAGGATACAGTCTGGACTGTGCTATCTATATGTGGGTTATACTTATTTTTCATTATCTTAGAATATTTAGAGTTTGCTCACAAAAAAGGTTAAAGAAAAAAATATGTCTCATTTTTTTTCTCACACAAATAATTTTAAAACACATTATATAGATATATTTTCTTTAATATCAGGGGCACCTGAGTTCATGCTAATTGATAAGTTAAAAAATGCCATACTTGTGGTAAGATCATCCTAGAACCCATATGCACTTTGGCAGATTTGGTAAGAGTATAGTGAGCTGAATACAGATGCCATTCTTGAAATTTTTATCAAAAGGACCTGTCTTTTACGTCAATAAATTTAGTTCTATTTTGTAAGTCCTTATCATAACTTAGTTTTCATATCTTATTGCAATTAGCATGGATAAGATATGTTGTGAATTTTGATTTTGGACACATAAAGAGTGTGCTTAAATAATAACAAAAAACATACATCTTTTGTTTTTTGTCTTCTGATTGGAGGGAGGGAATAGCTGTATCTCTTTCTGATATAAATGATCATTGAGTTGACCTCTTTATGTAGTGAAAATGGTAATTGTTGAACACCAAAGAAAGGTGTAGTTTATGATTCATGAGATAATTTAAAAAGAAATGGTGAAGAAAGCTGTGCCTACTTTTTTCTATGTAAATCATGTGGGAAACAATAAACATAAGGATTTTTTCTTCATGTTTAGATTCTGAATTATAAAATTGTTCTTCATAACTGTGTTGTGAAGAAGATTTTGTCTGAATTGTTTTTATCCTTTGAAGTTCATTTTTCATAAGTGAATACTTTAAAAAATGTGACACTACATCCTTATTGTAAAAGTTATAGATATAATCAGAGAATATTCTAGAAGACCTACACAACACACTTCTCTAGAAGGGTCACTGGAATTTTACAAGGTCTATACTTCTCTTTGGAAGTGCCATATATATTTCTGTTGTACCAGATACATGACATTGAAAACTGAAAGTTCTCAAATTATTTTTCAACAATATTTTGGTAATGTCTTGCTTAAGTAAAAAGTGGTTTTGTTCTTATCTTTTCCTTTCTAATATATTAAAACAAAGTCTTCAATGTTCAAGTTCCTTTTTTGTTTTTCTATTTTATCTCTGTATCATAATTTGTTATTTGTAAGGTTTATCCTCTTTAAAATCGTATTGTATTGATATTCCTTTAATTAACACACACATACACACACACACACAGGCATTTCAGTTAGTTTGAGATAATCTTGGTTCGGTCCACCTAGTTATAAAGTAGTAATGGACATAAAGGCTAGAACTTATACAGATGGGCAAGTCATGAAATCAAGTGTCAAACTTAAGTAGCCAGGAAACAAAATTCTTCACTTTCTTTTCATAAAGACCTAGCAAGTACTCAGTGATCTATTTTTAATCTTTTCCCTTTCCATGAGTAGGACAATGTTATTACACATCTTTAACTCCTCCCTATAATCTTATTTCATGCCCCTTTTTCTTTCTTTCCTTGTCCACAAATTTTTCTTCACTGTACATTTTACATGGGATTCTTCCTCTTAACACCATAGAAAAGTCCAAGCTCTGTTTGATATACTGTCGGCACTACTTTATCCTAACTTATTCAGACCTATATTTCTTCCTTAAATGTTTAGGACTGTGTTCCTAAAAGTATTCTATAGAGTAGTTTTTCTGTGACACACTCTGGTAACAAAACCTTTCAAGACTAAATTTGCCGAGTGCTACGTACTTTTTGTTTCTTTGACGTTTGTAACAAATATTAGCATGTTATGAGATCCGAAATGAAATGTCCTGTGATAAACCCATTTAACTTAACTTTGTAAACCTTCACGTCATGTTTCCTTAACCTTTTTTTTCTCTTTTCAAAGCATTTGATAGACTTTAGAATCTGCTAGTTATGAATTCTGTAGACTGTAGACTTCTGTAGACTTTAGAATCTGCTAGTTTTGAATTCTGTGAAGAAAAGTTTTCTTAATTATCAAATTGATGATTTCATGTATCTGTTTTAAAAGATAATGTCTTTATCATTCTATTAATAAAACACTCCTATCTTTTTACAACTTGATTATATCTTTCACCAAATAGCTATAAACTTAGCAACCTCACCTTTCTCCCACTGCCCATGTTTGGAGAGGTAGACTACCTCTGGTAGATCACACATAAACTTGTAGTTCTTGTTAAGGAGTGTGTCAGTTATTCTGAAAGCAATGAAAACCCATTGGAAATGCCATTGATGAACAAGGGTGTGATTTAATAATTAAAATAAAATAAAGCAAACACCAAACAGAAGTTACTAGATGAGGTGAGGAGAATGGTCTAGGGTGAGAGTGAGTGGAATAGGATTAAGAAGGTCAACAATGAGTTTATTTTAATAATCCAGGAGCAAGTTTTAGGTTGCATGGACTAGGGGGATAATGTGATATAAATTGAAATGAGTTAACAGATTTTAAAGATGTATAGCAGGTAAAAGAGTCAAGGTGAGGCAATTAAATGGAGATTGAGTAATACTGAGAAAGATAAAGGTAGGAATGCTATCATAATTCTAGCTTGAAAAAGTGATTATTAGAATTAGAGAAGGACCAGAGAGGATGGGGTACGGCATGTGAAAAGCCATGCATTAAGTTTTGGGTAGGTTGAATCAGAGTCGCCTTTGAGAATTCATGGCGAAGTTATCAAGTTGTTAAATAAGCAGTCAATTATATTGATCAGAAGAGTAATTGTCAGTAGAGAAAAAAATGAAAACAAATGAATTCATGAGAATATTAGATGGCAATTGAAGTCAGGATCATGTGAAATTATTTAAACTTTAAAACTAAATAAATATATATAGTTGTATTCATTTTGTGCCTTCATTTTCATTTCATATGCCCTAAGATTTTTAAGCTACACTAACAAACACATTTCTTGCTATTAGTGACTAACCTTCTCTTATGAAGATTTGTATTCAGCTAAGTGGTAATTATCTCCTAAAATACACTAAAATTTTTCTAACCTGATGATTTTAATGTTTAATCTTAATACTTGTTATCAGTGCATTCAGCAGAGATGATTGCCATTTCCTGGAAATAAGTTTTCATAAACTCAAACACCTTTGCTCGGTTTTAAATGTAATTCCTTTGTGTGTGTACTATCTGTGATGGCCTCTCGCCTACTCAAGGACACCGCTACAGGTCTACTTTTTTCATGCCTACATCATCAACTTTTCCTCTCTAATGGATCTTATGTGTGGTTTTACACTGGATCAGTTTGGCTAAGCTGTAAGTAAATTTTTCAAAAACCTCCTCTTTGTATGTCTCCAGGTTAGAGTTGGCCCAAAGAGAAATTTGCTTGGAATTTGAAAGGTTGAAGTGTAGCACCAGGCATTACCCTCTGAAGGTCATTGGGGATAGATGTGGTGAGAGACAGGTACATAAATACCAGTAGGTTTCAGGTTTTCTTTTTTTTTCTTTTTCTTTTTTTTTTGAGACAGAGTCTTACTTTGTTGCCCAGGCTAGAGTGCCGTGGCGTCAGCCTAGCTCACAGCAACCTCAAACTCCTGGGCTCAAGCAATCCTTCTGCCTCAGCCTCCCGAGTAGCTGGGACTACAGGCATGTGCCACCATGCCCAGATAATTTTTTCTATATATATTTTTAGTTGGCCAATTAATTTCTTTCTATTTTTAGTAGAGACGAGGTCTTGCTCTTGGTCAGGCTGTTTTCGAACTCCTGACCTTGAGCTATCCACCTGCCTCGGCCTCCCAGAGTGCTAGGATTACAGGTGTGAGCCACCGCGCCCGGCCGGTTTCAGGTTTTCTCTGTGCTCTCTTGTGGTGTGAAATAGATGAAGAGTTTCTGGCAGGTTCTTTCCCCTTCTCAGCACTTCTTGGCTACCATCCCTGCTGACCAGTAGTAACCCCAGGCCCAACACCAGATGCAGAAGCTATTGTCTTCTCCATTAGTTCTTCATTGTGGTCCCACTCCAACAGCTGGACGTTCCTGGATTTCCAGATTTCTCTCTCAAGTACTCATTATCCACCCACCCCTTGTTTCAGGAAGAGTAGTTAGTAGTCTAGTTACTTTTATTTGACCCTCCAACTTCCCTTTTTAGACAATTACTCCCTCAGATTCTCTCATGAATGTGTAAGGTCTTAATCCTAAAATCACTTATTATATAATATTCTTAATGGCTTTGTTTCTGAGTGAATCTTGACTGATGTAGTATATAATTATTTTGCTATAGTATTAGGGGAAGAAAACCTTAATTTATCTGCCAGCTACCACCCCATTTCACTGCTTTCTTTAGGTCAAAATTCCTTAAAAGAGTTGTCTATACCTACTTTCTCCAAATATTTTGTTCTCTCTTAACCCACACTGATCCAACTTTCATCTCTATCACTCCACAGAAATAACACAACAAGGTCAATAATGATATTCATTCACATTTCTAAATCAAATGGTCAATTTTCCACCCTCTTGTTACTTGAACTCTCAACAACATTTGATAAAGTTGATTATTCCCTCCTTTTTGGCACATTTCTTTACTTATCTTCTAGAATACCACACATTTTTTTTGTTTTTTTGTTTTCTCTTAATAGTTATTTCTCCTCTGTCTCCTTTGTTAATGTCTTTGTAGTTGAATGCCCCAGTGCTCAATCCTTGGTCCTCTTCTTTTCTCTTTGGATGTTTAGTTTTTTAGTGAGCTAATTCTATCTCATTCCTGCCTACTTACTGATGATACTCAAAATTATATATCCAACCCAGAATATCTCAAAATACAAACTACATATCTAAGTGCATATGTAGTATCTGCACTTGGATATCTAAAAACCATCTCAAAATCAATCCCAAACCTCTATTTGTACCCTTCATCCTCCAAACCCAGCTCTATCTATAGCATTCTCCATACATGTAATGGAAGCTCCACCCTTTCTATCATTCTGTTAACCAACTTGCACTTATCCTAACTGATCTCTTTCTCATCTCATATTACTAACAAATTGTGTTAACTCAACTTCCAAAATATATCTAGGGTGCAAACACAAACTCTATGGTGACTCTTGGCTGGGCTACCATCCTTTCACCTAAGGTTATTGCAATAGCCTCTGACAATTCTTGCTTCTAAATATATCTACCTACAGTTTACTGTAAGCACAACAGCCACCTGATCCTTTAAAAACATATGATATATCACCCATTCCCATGCTCAAAACTCAATTGCTCTCCATTTTTACTCAAAATAAAGCTAAAATTCTTACAATAGCCCACAACATCCTAAATATACAGAGACTTATTCATTTTTTCCTTTGCCTTCAACTCCTACTTCTCCTATGTGCTCCAACAATATTTCCATCTTTGCTGTTCCTCAGTCATGGCACCTTATAGCCTTTGGTTCTTCTGATATTCATTTTTTTTTTTTTTACCAATATCCACTTATTTAATTCTTCACCTCTTTGAAATATTTACTGAAATGCATTATTTTTAGTAAAACTTATTCTGGCAAACCTAACAGTATAACCTATGCTACCCCTACCCTGACACTCTAACCCCCCTTTAAACTAATCTACCTTTTACAACATTTATCACTGCTTATACAAGATATAATTTACTTATTCATTTACTTGTTCATTTTCTGTCTATCTCAGCCAAACATGAAACTCCATTTGGACAAAGTCTTTATCTGTTCTGGTCATTGATATACGCCACATGCCTGTATGGATGGTGGCAGGTTTGTGGTAGTCACTCAGCAAAGGTGTGCCGTGAGATTTTTGTTAAAGCCACTCTTAATTATAGGAGCCTATGGATACTAGCACTAATACTACTTCTCCTGGTATGTAAGAGATATAATATAGTCTCTTTTTATTCAGGATCTTTTGCTTTATGAGTTACAAAGTTTTCTTGTACATAATTTAGGAATATTTTGATACTGCTTGTTTGTCACTATTTATTAACCTTGCCCTACCAAAACATAGGGGAGTTGGAAATCCCCTTTGAATATGAAAAAGAGCAATTTACAATAGTCAAAATGTAAACCTACAGTTTTTCACTGTCATTCACCTTTCATACTCATGGTCCTTTCATTCCGATTGCAGATAGCCATCACAAGTTTTTCTGTATTTTTCATTCCTCGCATTATTAGCTGAAGTGCTTTACCGTTTCTACTCTTCATTGTCAAATTGCATCTCTCTGGTGTGGTAAATACTTTTGATGTATAATTCACTTTCCTACCATTCTCTTGGTTGACATTCCAGTAATGGAATGAACTCTCTCGGTTCTGGTTATGCCCACTAGGTTATGATCTCCTCTCTGTGTAAGCACTTTTAATTTTCTCAACTATATGCCATATGCCACACATTTGTGCTTTGCCACTTCAGTCAATGAATAACATTTGTCTCTCAATGCAGGGAAAAATTATGATTCTATGTTATTTTAGATCTAGAATATATATAGCTATATATTTAAGTTAAATATCTGTGACCTATTTTACCAGAGCAAAACCATTTAGGCCATTTATACATTTCTAGATTTTTGGAGGGTAAAAGAAGTGCAATGTAAAAGAGAGAATTTTAGTTATTCAAACTAAAATGGCAAACTGAAAATATTTAAATTATTTCTTAAATATAAATTAAGAAATCAATTATGAATTATATGGCAAATATTTGCTAAATGACAATGATTATAAAAATGTAGGTAGAAACTATAATAGCTAAGTCTTTCAAGAGGAAGTGAAAAAAAATTCTAATAGCACTAGACACAAAATATAATCATCTTATGTTGGACTATTCTTATAGTTTCACATTTTTAATGGGCCACTTCTTTTCCAATCTTAACAATGGCTGCTGTTTCTCACATGCTGTAATTCAGCCATGCCAAGTCACTCTTAGTTCACCCAATATACTAGACAGTTTCGTGCCAGACATTGTTCTTACCATTTCAAATATCCTCCCTGACTCTGGCCACAATTGTCCCCACTGTGTCTGGTTGTTAGTACCTACTTATCTTTTCAAATTTAAGTGTTGCCTCTCTTTCTGGACTCCTACCTGGGAAAAGTGACCACGTTTTCCTTTGAAAACTTCACATACTGAACTATATCATGGTGAGTGCACATAGCTTATTTATTTCTCTCAAATAGACTAAAACTCTTGAAGTGGCAATATCTTCTTTGTCCTAATATGTCCAGAACATAGCACACACAGGATATGTAATAGTTATTTAGTTCAGTCTTCAGGTGACTAGAATAATAGCTGAATGAGGAAAGCATGAAGTAATAAAGAAATAAAGAATAAATTGAAAAATCTGGATTACATAGAGCAGACTAGATGTGATTGATACAATTAACACTGACTTTCCATCAAAGTATACAAATAAGAAAAATAGTCACAGCATTTTCAAGTAAATTCAAGCACCTTTGTAAAAAGAAAATACAGAAACTGTGTTGAGTCTGAGGTCTCAAAAAGCACAAGATAGTCTAGGCATAGTGGCTCTTACCTGCAATCCTAGCACTTCGTGAGGCCAAGGTGGGAGGATTGCTTGAGAGTAGGAGTTCATTGGAGACCAGCCTGAGCACTAGCTAGACATGGTCTCTACAGAAACAAAACAAAACAAAAAACCCAAAACACCCAAGATACAACCATAACCTGATAAACTAGCAAACTTTGAATTCACTGGAAACTAACTTTGTTTAAAACCAAGGTTTCTGGTGCATCATCATAAGCAGCTCATCTCTGTCTATATTCATTTAAAGACTAACCCCTCAGTATGAAAAAAATAGAGAAGGGGATAAGTGAAAGCCTGCATATTTGAATGCTTCATCACATATTTTATGAAGCTTAAGAAGCAGGGATGAGACAGAAGAGTGCTGGGACAATGTATGCCAGGAAAGGCTTGCATGTTTTAAAAGATCCAGTGTTAGTCCTGTGGACCAACAGTTGTTGAATGTCTGTTAGGTTTCATAAAAAATTTCACTAGATGCTATGCAGAGCAACTTGATTTTCAGGTAAGACATGAGATCCAGAAGCTGTCAGAATATCTCCAATGCGTAAAGTAACGTAGAAAAATGATACTTTGTCCATGCTGTTGTCTTCAAACCCTTGACTGATATAGATTTTGCCCACTCAAAAGGGTGTGAATAAAGCCTTTTTAAAAAGGGAAATATTCTAACAAAAGGGAAAGAGAACATTTCCCTGAAGACACAGGAATAAACCCCAAATATATGAAAATGACTTTTTATGAGAAGCAGATGGAGACTTAAGGAGACATCTGCATGGTGACATCTAAAATATGGAATAGACAGGAATCATGAATGAGAAGTAACTTGAGCATCAGTATATATATCTTCCGTTGTTTTTCTTAAAATCACCACCAAATGAATAAAAAATATAAAAACAGAGGGAAAATTCAGCATTTTTGTTGGAAAATATGGGAGGATGCCATACATATGAGAGAATCATCAAGGATGGGGCAATATTAAATCAAGGCAATGGGGAATCTCTTATAATCCTTTTCCAGAGAAAGTAGTATGTTATTATAAGAAGTAAAGAAAAATAATAATGGAAGAAACTACCTAATATTTCCCTAATCTGATGTATTAAGACAGTAGTTTTAAGACAGGCTGTGGAACATAAGGAAATAAATATGTTAGGCTTCCCTTACTAATAGAGATCAATAGAGTTCAGAATGAAGTTAATTATGGAAAATAAGAACAAACATGTCTGTTTCAAACAGAATGATTACAAGGTATTTCCAGACTTGGAAGTGGTAGGAATAGGAGACAGCACGCCCAGGAAGAAGGACTCACACCACATGTAAAATGGAGAATAGACCAGAGAAAATAATTTAAAAAGCTAGCTCTATCACAGGAAATTCACCAATGAGAGAGGACAATATGACTACAATGGCTCTAAATGAGGCAGGCAGTTAGCTCACAAAACATATAAACTTGCCATAAACTTATTTTCAGTTTGAGCTTTAAAATGAGCTTTACATGGCTTCTAAGAGAACACTAAGAGGCTCAGAGTGAAATACATTTTTGTAACTGTAAATCTAGAATGTGCCTTCTCTTCAATTATATGTAAGCAAAATAACACTGAACAGAATCTATATAAAAGATAAATGTAATGTCTGAGGCAGAGGAAGAAAATAGTTTTGAGAAGAAAAATTACTGGAGTGAAATATTTTTTAAGAAATTTTATGTTGTGCTCTTAATTTAAATCAAAGGAATATTGACTATGAAAGAATTCAGACCCATATCAAAAAAAAAGAAAAAATGAGCTGGTAGAATTAAGGAAAGAATAACAACAACAGCAGCAGCAACATTACAGTAGCAGAATTAAAGACTGAAAAGAAACAAGAAAAATAAGAAAATCAGACAAGTTACATGTGAAAAAAAGCTTAATAAGCTTTCAGAAAATGAATAAAGAAAGAAATAAAAAGATAAAATAAAGGGAAGATAGGCTGAGGAGAAGCAGATAATAAAGATCTAAAATATGAATAATTATTTTATTATGAAGAAAAGGCTCAAAAAAACCCCACAGAAACAATATAGAAAGACAAACTAAAAGAAAACTTTCCAGTGATTAAAACAAACAGAAAACAAATGACTCTGAATTATAAAGCAGTTTATCACATGGTAATCAATACTGATTTTTTAAAAAGGTATTTATGTATTATACTATTTTACTGAAAGTTTTAGATTTCTGGTTTTTAAGAAAATATATGATACCCATGTAGGAAAAAAATCAGCCAAGGAAGGAAAAGCAGAGTTGTAGATTTGGTCTAATAACTATTTTGAAATATGAGAGATATTAAGTAATATGTAAATATAAAGTAATAGTGCTACGAACAACAAAAATGTAGTAAATGTTACTTATATGTGAAAACATAAAAGGACACTTGTAAACAATATAAGACAATAAATGTTTGTAGGTACGTTGTTACCGACTGAAAACTAATTAAAATAAAGAATAATGAATTACAATTGAATTGTTACAATTATGATCATTTAACATGGTGCACATATTACAAATAATTATGAAACAAGAAGCTACATAACTTAAAATAATACTCATAGTAAATGGTTTAAAAATCCAGGTTATAGTCTCTCCTATTTCCATAAAAGGGAGGTGCAGCAGAGAGCAAAGTGGACAGAGTTCACTTATGCTTCCCACATATTTTGGATGTATTCTTTTAAATCTAAGGTTGATGTTTTATTGATGACAATTGGACAATGTATACAGCCAATATTTTAAAATACTGGTAATTATTTATATAGTTAACAATAAGATGTTCACATATTATACTAATAGGGCAAAATAAGAAGGTGCCTGCCATGCCCTGTGTGGCACTTGCTACTAATGCTGATGCCCCCTGCAACAGAGACCTGCTAGTGCCTCGTGTCCCCTTGACACGAGGGGGTACATTTGAACCTGCTGCAGAGTTCACCACAGCTGCAGTAGACATGTCCCACACCTGCTGACAGCTTTCTACCACTAACACCCTTGCCTCTCACCTTTGCCCAGCTTGCTTCATGGTTTTCTCTGAAACCACAGGAACTTTCTCAACCTGTTCATAAGGCATCCTAAGAGTGCCAGGAATTTAACACCCCCACTGGCAACGTTTATTCAATGAGGGACGGCAATCAATGGATAAAATCCCCAACTTCCTTGTCCCTCACTGGAAGAATTCTGAGATCTAGTCATTATGTTCCTCAGAGGATTTTAAGTGGGATTGTACCTCACTTGCCCACACAGGTCCTGCCTGCGTTTCTGTGACTCTTTTTTTTTTCTTCAGTGAACCTTCCTAGTCTCGCTCTCTCATTTCCTCACTTGTACATTCTGTGGTCACCTCCCCAAAAAAGCAACTCAAGGGGACTTAAATAAATAATTTAAATAAATGATTTCCAAATAAATTTATTTAGAACAAAAAATTTATTTAGAACAAAAAATTTCCCTAATCATCAGGGAAATGCAAATCAAAACCACAATGAGCTATCACCTAACTCCAGTGGGAACAACTTTTATTAAAAAGTTGCAAAGCAACAAATGTTTGTGTGGATGACAAGAGATAGGAACACTCATGCACTGCTGCTGGGATTGTAAATTAGCATATCTATGAAAAGTAATATCGAGATACCTCAAAGAACTAAAAGTAGAATTACTATTTGATCCGGAAATCCCATTTCTGGGCATCTACCCAAAGGAAAAAAAGTCATTCTATAATGAAAACATCCACTCTTGAATGTTTATAGCAGCATAATTCACAATTGCAAAGATGTGGAAATGACCAAGCGCCCATCAACACGAGTGGATTAATAAAATGTGGCAGATGTATACCATGGAGTACTACTCAACTACAAAAAACAATACTAAACTAGCACTTCTTGTATTATCCTGGATGGAGTTAGAGCCCATTCTTTAAAGTGAAGTATCACAAGAATGGAAAAACAAGCACCACATATACTCACTGTCAAATTGGTACTAACTAATCAACACTTATGTGCACACATGGTAGTAATATTTATTGGGTGCCAGGCAGGTGGGAGGGGGGTGAAGGGGATGGGTAAATTCACAAATACTGAGTGTGGAGCACACTGTCTGAAGGATGGGCACACTTGTAGCTCTGGTTTGGGCAGTGCAAAGGCAATATATGTAACCAAGATGTTTGTATTCACATAATATTCTGAAATTTAAAAATAAATAAAAAAAAATAAAAGCAACATAGTACAATTCCAAGAAAAAAATCAAACTATTTTATATATGAATTTAAATGTCACCAAAATCATAAGATTATTTGAAAAAAAATACAGTTAGATCAGCACCTTAAGATATAAACAGCAGTTTAGTTAAGATTAAGAGAAAAGATATATTTTAAAAAAAAGTTATACAAGGGACCCAAGATGATGGCACTCTCTGGTACCAGGAAGAGAGGCTCAGGTCAGCAAACTCAGGGATGTGGGGTCCCATGGGAGGCTGTGTCAGCACATCCCCGCCCCCCAACACTTGTGGCCTGTGGGGCTGAGGCTAAGAATATCCTGGAGCGGCTTATTAGGAAGGATTCTGAGCACTCAATTGAACATCCATTTGCTGTCCATTGGTGCAAAGCCAGGCATGTTGTATTGATGGCACCAAGTGCCAAACATCTTATGCTCTTAGGATCGAAAAGGAAGCCAGGAAACGTGAAATCCTTGTGTGCTTGAGCATATTGTTCCTTCTCAACAGGGCAAGGCATGGGCAGAGTAGGAATTCATTTTCCAGCACTGTGTGCATAATGATTTGGGTTGGAATAAATTGCCATCCTACTAATGATAAAAATTACATTAAATCATAAAATAAATACATAAGTAAAAATTTTAAATTTATTTCCTGGAAGTAAAGGGAAAAGTATAATTCATTTCTAGAATTATAAAGGCCAGCCAAATGCCTAGCACAATGAATAACAAGGTTCAACATTATGAATTCTTAGAATATTAGAGATAAATAAGGCCCCAAAAGCTTCAAGAGAAGTCAATCTAGCAGTCAAACAAAAAAGGATTTCATATAAAGGATGAAGGTCACAATGGCACTGGATTTCTCAGCGTCAAAATTGAAGACTAGAAAACAATCAAGCAATATCTTTAAAAATCTAGAATGTTTTTTTTTTTTTTTTTGGCCTGATCATAGCTCACTACAGCCTTGAACTCCTGGACTCAAGTGATCCTCCTGCCTCAGCCTCTGGAGTAGCTAGGACTACAGGGGTGTGCCACCATACCTGGATAATTTTAAAATTTTTTCATAGAGATGGGATCTCCCTATATTGCTCAAAAGCTGGTCTCAAACTCCTAGACTCAAGTGATCCTCCTGCCTCGGCCTCCTAAAATACTGGGATTACAGGAAGTGAGCCACCATGGTTGGCCCCAATAATCTAGAATCTTAATGAACATTCTCTGGACATTGCTCTCAGAAAGGGGGGACCCAACAAAGAAGAGAAGGGAAATAGCATCATTTATAACATGATTTTGAAGGAGACTCCCAGGGTAATGACTGTGTGGAAGGCTAGAAGAAAAAGCAATCTCAACAGGATATTGGAGGATTCCAGGGTGGATATTTCAAAAGGAAAAATAAAATTCTCAAGTTGTTTGACCAAATGGAAATGATTCTTGGAGTTCTTTTCAAGAGTCTGGGGATAAATTGTCGATAAATACATAGAAAACTATGGAAACAGAAAAAAGATAATTACAGCCAAGAAAAGTAGAAATTTTATAAGAAAAGACATATAATACTAGTATAACTTTTGATTCATAATGAATTTCATTCACCTAGTTATATTAACATGGATAACAAATATTGATTTAACATATTATTTGAGGTGAAAGATATGCTAATAAGCCTGCTTTGATCATTCTACAATGTATACATGTATGGAAACCTTACATTGTATCTCATAAATATATGCAATTATTTGCCAATTAATAATAAAGTCTTCAAAAATTTTTCAAAAAGCATTGCTATATAGGTATGTTGAGGAGATAGGGGATGGGAAGGGATGGGCATGTATGTTAGGGGAGGTATAAGAGACTTGGACCTTAATATCCTAATATATGAATTATAATACATGTTTTTAATTTAAAAATATGGAAGTATTGATCTTGCTCTTTCTCTCTCTCTCTGTCTCTCTCACACACACACACACGCACACACACACACACATACAAACCAGCTAAAAGCCATTCCCCCTGCAGAGATTCAAGGGTAAGGCAAGTATGGGACCAAGGATTGGGGGTTTTCATTATAAGCTTTGAAGTAATATTTGATTTTTAAAGTTGTGTACATATATTTATACATACATAAGGCAAGTATGGGACCAAGGATTGGGGGTTTTCATTATAAGCTTTGAAGTAATATTTGATTTTTAAAATTGTGTACATATATTTATACATACATGTACATATATAAATAAGTAAAACAAAAAGAAGACATTAAAGGAGCACTGTTAAAGCAAAGCTATGAGAGAGTAGAAGAAGTAGTAAAAGAATGGCTTATATTTAATGATTCTTGCCCTAGCAACTAGATGTGTGAGTCCTTTCTAAGTTGGGCTATGACTTGCAATAGGTAAGAGAAATAAGACTCCTTAAGGATGTATATCTGAGTTTGACTGGACTCATAAAAAATTCCATAAGAAGACTAAAGTTTCTTTTTGGACTTGTCACATCTGTGGTAGGCAGAATTCTAAGATGTCCCCCAAGATTTCCCTGCATAATTCTCAGGACTGTGGTTATAATGGCTTTTATTCCTATAATTAAATTGTTATATGGCACAGTTGACCTTAAGACAGGGAGATAAGTTAGGCCTGACCTAATCACATGAGACATTTAAAACTGGAGAATTTTCTCAGGCTTGTCACAGAAGAAATCAGAGGGATTCAAGTCAAGGGGCGAGGTTCTGTGTTGCTGAGATAAAGAAGGACATGAGGCAAGGATCTGAGAACAGCAATCCCTGGCTCACCACTAGCATAGCAAGGGGGACTTCATTCCTACAACCACAAGAAAATAAATTCTGCCAACAACCAATTAGCTTGGGAGAGAACCTCAAGACCTAGATGAAAACAGGAACCCTGGCTAATGCTTTGATTTTAGCTCAATGAAACTCTGAGCTGAGAATCTAGCCTGGACTTCTGGGTGAAGAATAGTGTTGATTTAAGCCACTAAGTTTGTTGTAGTTTGTTCTATAGTATCAGAAACTAATACAACACTCCATAACAAAATCTAAAAAAAAGAACAAAAATGATAAAGACCCGACAGTTCCCTACGTACCAACAGAAAGGATTATTATTTTTAAAGTATAGTAGGAAAGAAAGCAGGTGTCATTAAGAAGAGAGTTAAATAATAGACTCTAGAAGAAACAGTGTAAGGGTATAGTCTGTATGAGAAAGTTAGAATTTGAAAATAACTGAAAGGATGACAGAGAAAAAGATTGTAGAGAACGAGAAAGATTGGGCTCAAATGCAGGAGGCTCTTCCTTCCCCTCTCCCCTTTTTTTCTCCTTACCTGTCTCTGTCTCTGTCCCTCTCTTCTTTCTAGGAAGCAACAGATAAAAGATCTCCTCTCCTGAAATTGGGTGATTCAGAAGTAGGGTATAAAAGGCAAAGTAAAGATAGTGATTGATAAAGGGTAATTTACGGAATGTGTTTCATTGGATCATAGGTAGTGAGAATCTCGTTTATGCAGGGAGAAGAAACAGTAAATGTAGAACTCTCCAAAGTGAGGAGGAGCTTTTCTAAATGTGAGGACCCACAAGGTGGCTAGAGGTGCTCTAAGTACCCAGCTGCAGGAGATTTAGATTGAAGCTATAGACAGAGACTTCATTGCACAAGGGTTTATAGGGCACGATAACTGGTTTGGCTTCTCTGTGTCTGCAGAAAAGACTATAGAAAGCAAAAACAGAATCGTGAAGAACACAGAAGTGCAAGAAGGAGAAGATGAAAGCTTGGACAGGGCTAGTAGCTGTGCAGGTGGTAGAAATGTAGTTCTCCTCACCTAGCATCAATACAGTGGGCTCTCCATATCTGTGAGGTCCTGCATCCATGGATTTAACCAACTGCAGATTGAAAATACTAAAATTAAAATCCAAAAACTCTGTACTGAACATGTTACAAACATTTTCTCCTTGTCTTTATTCCCAAAACAATACAGTATAACAACTATTTACATAACATCTACATTGTATCACTATAAGTAATCTAGAGATGATTTAAAGTATACAGGAGGATGTGCATAGGTTATATGCAAATACTCTGCCATTTTATATTGAGGACTTAAGCATCCTCGGATTTTAGTATCTGAGGGAGGTTCTAGAGCCAATGCCCCACGGATACCAATTCCTCCAGCTAGCTGAGAGGAATGTAGTGTTTTGAGATCTTTGTGAATGTTTCAAGAATGGTTCTCTATATGGAAATGCAGTCAGCTCCATGGCTAAAGCTTCTGGAATAATGGTCCTGAGACTCTGAAGCAGGCTGGAGAGATTAGTGGACGAACCCTAGGGAGTGATGAAATGTCAGAGAATGCAGTCTGATCATCCTCACACCCTGCCACTTTCAAAGAAAAGCATATTGAACTAAAAGACAACATCATCAACAACAAATCAGTATATTAGAATTACCTGAAACAGTTCTAATCATTTCAGTGCATGGGTCAATATTGTGGATAATCACCAATTAGAAACATTGCTTCTAGAATGCCAGTTTCTTCAAGGAATGTCTCCCATCCGTGCTATGTATTATGATGGGATATTTTGTAGAAGTGCTATGTAAACAGCTTGTACCATCACTGAACAGGGAAATTCTTAACAAACATGCACTGCTTAAGTGCATGCTAATGGCACTTTTTTCATTTTGTCAATGTAATACAGTATATTTAATACATTCAGTATAGGCTGTTGAAACTGAAACAGTTATCCTTTAGTGTCCCAGAAGTCTAATTACAAGCCAGCTAATTCTCTTTATCTATGTTCTGATAGCTTCTCTATTAGAATAAAGAAACTGTGTAATAGAATGACTTTTGACTGTATGTTTCAATGTTAATAAGATGTAGTTTAACTGCTTCTACAAGTTTATCTTTCTAACACTCTAGTTGAAATGAGACAGGACAAACCAGTTTTCTTAAATTTTATATAACATTTCAGTACTACTTGCTACTCAAGGGTAGAGAGTAATTTTTATTCTGTTTTCCCTTTGATTCTTTCTGTTTTTTTGAAACAAATATTTGATGAGTACCTACAATGTATCAGGTACTATTCTAAGCAATAAACGAAACAGGAAAAAATTCTCTTCTATTCCGATCTTATTCTAATGGGAAGATAGAGACTATAAAAAATTAAATAAATGTTTATTGTATAACGATAGTATTACAGAGGAAAATAAAGTAGGAAGGATAATTAGCTGGCTTGTAATTCAACGGAATACATGGCAGGGAGGAGAAGTGCGTTTTGAAGACTGGCTGGCTATTTACTGATGTCTGAGATTCTACCATTAATGATTTAATACTTACATATTCTTTTACCTCAGTCTTGGAATGAGGTTCCCTTTGAAGAGCTCAGTGGAAGGTATACTGAAACAGTAGACAAAAAAATCTAGATTTTAGTTTTACTTTTGCTACTCTTCACTTTTTTTGCTTTTTCTTTTTTTTCTGGAGCATGCCGTCTACTCCCCTGGCTTCCAATAGCATCTAAGGGATCCTGATTCCTGATTAACTTCTCCAGACTTGACTTGTATCCTAGACTTCTGGACTTTCTACCCCCAAATATCTCATGGCATCTCAAAAATCTGTATATTCTATCTGGTTATAGTTCTGGAAGCAAGAGGAGAGTTGGAGGTGGGTCCAAAGGAGAAGCAGCATTGTCTTGCATTGTGACTGCCTCAATGGAGGCCATTACTCAGGCAATGCAGTATTAATCCCCTCAGACAGAGACAGAAAGGACAATGCCATTGTGAGTAGAGAGGCTGTTACCACTGAGGATGAGAATGGCACTGCCACTGCAAGTGGGGAAGCCACTTCTGCTTGGGTTGGGGAAGCCAATTCCTCTGAGACTGGGGAGACTTCTTCTCTCACTGGTAAGAAAGACTTATCAGAATTTAGGGGTACAGTGTCCCCAGATTTATCATGATCTTCCCACATGTCCCCCGCCCAACTTTTATAATTTCATTCTTTCCCGATCAATGCCCTTACTTTAACAGTAGATACCCTATGAGTCTGAGAGTTCAACTTGTGTTTAATTCAGTCAGTCACAAGATGAGATTCTACATTTGATTTGCAGCAATATCAGCCCGGCAGCTACAGGAGATAAAGTTCATCACAAGCGGTTAGAGGTATAACTTATAGGATGAGTTTTCATGAAGATACAAGGTATAGGATAAGGCTAGAATAACAACACTGATTAAATCCTCTGGCAATAAAGTGTGAGGAAGGAGATGTTCCACCTCATAGCTGCGTACAGTACTGTTTTGGTATCTTAAAGATGGTAACCATATCTAGGGGCCGTAAGTAGAGAGAAAGAGGATTGCACTAATGTCACCTTGAGAAAAGGACAATGACAAGTAGAGTGGGAGAGAAAAAAATAGAAATCCATTGGTCAAAATTAGGAATACTTTATTCTAATACAAGCAATATCATTGATATTCACCCAAACTTTAGTTTTAGGGAACTTAGGCAGGGTGGTTAGTGGGAAATCCAAATATTCTCTTTAAAATTAAGCAGAGCTTTGTCCATAACCCATCTCTTCCAGTTACTGCTATATAATCTGAGAAAGTCACATATCCTTTCTGTGAACATCACATTGAAAATATGTATAAGGTAGACCTATGATACGATTTATGGAGTATTGTATATACGCAAGAGCTAGTGTTAGTAATAATCACAATGGCAATAGCAATAAGGTGCTTCCTTGATATCCAGCCCTGTAAAGGGAGAAAAAAATATGATTGTTGACATCATTCATGAAACTATTTGAAGAAGGCGTTTAAAGAAAATATATCTATTTGCTTTATTAGCTTTTTCAGTGAAACTTAAGATAACAAGAAGGGAAAGGCAACAGGAGAAAAATGTTAAGCATCCATACTATTGCCATTGCACTTTGACGGCTGGTATATATATCTCAAGGTAAATTTCATGGTCTGTCTAGCACTGTACATCTTATATCGCTTATATCTTATAACTCTTATATCTAGGCATTTATCATGAAATTAAAAAGAAATGTGATAAGGAAAACCTTTAAGGAGCTAATGACTTGGTAAATCAGATTAGACATTGAAAATGGAACCCATTTCACAAATTAAATCCATAGACAAAGTTTAGAATGAGCTTGGACTTAAGGGAACTTGCCTCAACCATCTGGTTAAAACTAAGAGTCCATTGCTTCCAGAAAGATACACGCTGGCCCATCTGAATTGACATCTGTGTGCACGGCGAAGTCCCGAAGAATAATTAACAGAGAAAACTCAAACAGCATTACTGACATAAGCCTGGGGAACCAAGCCATAAAATTCTCCATATAAACAAGTGGCCTATATAACCACAGAACTATAAATTTTGGTCTTGCCCCAGGGGTACCTGAAATGGCCAGATGCTCAAATAAAAATAAACTTATTTTTGAAGTGCATGGCAAACAAGTTTTAAAAATCACACCTCTCTTCTGCAAACTTTACTCACCATTATTAGGCTGATAAATTCATGCTACCTTGTTTCATGACAGTTGTGAATGACATCTCATGACCAAAACATCAAATGTATTCTCTTATTTACCACAGATTTTTTTTCTAATAAACTTTTTATTGAAGAATAGTATATATAAAATGCATGAAGTAACAGTGTATAACTCAATAAATTTTCACAAGTGTATCTATGTAGCCAGAATTCAGATGAAGAAACAGTACATTACTAGCCTCAAGGAGCCCCCTGTGGCCCTCTTAGTCACCAATCCCTTCCAAAGATAAGCACTATCTTGATTCCTAAAACTAGACATCAGTTCTGTCTATTTTTAGAAGTCATAGAACTTGTACTCTTTTAGGTGTGGCTTCTTTCATTCATCATTGTTTGTGAGATCCAGTTACAATAGTTTATTTATTCTCATTGATGTCTAGAATACCATTATATGAGTACACCATAGTTTATCCATTCTACTGTTGATTGACCTATGGGTTTCTTCTAGCTTTGGATATTATGAATAATGTTGCTATGAAAGTTTTTGTATATATAGTGAAAAGTTTTACTCATTTATATAGGTTATATATCTGGAAGCAGAATTGCCAGATCTTATTATATGAATTTAGTCAGCTTCAGCAGAGATTGACAAATTATTTTTCAGAGTACTTGTATCAATTAGCAATTCCATGAGTAATGTATCAGAATCAGGTTAATATTTAAAATTAAATTAAAAATATGAAGGGAATGCATAGATATTAAGTATATGATTCAAAGAGTATTATAAATATATAAATTCATATAACTACAACTCCAATTAAGATATGTCACTTTTCAGTCTCCTCAGAGAGTTTTCTAGTGTCCCTTCTAGACATTTGTACCACAGACCACCACTGTTGATTTCTAACACTGTAGGTCAGTTTTGACTATTCTTGAATCTTTGTATGAATGGAGTGATACTCCTGTGTCTGAATTCTTTTGCTCAGCGTAATGATTTTGAGTTTCATTTGTGTTGTTGCATGGGTCAGAAGAGCATTCTTTTTTTCCTCCAAGTCATATTCTGTCATATGAATGCACTGCAATTTGTTTTTCATTCCACTGTTGATGGACATTTGGGTTGTTTCAAGTTTGAGACTATTAAGAGTAAGGTTGCTATAAAAATTCTCATATATGTCTTTTTGAGATGCATGTTTTGGTTTATCTTGGGTAAATATTTAGGAAAAACAATTGCTTGGTCATAAGGTAGGTGTATGTTTAACTTCATAAGAAACCACCAAACAATTCTCCAAAGTAGTTGAGCAATATTCAGACCTCATTAGCAATATGAGGTTTGAAATGTTTGTCAACATTTATTGTTGTTTGTCTTTTTAATTATAACCATTCTTGTGGGTGTAAAATATTATCATTTTGTGGTTTTAATTGGGATTTCTTATGGTAAAAATTACATTGAATGCCTTTCCCAGAGATTATTGCCCAATTCTTTGGTAAAATGTCTGTTCAAATCTTAATCCAAGTTTTTAAATTAATTAATTAATTTTTTTTTTTGCAAATTGTGTGCTTTTGTAATATTCACTAATAGGAATTTATATATCCTAGACTCAAATCTTCTGCTAGAAATATTTATAGTAAATATTTTCTTTCAATTTGTAGCTTGCCTTTATATTTTCTTAATGGTATCTTTTAAAGACCAGGAAATTTTAATTTTGATGGAATCCAATTTATCCACTGTCTTTTTCATATTGGCTTTTTTACTATCTCATCAAGAAACCTCTGCCTATCACACAGTGGCAAAAATCATTCTCTGTGGTTTTTTTTCAGAATTATAATTTTATGTTTTGTACTTAGCACTATTATCCATCTTGAATTAATATTTACATGTGGTCTGATGTAGGAGTCATTTTCTCCTATGTATTTATAAAGTTATTACAGGACCATTAAAAAGATTCTCTTTTTCCCCTTTGAATAGCCTCAGAGCATTTTTTGAAAATTAGTTGAAGTTTTATAAGTTTTTTTCCTCTGGGATCTCTGTTTTCTTGATCCACATGTCTATTTTTATCTCAATAACATATTGTCTTGATTGCTATAACTTTATATTAAATATTATGTTCCAGGAATAAATCTTCCAGCATTATTTCTTTTGGTATAAAGTTATTTGGTCTAATACAGATTCTTGCTTCACCATGTACAATTTAGAACCAATTTATCCATTGCTACAGAAAAGCCTACTGATTTTGATTAGGGTTGTAATACATCTATAGGTAAATTTGGGAAGCATGGACATATTCATAATACGAAGTCTTCTAATCCACAATCATGATCTATTTCTTCCTTTATTTTTCTTCTTTAATGGATTTCAATAATGTACAGTTTTCACTATTGAAGTCTTTCATCTGTATTTTTAAAGTAATTTTTAAGTATTTTCAAATATCCATTGAAGTGCTCACATAGCTTTTTTTTTTTTTACATTATTCTGATGCTATGATGAATCATAGTGATTAAGTTTTTTGGATGTTAAACCAACCTTGCAGTCTGGGATAAATGTCATTTGGTTATGATGTATTATGTAATTTATATATTGCTGGATTCAATGTGCTATTTGTTAAGTATCATTGAATTAATGTGTATGAAGGATACTAGTCTATAATTTTCTTTTCCTGTCAAGTTTTTGTGTCAGGTTTTCTCTGGTTTTAAAAATTAGTGTGGAAGTGTCTTCTTCTCTTAACTTTTCTGTACTTATATAGATTTTATATTATTTCTTCATTAAGTTTTTGATTTAATTCATCAGTAAAACTCTATGTGCCTGGTGTTTTCCTTATAAAATATTTCAATGATGAATTTAATCCCTTTAATGAATATAGGATTAAACTAATTTTTTATTTCTTTTATCAATTTTGATAAGTTGTGATTTTTAAGGTATTAGTCCATTGTATCCATTTTTTGAATTTTTGTATGAATTTGTTCATATTTCCTTATTATCCTTTTAAGTATCTGTAGGTTTTGTTAGGGTATCTTCTCTAATATTACTGATTTGGTCATTTGTGTTTCCTCTATTCTTTCCTTAACCTGCTTTCCTGTGGGTTATTCAATCTTGTTAATCTTTTTAAGAACCAATGTTTAGCTTTGTTAATTTTTTATGTTCTTTGTTATTTTCTTCTATTTACTGTGAATCTGTTTTATCTCTCATAATTTCCATGTGCACCTTGGATTTTTACCTCTGCAATGTAAGGAATGCAGAAGACACAATAGAGAAAGGGAGAAGCCTATCTGCACATCTTACCAGTCTGATAGGATCTTTTGAAAAGGCCATAGCAGCATATGTGCTAAGTTAACTTAGTCATTCCACTCAATATAATGTTTGATATAAAGGCATTAATAATCAAGAAAGCAGCAGTCTTCCTTGTAGTGAAGTGGAGAGTGTCCTAATAGGATATTATCATGAAGCTTCTAAGAAAAGGAAGAGTCCGTCCATGAGTGGTGAGGGAATAAATAATAACAACAAAAATAATACTAATCAAAAAACCAAATGAACATGTGTTAAATGATTACAATTTTCTAGGAGCTATACATTTCATTAAGCTTCATTTTATCAGTTTACAGATGATAAAAAAGGGTTTTAGGGTTTAAATAATTTGCTGAAGGTCACAGTTGGTGAATGGAAGGATCAAGGTCCAGGAGACCTGGACATCAAAGCCTTTGCCCCTGCTGCTAGGCTGGATTGCTTCTCTTTGTGAGTGGCTGTTGCTTTAGTAATTCTCAAATGTCTGTCTTTTATCTGCAAACTCTTTTTAAAATTTATGTCATAGTCACACACCTATGAACTATTCTTAATTTGAATATTTCCCTTAAATCAACTCAATTAATTATATTTCAATTTTGTTAAATTTTCACTGAAATACAAAAATACAAAAATCTTGAGTATACAGATTGATGAATTTTCATAAACAAACACATCTAGATTAAGAAACATGCATTTTCAGCCCCCAGAGCCTCATTTTTACCTTCTTCTAGGCATTATGCTTTTGTACTATCCTGACTTTTAACAGCCTTGATTAGTTTTTATAGTTTTGGCATATATTCTCTTCTGTGCCAACAATACAGATGTAAAAGTATTTTCTCTCTGGCTGAGAAGAGACTTCCCTTCATTATGCAAAGTACTTTGGGTCATCCTCTGAAAGCAAAAGTAAAAAGGGTTTCAATAAAAACCATTATTATTTAATGAATGATTGTGTTGTATATTAGATACTGAGATAGGCATTATTATCCCTATTTTGTAGGTTAAGATATTGAAATCCAGAGAGTTCACATAATCTGTTATCATAATAAGTAAGTGGTAGAGCCAAGAGTTAACTCCACATCCTTTGATTTCAAAGCCCAGGTTATACGGACCATTACACAAGGTTGGTCATTAACAAGCGTCATATCATAAAAGTACGATGAAAGACTTTAATAGTGAAAACTGTACAACATTACTGAAATCAATTAGAGAAGACAAATAAATAAGATATATCATGATTATGGATCGGAAGTATATATTCTCTTATGTATGGCTTCATTCTTTCAATATTTGTGAGATTAATCCAGGTTTTGTGTAGTCATTTTCATCTCAATTATATCTCATTGTATGACTATATCAAGATTTATTTATCCATTCAATTGTTAACAACCATTTGGTTAGTTTCTAGGTTCAGAGAAAATAATGCTGCAATGAATATATTCTCATGTCTGTCTATTGGTATACATTTCTAGAATAGAATTGCTAGGTCATAAGATGTTCATACATATGTTCAGGCTTAGTATTAAATATTATTCCAAAGTGGTTAATCAAGAAGAAATTTCTTTTAAAAGAAAACTTACATACTTTAATAAAAGGAATATTAATATCACTGACCATAATTAGAAAATTAAAACTGTAAAATAAACACATAATTTACATAAAACTCTGTTAACATATGTGCCACCTAGAATAATTTTTACTGGCACAAAATGTATATCTATCATGCTTTGACAGCTGTTTACATTTTTGAGGCTAAAAGTAATTATCTGCCTTATTTCTTTTCTTTGAAATGGCAGAGACATTACGCTATAATATAATCTTTACATCTCATTTGGATCATTATAAATATCACTCAGTAAAAAATATTAACATTATATTTCATTTATTGTTGGAGAATTTTAAGCTGGTTGTTCATCACCATTTTTTTATACCTTTAATCCAGTGAGAAGGGTCACACACACATGTGTGGTTGTGTATGTTTCATTTGGTGCTTATTGAGTGTTGGCATGTTGGGTTGAAGAAAGGTTAGAGATTGGAGTCAACAGAGCTAGATTTGAATACCATATTTCCCCCTTACTATGTGTTATTTAGTCAATTTAACAATTCTGAGTCTCTGTTTTCTCTTTTCTTAAGTAAGGATTATAATGTGTTGTTTTATAAAGTCATATGAGGATTCAATAAGATAATGGATTTTAAGCTCCTGGTATAAAGTAGGTCTTTAAGAAATGGTGATTTCCATCTATAGACTTTTCTCTCCTTTATTGAAAACTAAATGATTTAATACATCTTTTTTCAAAAACTAAATTTTTTCTATAAATTATTTTCTGAAATATACATAACTTTATGTTTCAAAGTGCATAGATCTATATTTAAAAATGTTTTAATTCTCAAAATTTATATAACTCCTAAGAGTACCCTACCTATTCCTCCTTTGGAATAATTTAAATACAGAAAAAACCTGACTTAATGAGCCATCTAGCAGCTTGATAATAATCAACCTTGTGTAATGGTCAGTATAACCTGGACTTTGAAATCAAAGTATGTGGAGTTAAATCTTGGCTTTACCACTTATTTGCTATGATAACAGATTATGTGAACTCTTTGGATTTCAATTTCCTAATCTACAAAATACGGACAATAATGCCTATCTCAGTGTCTAATATACAATATAATCATTCATTAAATAATAATGGTTTTTATTAAAACTCTTTCTACTTTTGCCTTTCAGATAATGACCCAAAGTACTTTGCATAATGGAAGGAAGTCTCTTCTTAGACAGAGAGAAAATCTTTTACCAGTGTTTGAGCTTAAAGGCACATTAAAGGAATCTTAAATTTTTTTTATTTATTTTATTTTATTTTGAGGCAGAGTCTTACTTTGTTGCCCAGGCTAGAGTGCTGTGGCATCAGCTTAGCTCACAGCAACCTCAACCTCCTGGGCTCAAGCAATCCTTCTGCCTCAGCCTCCCGAGTAGCTGGGACTACAGGCATGCGCCACCATGCCCGGCTAATTTTTTCTATATATTTTTAGTTGGCCAATTAATTTCTTTCTATTTTTTAGTAGAGACGGGGTCTTGCTCTTGCTGAGGCTGGTTTTGAACTCCTGACCTCGAGTGATCCGCCCGCCTCGGCCTCCCAGAGTGCTAGGATTACAGGCGTGAGCCACCAGCACCCGGCCTTAAATTTTTTTTAAATTAACAAGCTCATCTTCTTAGAATATTTTTTCTTAATTGTACTCGGAAATGTAAAAATGAGATCCAAGATCATGAAACATCTCTCATTGTTTCTCAAGTTGAGAAAATGTTGGAAAAGATAGTAGACACAGAAAGTTTAGAAGTTATTTTCTTAAAGAATTGAGAATTTAAGCCTGTTATTTATCTTTCTGCTTCCCTAGAAAATTCACTTCTATGTATCATATATTTACCTGTAAATGAAATAAAATACACTGTTCATATACCTAGTACATGATCTTTGTAGGCTGTCACACCTAGGTTGTGGGAAGTCCTCTGCTCAGCGAATGTGCCCCTGATCTGAAGATTTCATTTCAGGAATAGATACCACATGGATTTAAGTATTTAATTGCTGGGACAGCACAAGGTGATTATCTGATCTTTCTTTGATCTTTTAAAATGTCAATTTAAATTTGCAAAGATAATAAATGCAAAAAACAAAAATAAGAAATCGAGGCACTGATTTTGGATGCAAGCTGAAAAACTTGCTTATTTCATTTGTTTCAGAGATTTGTGATTCTAAGAAAATTAGAGAAACTGATTATAGTAAGCTTACTAATCAGTTAGGTAAGCATTTTAAATGTATAAAAGCTGGAATGAAATTTGTTAATGAGTATAAGTTACTTAGAAAGTATGATTTAATTGATCATGTAACATTGAGTGTATGACTTCAGAAACAGAGGGAAAGAGTAGACATAAGGGAAAGAAAACAGATAAGGCAAATGTATTTGGATCTGGAAGCCATCTGGTTGCTGAGTGACACTTCCATTGCCCTTCTCTGGTGGCTCAATGAACACTGGTTGTAATAGTGTTTTAAGTCAAATTTCAGCT
Organism: Cheirogaleus medius; assembly: GCA_008086735.1. NCBI lineage: Eukaryota > Metazoa > Chordata > Mammalia > Primates > Cheirogaleidae > Cheirogaleus > Cheirogaleus medius. Next base: position 36,170,791 of record VBSM01003204.1, on the reverse strand, counting down.
TCACTCTTGAAAACTGTTATCTGATTTAATTTGAGTGGCAAACACCCAAGCTGACTTCTTCATGTACAAAGAGCAGCAAACTACCTAGGTTACTTATGAACTAGTGTGGAGCAGTTGCTAACCGCCACTTGAATATCTGCCATCATTTAACGCTTATCTCTATGAATGACAGTAGGGAATTCCTGCTTCTGGAAGCCAATGAATAAAGCAGCAATTGTGCATATTACCACCAGAAATAATCATCATTGAATGAACTGTCCAGGAACCAGCCTTACTATTTTCTCTAGTGCTTGTAAGTGATTATATTTATCATTTAAAGAATGGATAATTCCAAATATAAGTGTCTGAAAAGTGTCCAATAAGACCAAACACACAGATTTCATTTCAGTAGCTGGAAGAATCCTGTTCTATGAGATAATCTCCACTATTAGGAGAGACCTATTGAAGACATGCCTTTGGCTCTCTTCCCACCCTTACTAGAAAAAATTGCTTTATCTGATTGATGAAGTGAGGGTCTGGCAGCCGTTGTCCCATATTTTGCTTTTGACCATGCGGCAACTAGCTGGGTAAGTGTGCTACAGACCAGATCTTACTGTCAGTTGAGTCCAAAGGACTAGAGAAGAGGCATGGAGCCTAACTGAAATCACAGGTTTAGGTAACTGGTGATAAAAATGCTACTTTGATTACTGTGATCTTGACTTCTGTATCGTTCCTTGAATTGGGTCTGAACTAGGAGGAAGAGAGATAAGTAATATATTGGTTGTTCCCTTAGCTCTCAGCCTAAATGTCATAAAGATATAATTCCAATGGACATAATAAGAGATTATCAGGGAAGTCTACGCTGGCTCTGAAAGCTGAGCTGCTGCTATGAATGGAGTCAGTCATTTGCACACTGCAGGAATTAGAGGGCACAGCAATCAGCATTGCTGGCTGTACTTGACGCAGGATCAGTGGGGAGAGCTCAATAAATCTCTCCTTCTCACAGGAGAGTGGGAGCTATTGATCGCCAGTGGCTCCATTAGCTCTGTATGACTTCACTGAAATTAAAATCTTTAGGGCTTGATCCTCCCCTCAGATAGCTATATGTACACAGGGCCTAATCTAACCTTGTACAATGTGGTGGAATTTTTTTTTCTTCTTTCCCTCCCTAGACCACCACCTAGGTATTTGAGATGAGTGGGCTCTATCCTGCAGAATTTTAATAGGCTCCTGTTTAAAGTAGTGTCTCTGACCTTTATGAAATTAAGAAGCAGGGAAAGTATTGCCAGGAAGACTTAACAGATCATTTCTGTCTGCTGGCCAATCTCCATTTGTGTATGTCTGGTTTTTTCCCCAAGAAAAAAGAGCCTTTCACAAAACCACCTCCAAAGCTCATCAGGATGCAATTGAAATGTTGAAATCAGGAAAATCAGCTCTTATTAAATATGATGGCTGAGGCAAAAAGATACAGGGTTACTTGTGTTTCATGCTAGAGGTTTTATCACATTGATGTGCACATTGTGGCTTTGTTATATTAATGGCGTGTCCTAAAATGTTTATTTTGCTTTTCTCATGATTCTTGAATCCATCAATAGATTCAAACTAAAGTTGTTTCCTTGATATTACCAGAGGTATAATATTGTGCATTTCTGTTGAAAATTCAAGAGCCTCTCACTTGATGGTAAAAAAAAAAAAAAAAAAAAAAGCCATGTGTCTTTCTATTGTAGCCTTATCTTCCTGTTACCTGAAACCCAGAGATAGATACTGAAACAGCCATTTCTCATGGGAATTAATACTTACCCATCTAATGGGACCACTTAAAAGCATGTATATGGAGTCTGAGATTTGAAATAAGGCTTTCTGCTAAAAGTACCCCAATATCACTGGTGGTATTTGATGGAAAATCGCAAAGCCATATCTTTGTGGGAAATCACTTAGAAAGACAATGTAATATATCATGGCAATTATTGGTTGAATTTTAAAAATATAAACCACAAATGCATACTGTGAAATATAGTAACCTATATATTGTCTAGACATACTCAAAGAGCTCTTTCCTTTTACAGGGATTATTAAAAAGACTGGAGGATATCTGTTGCCAGATTAAAGTTTATACTAGCTCAGTGATAAAAGTAATATAAATTCAATTTTCATACTGGCTTAATCAAGTCAAATAGACTAGATGATCCTTAAATTTCCTTTTAACTTCATGATTCCAGGGAGTCACTTTTCTAAACAAAGAAAACTGCTAGCAATTAGAACTTGCCAAAATGTATCAAGCCAATTCAAAATAATCATATGTGGTGGCCTTTGTTGCTGAGTTTGAATTTGTCTCTTAGTCAATGACGTTATTGAAAATTATTGAATGAAAAGCCTAAACTAAGTCCTAAGAATAACTTCAATAGAAAATGGAAAACTTTATTCATTTACATATTCATAGTCTGCCTTAAAAAATACAGGGTTTTTAATATGAATTAGAGATATAATTCGTACCTTTACTAATTGCATAGTCTTATGGGAGAGGTAAATAAGAGCAAAAAGACTCCTTTCCTTATCCTCTTTCACCAAGAAACAGGTAAGGCAGACACACATGCACACAAGTATTTTCATGGGAACTCTCATGTAGGAGGGTGTTTTTGAGTTCTGAAGCAATTTGAGATGGTTGATATTTATCAGTTACAGCTTAGTGGAGTCAGGACTGAAGGAATATTGTGCCTTTCAGGGAGCACATGAGTGATGGGTTTTGCAGAGGATGGAGAAACATGTTGCCTTTAGAAACAGGTCTGATCTAAACCTGCAGGTGACTGTGCGTGGCAGATTTGAAAGCATTACTACTGCACTTCTCCTCAGGATAAAAAGAGTTATCTTGAAAAAGAGGAAAGGATGAGACAAGATTTAATGATTTAATTCTTCCTTTGAGACAAAGCATTAAAGAAAAGTGAATTTGAGTCCTTCCTAATATGTTTAAGAAGTGAGCCCTCTATTTACAATTTAGTAGATGGGGTGCCTGTTGTTTTATGGTGTAGTCCTAAGCTCTGTTTCTTGTTCAGCACTGAATGGTCGTTTCATGACGGGTAAGTCATTTAACCTTTGTATGTTGTATTCTTTTTATCTGCAAATAGAGATGATAATGCTCACTGGGGATGTGTTGCTAAGATTAGGCAATATATGATTGTGAAGAGCAATATATATGCTAAATAACGATGATAATACTGTCTATCAGAGTGAATATTTGGATAAGAGAGTCTAGGCAGTTTCTTGAATAGCATCTCCTGCAGAGAGAGACCTTAGCAAATGATTACCTTGTCCGTGGGACTCATGTTTTATAACAGAGTAAGATTATGTCCTCCCGAACCCTACCCTTTTCCTCCCACATGCACCTATTACATTTTTTTGGAAATTAAATACCAAATCATTCTGTCCAGAAGGAGGAAATGAACAGAATGTCCTGTGAGAGTCATTTCTGCCAGGTCCTCTAATCCTTTAAGCTATAATTTTCTTTTAACAATTCCAAATTTAGACATTGGGCCCCATTGTATAATAACTTTCAGTGGAGAGACCAAGCCTATGCAGCCAGCTCACGTCTGAAGGTTATCAATGTATTGAACCTGTGATCTCAAGATCTCCTTTCTTTTCCATTTCTAGAGAATGTACTTCCTTAGCAACCTTATTTTTTTTTTCTATCTCTCTTTCTGTCACCTAAACCCACCTTCACTTGCTCAGATTCTTAACAGGGTTAAAAATGGTACAGCCTGAAGGAAGAACCTCTAATCGCCACCTCTGTAACACAGAGACAAGCATTTTGTTAAGGGCCAAAAGATTGTTACCACCTCTCACTTTCTTGAGATATTCCTAATGGCACGTTGCTATGTTCGGATGTGAGTATAATGGCATAAGGTCACAGCAAAAAAAATGTACCTTCTCCCCAAAAGCATAGATCTCACTAGGAAATAAGAAAGAAAAAAGCTCTTCAGTTGGGTTTTTAAGAAAACTACACATTTCCAGAAAGATGGAGGTGAGAGCAGTGGCATGACCACTTAATTTCAAATGTGAGTTTTTACTCTTTCCTTAAAGGAGACACTATGGTAATTGCATCTCACACTGACTTAGTAATTTATAAACTTCAAAATCCACTCCTATGAATTATCGGTGTTTAAGTATTACCACACAAGCCAATGAAATAATTAAAATGGGTACTTTTCTTCCCATTTTAGGTGAGTAAACTGGGACTCCAGAAAGAGACAATTACATGTTCAAAGGCTTCAGGTTGCCTTTGTAGATACAAAGGGGCTAGAGTTGAAGCCTCCTAAAATAAACACATTTTTCATGTTGTAATACCATTGTTTGAAGAGATTTATTTCTGAATCTCATCCTAAAGAAAAATGGAATTTTTGTGAGCCTTTTAAACTTTAATCTTAAGTAGAATAAATGCTACAGTAAAATTCAGAATGTATTCTGAACAGTTTAGGCAGATTATGATTTCAAGGGTATCAGAAAAATTCCTTCTACTACTCCTTAATCATGCCATATGTTCACGGAGGAATTTTCTCTTCTTTCATCCAAATTAGCAAAAAGGCTTAAAAACAAAGACCTCTGATGGAGAGGACACAATGCCTGGGATTTCTGCAAAGGCTTGACTTTAGATCTTTTCCTATAAGCATCTTTTGAAGAGGGAGACAGGGTGTGCTGACAGAGGTTTTATCCTTTAAAGGAAGGCTAAGAGTGAAGAATAGTGACTCAGGTGATGTAGAAAATGGACTTCACTTATATCACAGTTTAGTTCTGGGGTATTTTGTGGACAACTTGTCTGAATTGATTGGAGCCCGTGCTGTGTCAATGGAATGCCCTTCCTTGGATATACCAATTGCTGCATATGCTGGAACATTTGGCAACCCTTGGGGGCCCCTACACTGTTATACAGCCAGTGACAGCACAGGCAGCACAGATGGGCAGAACTTGAAATCAAAGAAAGCAAACGTTTCCCCCTTATCTGGAATCTACACGTTGATTTACTCAGACAAGGTTTTCAGGTGACCATTGAAATGACTAATCTATTATTTCCCCAACTAGTCTAGTGTGTCCTTTAAGGCTAAGTTTCGGTGGCATTGGTATTTATGAAACGTTTATAGTGTATCAGAATGCATCTGCGTGTATACTAATTCTTAATTGTGGTATGCAGTCTGTGACAGCCATCTGCTTAGGCAGCTATATTTCCCTCGCATTCAGACTTAGTGAAATTAAAATATTGATAAGAATAATTTTACAAGGTGAGGAAGTTAATAGAGGCATTGGATGTGGTATGCTCTTTGAATTTAAGTTGAACAACTAGATTTGTCCACAAGCACCGGCTGTTGAGCCTAGGCTGTTTGCAAATGAACGCTGCAGTCTCCAATGAAGAAGAGCCTTTCATCATCCCCATAGAGTATGCAGCACAAGGCTTTGCAGGTTTAGAAAATTTTTCTTAATTTTGTATGTGTTTCCTAGGTTTTTTTGAGGGAGAATATATGCAAATTTGATAAGGAAAACCCCCATCTATTACTTGGCTCATCAGGCACCGACCCACTTCTCACAGAAGACCCACATCAGCATAATACTAACCTGTTTCCTGGCCCATCAACTAGTCTATTGCCTGGCATCAGAATAACACTAAATCTATTGCCTGGTGCATCAACATAATATTAACCTATTACCTGACACATTAACTAACCTACAACTGATACCCCACCCCTTGGACCACCCCAACTTAATAAAAGTGGAAAAATCAGATAGATGGTGATCAGAAGTTGGTGGTGAGGCCCCTCTGAGCCCGCTGGCAAATAAACTTTGATTCTCTGACTCTCCCTGTGCAGCTGGGTTTGTCTTCTGGACTACCTGCTGTAACACTTGCTATAACCAATTCACAATAGTTCTATTATGAGAAAGATGATATTCATTTGTTCAGCAACTATTTATTGCGATTCTACCAAGAGTTTCTGCTAAGAAACTCTTCAGAACATTTAGTTAAGAGTGCATGTTAAAAATCACATCATTGTAAAATTACTGCAATGGTAAATGGGTCAAATGGTGGATCAATTCAAAGACTCATTCTTGGTAGGAGCATTTTCAAAGAAAATAGAATGACTATGTGGTAATATTTAAGCTAAATACAAAAATGAAGGTATATTTGGTAAAAGATTAGACTTTTGGCTGACAGCTGATTGGGAGGGGTGGGTAATTAGGCTCTTAGAACAAGTTTTATAATTCTGTTAAAGTTTATCATAAAATTGCTTATGTATTTTATAGGAATGCTAATCTTTTCCTTGAGAGAGGTTTGGGACAAGTTTTCTTTTATTCATGTAACAGACATTGAGCTATGTTCTGGAGCTTCACAGATAAGTGAATCAAGGTCTGAGTCCCCTGAAGTACTTCGAATATGGTCCGAATTAACAAAACAGTGGCTATGTGAGAGCAGTAAAAGGCAACCTGTGTTGGTTTCATAAGTGATTCCAAAGAAGAGAGTGGGGAATTGAATAGCGGGATCTCGGTAGAGGGTCAGCCACATGGAAGAACTCTTCTTCTTATGGAATTTTCATAGAGAAGTAAGTTTTTGTCAGGGGAATAAGAGGAAAGTTTAGGAAATTGGAGGAAGTGTACAGAAGACCTCATAGTATAGAAAGGGTAAAAAGCAAAAAAAAGTAAGTGTTCTGAGTTGCAAAACATTTTTGGTGATCTGGGCCCTGTAAGCGGTTATTCACTGTGGTAGAACATGGGGTTCAGACTGGGAAGCAAAGGGCCTGTGTTGGAGCAAGGCATGAGGATAGAAGAGTCCTCAGAAACTGGTCCCCTTTGCTATACTAAGGAATTTGTACATTCTTGTGTAAGGAATTGAAGGTAGTGGGTAATTTTAAGTGAATAACTGATGCTGTTATTTTAGAACAAATCCCTCTGAAAGCAGGTAATTTTTTCATTTCATAAATATTTATTGTCTAATTGTTCCTAAGCATTATCCTAGGTACTGGGCACACAGTAGTTAGGAAAATAACTATAGTTCCTGCCCTTATGGAACTTATAGTCTAGTAGGCAGAAATATTAAATAATAAAGAGTTCATGCATATAAATAAAATAATGAGTGAATACTATGAAGTCCTGTCTAAGTAGGTGACATTCAAATCAAAACCTTAAGAATGAGTAACCAGAGTTAGTTGGGCAAAAAGTTAGGAGAGAATATTCCATTAGAAAGAACAGTTAGTGTCAGTGAGTGATAGCCAAGAAGCAGGAAAGAACTAGCTGAGTTTGAGGAATTAAAAGGCCAGCATTTTTGGAGTAGAGTGAGTAAGGGGCTCAGTTTATCCAAGAATGTTTAATTGAAATTATTGAGCAACCAATCAATGAATAGTTCACATGTAATATATTTGAATTTTTAGCAAAAGGACAAATTTAGATAGTAGGCCAAATCTAGCTCATGGTTCAGTTTTTGTAAATAAATTTTTATTAGAACACAGTCATGCTTATTTGTTTATGTATTATCTATAGTCCTTTTGTGCTATAACAGCAGAGTTGAATAGTAATGAAAGAGAGTCCATGGCTCCAAAGCCTAAAATATTTACTATCTGGTCTTTATAGAAAAAGTCAAGCCTTGATCAAGGCCTTGGTAGTTTAATATAAGATATAGTCACACACATAGACACATGAACACACATACCAATGTTGCTTCAGTAATAGTTTCCACAGATGGAGACATGAGTAGTAAATCTGGATTGGGTCTTCTATTATTATTATGAATAATAAATAAGACAGTGGATCTTCTATTATTATTAAAACCATCTTTGTGGAAATAGTTCTGTGGGCTTTGACCACCCAGTGAAGATAATATTGTAATTTTTCCAAGATAATGAACAAGAAAAACTAGAAGAGCCTAGACTACGAGGTAAGAATTCAGGGTTGCTAGTTTTATTAGAAATGCCAGGGTATGTGTGATTCTAAAATTGTTTTTACAAAGAAATCTTCCTCATATTTAATTTCAGCAACAAAATTATATTCTAATGTATAGAGCTTTTGTCTTAGAAAGGTATATAGTGCATTACTATATTTAATTGACAAAGTTTTAGAATTGGGAATGTAGAATTACACGTATGAGAGCACACTTCATTAATAATGCAATATAGCTCAAGGCACATTAAAATTTCAAGCTGTATGTATTTTAAATGCTTTATAAAATATCGACCCTTGCTTTTAAGTGGAAATGCTTAATACCAATATATTTGAGAAGTAATATAAAATTGATCTATTTTTAAATGCTGTGTCATGATTTGCAATCCCAAAGCCTGGAAGGAATAGAAAAGACATGGGCAACTCAAACTGAACATTATATAATGTACATACAGTTTAATGTATAATTATAAACATCTATGTGCCTTCTACCCAGCTTAAGAAATAAAACAATTTGAGAAAATTTGATAGTTCTTGTGAACTTCCTGATCATATTCCCCATCTTCTGTAGCAGAAATCATACCTTCCTTAATTTTATGACAATGATTTACTTGTTTTTCTTTGTAAGTAATCACATATGCATGCATCTTTAATCAATATATTGTTTAATTTTGTATGTTTTTAAAATTTTAATAAATAATGTCAGCATGCTTGCATTTTCCTGTAATTTGCTTTTTTCGTTCAACATGATATGTTTAAGATTTATCTATATTGATGTCTGTAGCTATAGTGCATTTATTTTCACTGCCTGTATAATATTTCATTGTATGAATATACTGTACTGTATGTGGTAGGATATTTAGGCTGTTCCTAGATCTTGCTAATATGACCAATGTTGCTTTGAGTATCTTTGCACATTTCTGAATGAATGTGTATAAAAGTTTCTCTATGAGTATGTTTAAGAGTAGATTTTCTGTGTCTAGAAGATATCAAACTTCACTAGATAATGTCAAACTGTGATTGAATCAACTGACATCTCCACTAGTAGTGTATAAAGGTTCTTCTTGCTCCATAACCTTTTAGAAAGATGGTTCTATAATACTTTTTACTTTTTCCCCAAAGTAAAATAGTGCTGAGCTAAATTTCTTTTTAATTGAGATATACTTTGTTCTTAAATAGGTTTAATATTTTTCATATGCTTATAGGTTCTTTATGTTTCCTCTTCTGTGAAATACCTTTTGCCCATTTTTCGATTGGATTGTCCGACTTTCATTGAATTGAAGAAGTTCTCCATAAAATGAGAATAATAGACCCTTGTCCATTATATGAGTTGCAAATAGTTTTTCCCTCTACGTTACTCGTCTTTGGACAAATTTATGGAGTTATTTGAAGAATGTAAGTTCTTAATTTAAATACATGTGAATATTTTAATCTTTTCTTTCATGGTTAATGGTTTTTATATCTTTTTTAAGGTAAAATTCTCTACCCTAGGGTAAAAGATAGCCTTCTACATTGTGGTTATAATATTTTAGTTTTGCCTATTATACTTACATCTTGTATTCATCTGAAAATTATATAAGGTATGAGAAAGGAATCTAATTTAATTTTTCACCATATGAATTATAAATAACTCCAGCATAATTGTTTGCGTACTACATTCTGTGGATGGGACTGTTGCTGTGCTGTCTGTTGCATCTCATTTGTCTATCCCTATGCTAGTATTTTACTCTTTAAATTATCTAGCTTATTCATAAATTTTGATATCTGATAGGGCAAATTGTCATAAATATTTATGCTTTGGTAGAGTCTTAAAATTATTCAGTTTTGGCTTATTTTTAGAAATTGTTAATTAACCTTGGTGTTGGAAAACAGTATTGCTGAATATAGAATTTTTCCCAGTATTTTGAAGAAATTTTATTGTTACTTGTCTTCCATTTTTGCTGCTGAGAAGCCAGCCTCAAATTTCCATTCCTTGGTAGTAGGCAATGTCTCTCTTTTTCCTCTCTGTTTTTATGATTTTTATTTCTGTATTTGTTTTTAGTAGTTTACCTTTAAAATTTCTAAGATTTGTTTTTAAATTGTATCCTAATTGAAATTTGCTTCCTGAATGAGAGTTGGTATCTTTGAACAAATCTTTGTAAATTTCTCAGATATTACATATTCAATTTTTTTGGAACTTCAATTAATCATATGTTGGACTCTCTCACTCTATATCCCAGGTGTTCTAACCTTTCTTTCATATTTTTCATTGTTTGTTCTCTATGAACTCATTCTCCACTTTGGATAACTTTTTCAGATTTGTTAAGATCTTTCAGGTCATGAATTCTCTTCTCAGTTATTTCTAATACCCATTTTAACTCATATTAAGATTTTCTTTTCAGCTATTACATTTTCACTCCTATTTATTTTTTCCCAATCTGCCTGGTCAATTTTTAAAGACATTTATTTTTCCATAATAATTTGAATAATTTCTTTAGATATTTTTATATTCTATATCTATTTTCAATATTTATTATTTTTGTATGTCTGGCTTTGCAATAAGTTTTTTCTGCTAATTGATGCTTAGAGAAGACTCATAGAGTGATTTTTTTTAATTCAGGATATTATAGGATTTTTTTTTAAGTGAAGTTGCATTGGCTGGAACTATTTCTGTAGGGATTCTTGAGGTCTGTGTTTAAAAATATTATCCTTGAGTAAGGAAATATGTTTACTTCTGACTGGCAACTGGGTGAAGTACCAACCTAGGCATATTTAACAACTCAGTTGAGAGTTTTTTCGGTCAAAATAAGAAAGTCAAATGCTTTTTAAAAAAATTTCAGACTATTATGGGTGTAAAACATTTTGGTTATGTAAATTGCTTTTGTACCTTTTGAGCAAAAGTTATGTGTGGTGTTTGTTTTTCCATTCCTGTTCTCTGTTTTGATCCATTGGTCTATGTCTCTGTTCTTATGCCAGTGCCATGCTGTTAAAATATCTATAGTACCCAGAGTGATCTACAGATTCAATCCCCATTAAAATACCAACATCAGTTTTCTCAGATCTAGAGAAAATAATTCTATGCTTCGTATGAAACCAGAGAAGACTTCATATAGCCAAAACAACCTTAAGCAAAAAGAACAAATTGGGAGGCATCAATTTATCAGACTTCAAGCTATACTACTAGGCTATAGTAACCAAAACAGCATGGTTTAAATTCTTATCTGAAAACTCTTATTAGTGTGTTCCTTGTGGTTTTAGGAACCAACCACAGTATGAAAGACTATTTCACTTTTGCCATTCTAGGCAGAGCCAAAACTGAGAGAAGACTTTTCCCTTCTAGTTCACTTGATTTGTGTGTGTGTGTGTTTTCTAGTTTACAAAATACCAGTAAAAACTCAGGCTTGTCTCTTAATCCTTTATATCTGTGTATAGTTAAAAGTCAAATTCTAGCCACAAGAAATTGACTGATGTCCTTAGGGAAAATACTATCTTTAGCAAATGCTTATAAATATGGAATCAAACTTCTATATAATTTCTGGCCTTACATTTTCCCTTTCTTTATTCACATTAAACATACTTTAGAAAAATGTTTTCCATGTTTTATCCAGAATACTTTGCTATGTGCAGGAGAGGTGCTTTCTTTGCATATATAGTCTACTATTATTATATTGCTAGAAAAATTACTGTATTTTATTCTTTACCACATTCTGTAATTGTGTTTAAGGGAAAAGTTTTTATCTTCAAACATAGTATATAGAGGCCGGGCGCGGTGGCTCACGCCTGTAATCCTAGCACTCTGGGAGGCCGAGGCGGGTGGATAGCTCAAGGTCAGGAGTTCGAAACCAGCCTGACCAAGAGCGAGACCCCGTCTCTAAAAAAAAAAAAAAAAAAAAAAAAAAAAAAAAAAAAAAAAAAAAAAAAAAAACATAGTATATAGAGACATTTTTGTGTATGTATTCCTGAAATATCTTTGTCAATTAAAAAGTAGATAGCTAAGTTACTTATTACCTGTTACACAGAAATTTTCTAAGAATTGACAAATTATTCAGCTATCTTAATTTTTTAGCAAAGTAAATTAATATATAGTTTTTATTATAGACTTAAACTCAAACTAGAATTATTTGTACTTCTTTTCAGATGACTGAAAATAGATATTTTGACCCTCCATAGACAAACTGTTAAACTTGAAAAGATAGATTAATTTGAAGCAAGCATTTTATGTATAAACTTTTAAAAATATTACTGATTATTTAATTAGAAATACTAGCAAATCGAGGTTTTGCTAATATGTTTTAAAGATATTCTTGCAGGATTATATTTATAAACAATTAGAATTCTTTGTCACATCTTATAAAATATTAAGTAACCTAGATAATAGATTAAGATAAATTTTTTATAATCTGACATTGACTTATAGTTAATATCTTAAATATGGCAGTGGTCTTCTTTGTATTGAGCATGATAAAACTGTATGTTTTGTATGAAAAAAATTAACTTAGGCTATCTGTGGAAAATGGAGTTGGGTTTTCACAGATAGATATTTTCTAAGCCTTGCCAAATGAATTAAAATATGATTTTGATTTGTAATTTTGAAATATGGTGGAATGAATATTGACATAATATTGCAAATATCAAAAGTTTTATTTCTTTTCCCATCTTTTCATTTTTTTGGAGATATGTGAAAACTACTCTAATTACTTTCTGTTGTCATGGTTGCTTATTTGAACTATCTGTTAGAGTTCTGTTGCGTTTAGGTATTATGAGAAAGAATCCGAGCAACTAACCAGATACTTTCTATGTCAGCTGTCTTCTGGGTGATGTTGACACCTAGAATGTAAATTTGGAGGTAATTCCTTGATAATAACTTCAGGACTGAATGCTGCTGAAAAGAAAGGATGTTTAGAAAACAGATGTTTTAGCTACAGCAGGAAAGAAAAATAAGGCAAATCTATTTTGATCATGTCTGAGTTTGCATTTGTAACTAGAAGTTAATAGGCAGTTTTTTTGGAATTGGAAATGAGCTTTTTACCTTCTAGAGACCTGTGTTGCCTGACACTAGGTATTGCCTAACAGAAAGTATGACCACAGAGCCTCAGTAGACACATTACCAAATTGTACACTATGGACAGCTTATGGACAATTTCCACATAAGCTAGATTGTGAGAGTTAAATGGAAATCCATTGTTTGCCAGTTATGGTTCCAATCACCATTAGTCAAGGGGAATTGGTCCAAATAAGACATGTCTTTAAGTGGCCCCACCAGGACCCACTTCTGTGGCCATGAAATAGTACATGAGCATCCCTTCATGGAGAAGAACACAGTTACACACCCCTGAGCATCCTCTTTTTCCTATCATCTAGAGTGGGTGAAAGAAAGGAAGGGCTACAGAAGGAAAGGCAAGTAGTACTAGCCAGCACCCACAGTAATTATCACCCACATTATAAAACTAATCCTTTTAAACTGTATAGTACTTGGCTAAATGATTTTGCCTTTTTGGCATAGTTGTGGCAAAGTATAGATGTAGTTTTTCTCATCCCACTTATGATGAAAAGCATGGATGAAAATCTTGTGGGGAAAACTCAAATGCACCATCAAATTCTATAGCTATTGAAGAGTGAAAATGTCTTGCCCTGCTGCCTTTATTATATCATTTATTTCTGGGTCTAAAAATCTAAATTTTTGATATTAAATGTACAGGCAGGTTTTCAACTTCAATACCACTATATATCTGATTATTTTCTAGAAGGGGAACAAGATAAATGATCTGTGGCAGATTTTTTTAGGCACAAAGAATAGTAAGGGCAGAATTGACATATGCTCTTTGCTTTGGCTCCTGAGTGGTTGGGTTCCATGTATTACAAATCATTTTAGAATCTGAGCAAAAAATAAGGAGCAAGGTTTTAACACTGAGCCTGACCTAGCCAAATCCCTCTAAAGGTTGCTGTTCATCTAGCCAGACAGGTTTGGGTATCAGAATTTTGACTACAAATATAATTTTGCATTATACACTTATAACCTTCATGTGACTCTCACTATTCTTGACATTTTTGGACAATGTGTCCTTTAAACATTTGTAAATACACAAATCTATAAATATCACCATGGAATATAACTCCTAAAACATTACAGTGAAATATAACTAAAAATTTTTGATGTTGTTTTGATGACTGCTATTGTGTCCAGTGGTGACAAATCAAGAGCAATGATGCTACAGTGTAATTTGATAGAAATTACTTGCCTGGGCCCCTCTCATTAGTTAATTAACTCATTTTTGCATACATGAGAGCAGTATGTTTGATTCCACATTGTGCCTGGAGAAAGGAAAAATTTCTAGGAATCTTGGACCTTCAGGTTGACCTGTTCATACACAGTAATATGTTCCTCAGTAATCATAACATAATAGATTTACTATTTTAACATTAACTAAATGTAATCAAGAAGTTGCAAAGATATTTGTCTTGAGAGAAGGAAAACACTTTACTTATTTTCACGACTTTCTCATAAGTAAATTATAGACCTATGTGTCACATTTTCCCCCAATAGACTTGCAATGACTTAGTGTTTGAGTATTTTGCCAATGGACCTAAATCATTGCTTTATTAAACCACTATCTCTTGGATATATCTTTATACTTGTACGTGTGTATACTAAGTAAACTAAAATTCACATATGCATATTTTAACAGTGGGATACTTAATATTATTTCAGTAGTATGTCCTAGGAATGGGTAAACTCTTACCTAAAAAATAATGAACACAAATGTATCTGTCAGTGTTAGTTCAATGTTCTTAATTCTCTGCTTTTAGCATTCTAGTTTGGAGTTTATTTATTGATCCCCTTCTGTGGAGTTTGTTTATTGATCCCCTTATGTTTCAAATTTATCCATATTTTTGGTAATCTGTGTTGGAGGAACCACTTTTTTTGAATCAGGGCCACACTGCTCTCTCAAATATTTTGTCTACTCTATTGGAGTTTTAGTTATTTCTGTTCAGATTTCTTAGAGCTTAATCTATGCAGTGTTGATAATTAGGAATTATATGATTCTGAGAAGGTAAATACTTCTTTGACATGTATTCTGCAAAATATTTGGCTAATATCTGGAAATGGGACTTTTCTTCATGTGCCATTTCAGTCAGTAGGGTTTAATCCATATCTTCAGTTTGGCAAGGAGATGCCAAACTCCAGATTGAGTAATATGTCAAGATGTTTTTCCCATTATCAAAAATATCAAAACAAAAACATAAACATAAAAAGCCATGATTCACCCCTGGGAAGCATTCTAGAACCGATCTGTTTCTGGCCGCTATAGACTGGGGCTAGATTATATAATTTACCTACCTCATGACAACTTCTGGGAGGAATATGCTGTCTTCAAGAAGAAAATAATATGAATCAGATTTTAGATTAGATATTAGAAATGATTCTCTTAAAACCATTTTTATTTTCAAAATGTTTGTAGAAGGTGATTAGGGAATGTATATATCAATGGGGTTAGTCCCATTACCTCAATCTTAAGCCATCCTGCCAATATCCATGGGTATTTCTAAGCTGTGATCAAGCACATGATAGTTAAATACTATTCATTCTTTTTTACTGTACTGTATATTATCATAAATTTTAGTTTGTGTAGGGAAATTCTCTCTCTACAAATTCTCCCATTTCTTTTCCGTCCCTTCTCCATTGCATTACCTCATGCGGGACTTTTCTTTTCCATACTCATTGCATTACAGCTTCTGGGTTTTAAATATTAGGTCAAATTTTTTTTTTCATAATTCTTCCTGAGTTTTTTCTAATGTTTTCATTCTATAAATATTGCCTACTTCACTATATTCTGAAGTATATTGAGTGAGTCTCATTGTAAAAGGTAGTAGGTAACAAATACCATACATGTGAACAATTTTGCATTTTCTAAATAAATTGCCTCAATTTATTCCCATCATTTTTTCAAGTGCCTCAGGCATCAATGAAAATAGGCTCATTAATTGCTAAGTAAGTAATTTTTCCACAAGTATAGTCTTGTTTCATACACTCGTTTGTTCATTTACTGTGCGTGATGAGATTCACCAAACACAAGCCTAGTTACCAAGTGAAATATACTTTTCTTTCAAAAGTGTGTATCAGGGTCAAATAAAATTCCCATACAAATCACAGCATCATTTATGATCATTGCTGAAAAAGCAAAATGCTGAGTTATTTACTTGGATGGGGAAGCCTAGAGCAATCTACATTGTTAGAGAAAGATTGTAGGGTGGATATATAATAAAAGCCTTTCTCTCTCTTTCTTGATCTTGTTTGAATATTTTCTTCTCCAGGTAATCTTTCCTGGTCTCCACAATAAAAGAGGATCTCTCTGATTTGTTATAGCATCCAATCTGGGATTCTCCTCTATATATTTTTATTTCTTGAATTAGATTTATTTATTTAAATGCATGCCTTATCTATCCTCTAGAATGTGAGGGGTTTTTATTTGTTTATTTATTTGTTTTTGGCTGCATGGAATTTACTTGATACATCCCATAGTACTCACCTGGATCACTAGCTTGAACAGAATAGATAATAAATAATTATTGAATGAATGAATAAAAGTATTTTTATATAAAAAGTATTCATTAGAAAGATAAGTAGAAATAAAATTGAAGGAAAAGGAACTTCTTCATGTTGGTTTATGTCTTCCTCATTCTGCTTTTATGCAAAACACAAGGCCTTCCATTGATTATTTGGATCTTCATTCATTGAGCAGGAGTTATGTATGAGACACAGAAGGATATGTTCTGCCAGTTTTGAGCTACTCAGAATTCATGCGTGCAGAATTATGACACAGACTCAAATATGTTGGCTTATCTTAAGCAAAACATGATTTCCTAGCTTTTAGGAAAATAAAGAAGTTTGGAAAACTATGAGAGACTTGTAAAAGACTTAGCAGTCTAGTGGTTCTTAAATTTCATTATTTTGATTGCTGTTGTTACCTCTATACTTCTTATCGGCATTTATAGAGAATTCTATATTTGCCTTGCGCTTCAAAGTAGCATGTGTTTGTTGTGGTGGGTATATTTTGGGGCTTGGGGCTTTGTGATATGAATAAATGAATGCAATTCATTTAACTGTTATTGATTACTTCTTATGTGGAACATTCTTTAAAGTCTTTATGTTCTATGGGGGGAGAAATATCAATAAGCCAATTATGATCTAGCGAAGAAAATAAGTATTTTTATAGATAACATTGTGAGGGAATTAAATTATCTATCTTACTTGATACAGATATTTATCTACTTGAAGACAAAGAAATGAGCTAGAGAACTAGTTTGTTTAGATTCTATAGAGATCTGATTTTATAAATTTTGAACAGAGGAGGACAAAAGAGCTTTAGATTCCAATTTTGTTTTTAAATCACAGAGCATAGGATGCAAAAGGAGCACATCAGCCTTTTGGTACCATAATGGAAGAGGTGCTGTTTTCTTGACCTATCTTCTCATTATGCCATGAAGTTGGGACCATCCATTCATAATACTAATTTTTAGCTGTTCTTAAAGGAATTTTTTTTGTACTCTACACCATACTAATACCATGATAATAAGGTTTATAGAATTTCCTAAACCCTAATCTATGAAAACCATTTTGATAAAGTAGAAAATTTTATCTTAACACCTAAGAGGCACAAGAGAATGTCTAAACATCAGATGTTATGGAATCAGATTCCATTGACTGTCCTTTATTACCAGCACTTGGTGGTTAAAAATGAGTAAGCTACTGGAATATAGAATTAGCTCCATCTATTACTAAGTGCCTACTATGTTTTACATTCCTAAGTGCTTTACTGGTAGTTTATGTCATATAACCCACGTAATCTTCATGAGAGAGGCTTTATATTTATTCCCGTTCTATAGATGAGAACCAGAGGCAAAGAGAGATTAAATGCCAGTTTAAGGTCACCCAGTTCATAGGTGGTGAAGTCAGGAGTCAACTACTATGCTTTGGCTCCAGAGTTTCAGCTCTTAACCACTGTGGAATGCCATAATATATTTATTGACATATTATTAAACCCGTTGTTAATAAATTTTATTTCTAAGAATGAGAAAAAAATTAAGATTACCCTTTCTCTTGATTTTTATCAATTTTCAGGAATTTATGGAGTATAAACTAGTATAAGGATTTTGGAAAACTGGCATTATCTAGCAAAGTTGGAAAAATAATTAATCTGTGGCCTAGAAGTTTTGTTTCTTTGTATATACACCTTAAGTTAGTATACTTAGGTACCAAAGACAAGTGCAATAACATATATGATGTCAGCATTGTTCATAATATCCCCAATTGGAAACCACTTGAATATTCAAACTTTTAGTAAGTGCCAGAATAGATAAGGGGATTTTGGTATATTTATGGAAGTGTAATAACATATGGCAATAAAGATGAACAACATGTAACACCTCACTGAATTATCCCACACTATTAAGCCAAAGGAATCAGACATAGCAAAAAACAAAACAAAACAAAAAAACCCCATATTGTATGATTCCATTTATATAAGATTTTAAAAATAAGCCATGATAATCTGACTTAATTGTTAAAATAATGATTGTCTAGGAAGTGACTCTAGGGTGTTAGTAGTGTACTCTTTCTTAACCAGTGTGGTAGATACATGCACATATTCTATTGTGATTATTTATTGAGTTGTGCACTTATGAATTCTGCATATTTTTGTATGTATTTTTACTTCAGTAAAATGTTAAATATGATAACCATTATTGGCAGGAAAGGAGATGTTCTAGTTAACTAAATACTCTTTATAAAAAGAGAGCTAATATCAATAAATGCCACAAGACAAAAAATTCTATTCAGCTCTTATAATCAGCTTTATAATTTTTTTCAAAATGAATAATTTTATTTTCTTGTCTTTAAGTGCAAAATACAGAGGTAATATAGTGTTACTTTGAAGATTTGAAATGTTTAATAAAAACAATTGTAAAATTAGAAAATGCAGAAGATATGGAACATTGAGTCAAACATATATCTAGGATGCCCATTTAATTCCTTACCATTGTCTTTTTCTAGAGTAGGAGAGATATCAAATCACTCCTACTTGAACTTGAGTAATTTGAATTTGAGTTTGTTGAAATTTTATATGCCACGTGAGAAATTAGAATGTTGCTGAAGCTCCAAGTATTTCATAATCCCTGCCAAGACCAGACAGTTTGGGGACCACTCACCAAATCCCTGAGTACAATTTCTCATCTTTGGCACTTACCCTAGTTACTGGAACAATAAAAATTCTATTTTTCCAAATAAATAATCATTAAAGACAGATATATGCCCACAGTATAAATGTCACTGGCTCCTCTTCTTGGAGCAGAGGGTGCCCTCAGTGTACTTCAGGTATCTGAATGACATGAGGCTGGCTTTAGTCACATTGGATCCTGTGGCCCCTCAGCCCCCAGTGCAGTTTCTTTTAACTTAGTGTAATATAAGAATACAAGCTCTAGAATCAATCAATCTAGGTTCACATTCTACCTCTATCACTGCCTATATGCTGACCTTGGAAAATTAAACTTTAAAGTGGGGAATAATATGCTTATTGGATTAATATGCAGATTTGTTGAGATAACGTATATAAAACTCCTAGCACAGTATCTGCCACATAATAAACTTTCAATAAACATCAGTGTCATTTATTAATAGCTATTATTACTTGAATACACTTTGCTTTCATGTGAAATATAAAACCACATTAACCTAGTTGACCCAAATGCACAAATAAAGGAGATAAAACAAAGTGCTTAAATGAGATATTACTAATTATTCATGTAAATAAGATGAATATACTTTCTTTAATATGGAACTATCTCTAGAAAATGTAATTTTTTAAAGCTACCTACAGAGAATGATGGCTTCAACATTTATTTCTAGATAATTCACATCTAATATAAGTAAAACCAATTTGAAAATCAATGACTTCTCATTAGCACTTTATGCCATAAATGTGTGTGTGTGTGTGTTTAAAGTACTTTTAGTTGGAAAAAAAAAAAAGAAGAAGGTCACCTATGTATCTGAAAGATTGCAACCAAAGATTGAAGGAGATATTTTACTGTTCTTCATTTTATGTTTAAGCTTTGCTGAGATCAATGAATTCCAAATCATTATGCATCGGTTAGTAGGTGCAGAGAAAATGCTTTAATGTCTGGAAATTTCATCAACTTCATTCCTCTGGCTAAAAAGCAATTGCTTAGATGAGTGTTCTTGAGACCAACATGCTATAATTACACATCAAACATCTAAATATATGTAAACATTAAAGAGGTATGCATTTTCAGCAACAAATACTGGTTTTCAGAAATAAGTTTTGAACCATAGCCACTGGTTTCTCAAAATATAGCTCACCATTATCGACCAGTGCATCACAGTGGAAGTACTGCATTGTAACAAAGAACTCTCAACTATGGGATGGCAAATATGATACATGCTTCCTGCTGCTTTATGGTATATGCACTTTCTTCCTCACTAGTTTAGCAAACGTTTGCCTCCTACACACCAACTGCAAGAATGCCGACTCTCTCAGGAGAGAAGTAAAATCCACAGCTGCACTATTTTCCTTTTTCTTAAGGGGAAAAGTTTAAAAATAACCAAATTTTCTCAGCCATGTAAAGAATATCTTTTCCCTAGGAATCACTTTGTTTTCTTATTTTCTGCCTCTCTGTTAAAATTGAAAACATGAATGCTTCATTGCCTAAGAAACTGAGTAAACTTGCTTTCTGAAATGTACCTTTTAATGTCTTTTATGATTTTGTTTTTCTTCCCTTATTTGCACTCTCAGCTGTGGATGAATTTCCATGCGATGCATCATTTCTTTAAGAGTTTACACACCACAAGAAATAAAAATGGGAAATGGTATCTATTAAGAGAAAACAGCTTTCCCAGGCCCCCAGCAGATGCTGTGCGTAAGCAGCCCTCTGTCTGCTCAGCACAGCAGATGAGCTTCACCCTCCATAGGGTTGCCCTGGAGAAAGGAATATATTCCTGGTTGTTAAACCAACGAAGGCATTCTTGACTTTACCCTCCTATTGTTTCAGAATACAGTGTGGGCCTGAGGGTTTGTAAATTTAAGCCACGCATCATTCCACTTTGTACAAAATGATTTCTATTTTTATAAGCCACCAGCTTCTGAGTATGATTGGTTACCTGTGATCAATTTCTGTTGTTGTACTTCCACCATTCCACATATCACATCACATAGTATGTATACACACAAACGCATATGTTTTGTTTTTATGAATTTATTCTTATTTGCTAAAAACTGTGGTTTTCCATCTTTATTTCTTTTCATAGCTTAGGATAGTATCAGTGAATCTTTCTGCGTTGGATACAACTCACTGGCTTGCGAATAAAAGTATTTAGCCTGTCTTCATCTGGGCAGCAGCATGATGATGTGTGAACATCCATTTGAGCAGACCTGCAATGTCAAAGATGGGTAGTGCTAAGATTTGGACTTGTACTTAAACAGAGGAAGACTCAGACAAACAGACTCAGAGGCGATGAGCCCTGAGAAGTATCAGTGGGGTAGAATATCAGCGTTGCAGTCCAAACTCTTTGTACATTGACAGGGAAGTGTGCAATAAAGTGGATTTGTTGAGTGGCACCGTGATGCTCCATTTTTCTATTTTTCCACTGTTCATGGCTTGTACCACCCCTGTCAATTGTGTGCAGAGCCCAAGGAGTTACATGGTTTGGTGTAAGCTAAGTTCCCTACACTGTGCACTTTTGAGGTCTATAAACTTCTTTGCAAACCAAGAACAGGTTTGCACCCTCACGTGGCTTTGGGGATAAAAGTTATAGCATACTGAAGAGGAGTGAGGAGGTTTCAAAATCACCTGTTTGGACTTTGAAATAGGAATGTTTGTTCGCAATTAAGAAATTTAAAGGAAGCAGCAACAGCAGAAGAAGACATTTAAATCTTCCTTTCCAGTAATTTACTGTGAAATTAACTCTATTCCTGGAGTGAAAATTGATGGCCTTTTAGGACTTTAGTGTTTTTCAGGTATCAATAAATCCCTGCTAGTGTCGCTCAGGTTTTCTAATAGCCAGGGGGACCAGTAGTAATAAAGTATAACAAAAGGTATTAGTGAAAGAAGCTAACATTCTTGCATATTATTTAGATAATTTTTAGGCATCCTTCTGACTTCTTTTTAACTTGAATAGCCCACATTTTCTACAATTAATTTTAAACCATTTTATTGTGAAATACTACAAATGAATTAAAGAAAATGTATAGCTTCTTGTGTGTCACAAATCCATCACCCCTTAAGACCAACAATGTCAAGTAATAGAACACTGGCAAGATGGTAGAAGGCCTGCACACCTCTGCCCAATCATTAGTGTGTTGTCTCCTGCTCACTAATATTAACCACTTCCTTTTTAAAATTTCATCACCTAATTGTGCATTACTAAACACTAGTGTTTAGTTTTACCTATTTTTTGGACTTAATTTAGATGGAATCCTATAGGATGTATTCTTTTATGTCTAGCTTAGTTTGCTATATACTATCTTCATGAGATTGTCCATGATGTCACATATAACTTTTTATATCTTTTTTCCAGTTCTTATAATTATGATTTGTTTTTCTTCATGAAGTTTCCAATACTTCACCATTAAATGAAATGCTTATATAGGTTTTTCGTTTTGTTTTGTTTATATCCTTTATCGAATTAATGAGAATTATTCCATTCTCAGTTTGGTAAGATTTTTTTATTTATTTTAAAACATTTAAATATAGTAAAATAAACATAGCATAGAAATTTAGTATCTTAAATATATTTAAGTGTACAGTTTAGTGGTATTAAGTGTATTCACATTGTTGTAGAACCATCACCACCATCCATCTTAAGAACTCTTTTCATCTTATAAAACTGAAACTCTGTATCCATTAAATGATAACTCTCCATTTCCCCTTCTGTCTTTCCCCAGCCCCTGACAACCACCCCTACACTTTCTTTAACCTATGAATTTGACTACTTTCGGTGTCTCATATAAGTGGAATGTTACAGTATTTGTCTTTTTCTGTCTAGTTTATTTCACTCAGCATGTCTTCAAGGTTCATTCATGTTGTAGCATGTATCAGAATTTCTTTCATTTTTAAGGCTGAATAAATATTCCATTGTAGGTGTGTACCACATTTTGTTTATCCATGTGTGTATTGATAGACACTTGGGTTGTTTCTAACTTTTGGCTGTTGTGAACAATGCTGTAGGGGCATATTCATTTCCCTACTTTCAATTATTTTGGGTTGATACCCAGAAGTGGAGCTGCTGGATTGTATGGTAATTGTATTTTTCTTTTTCTTTGAGGAACCACCATACTGTTTCCCTTAGTGGTGGCACCATTTTACATTCTCATCAACAATGCACAAGGGTTCAAATTTCTTCATATACTTGCCACTATTTTTTAAAGAAAGATTAATGTTGAATTTTATTTTATTTTACTTTTAATTTATTTTTTTTATTTCAGCATATTATAGGGGTACAAATGTTGAGGTTACATATATTGCCCTTGCCCCACCCGAGTCAGAGCTTCAAGCGTGTCCATCCCCCAGACGGTGCGCACCGCACTCATTAGGTGTGTATATACCCATCCCCTCCTCGCCCTCCCATCTGCCTGACACCCGATGAATGCTATTACTATATGTGCACTTATGTGTTAATCAGTTAATACCAATTTGGTGGTTAGTACATGTGGTGCTTGTTTTTCCATTCTTGGGATACTTCACTTAGCAGAGTGGGTTCCAGCTCTATCCAGGATAATACAAGAGGTGCTATATCACCATTGATTTTTGTGGCTGAGTAGAACTGATGTTGAATTTTATCAAAAGCCTTGCAGCTTCTATTACCATGATCATATGCTATTTCTTTATGTGGTGAATTATCCTGATTGATTTAAAAATAATCCACTTAGTATTTACAGAATTAACACAAATTGTTCATGACATTTTAGGCTGTTTATGTAATATTGGATTGAATTTCTAATGCTTTGCTTAAAGTTTTTGCATTTTTATTCATGAGAGATATTTGCTTATCAATTTTTCCTTCTAATTATGTTTTGGTATCAAAATCATGCTGTTCTCATAAAATAATTTGGACAAGTTATGTTCTCTTTCTATTCTCTGGGAGAGTTGATGAAAGACTGACATGATTTCTTCCTTAAATATTTGGTAGAATATGTTGTGAAGCCATTTGGGCAGAGACTTTCTTTTGTTTTGTGAGGTGTTTTTCATTTCAGATTAAATATATTTTTAAAACATAGGACTGTTTGGGTCTTATGTTTTATTTTCTGTCTATTTTATTGTGCTTTGCTCGGACCTTGTCCATTTCATCTAAGTTTTCAAATGTTTAGTATATAATGTCCCCTTAGGATTATGTTATTATCCATGGGATCTGTAATGATCTCCCTTTCTTTATTCTTGACATTTGTGTTTTCTTTCCTTTTTCTTTATCAGTATCACATGATTTATTGATTTTATTAGTTTTTTCAAACAAGCAAACAAACTAGTATTTGGCTTTATTGATCCTTTCTCTTGTATGCATGCTTTTCTATTTAGTTAATTTCTGTTCTTTCTTTATCAGTTTTTTTCTTTTTACTATCTTTGGGTTTAATTTGCTATTTCTTTTCCAACTTTTTGAGATGGATGTTTGGATAACTGATTTTTAATCTTACTTTTTTTCTAAAATGTACATTTAAAATTATAAAATTCTTTGTAAAATTAGGATACATACATCCTGCAAGTTTGGATATATACAATGTTAAAACCTAATTTTAAAAATATTTCTTGTTTTCATTGTTTTCTTGAACCAATGTACCCTAATGAGAATTTTCATCTTTTGGCAGTTTCTTTTTTTCCCTAAGATGTAGTTATCCATTCTCTTCCATTACTTCTATAATTTCTTCACCTATATTTCTCTTTCTTGAGATTGTTTTTAAATTATAGATTTTGCTGATAGAATTAAGTTTTGAAACGCAGTTATGTCTAAAGCATAGGAAGAGAAGAAAGGACATAAAGATATAATTATTCTGTAATTCACCATATTCTCTGTTGTTTTTTATATTTTACTACCTACCTTTCACCTTCTACATTTACCAGTTTCTTTTTGTTTGTGCTCTGTCATCACCTATTTCATAAGTTTTTGTTCTTGTTTCAAGATAACCTTGGTATCAGTCTCTTGTTTCCTAAGACCATGGCCAAATTCAGTTTGTAGTCATTATTTACATTTTATTCATTTGCTTTGATTTATATGGTATCTATACCAAAAAGATTTACAGGAAGCTTACAAAGTAGTTTCTTACCTTGTCTATAGACATTAGAAATTCTCTCTGCTCATGATTTTTCTCTTCCCTTCACTTCCCTTCTACCTATAGACATCTTACTCATCATACATAGATTATTTACCATCTCTATTCTGAATCATCACCTCCTTAGCCCTTTGTGCCTCTGTGTTAACTTTCTGCACACTGTACATTATTTTATTTTGGGTATTCACTCTGGATTAGAAGTTTTTTTGAGGTAAAAAATTGTATTTTATGCATCTTTTATTCCCCAGTGCCTCATAATAGTAAACACCTTGTAAGCATATAAAATGCCTAACTGGGACCTGAGAACACAGAGGAATAAGAAAGAAAAAAGGTTCAAAGTGGTACTAGAGGTACTAGAAATCCAGATGTCCATGTTAATTGAGCCATGCTCCTATCACATATATAGTATGTTTATCAAACCCCTATCTGTATATATATATGCACATGTGTATTATTAAAAGCTAGAAATATTACTTCTGTCTAGGTTAAGCAAAGTTATTCATTACTACATATTTCTTCTCTGCAAATTCATCATTTTCTTTAGCATATCAGTGTGCTTAAGGAAAAACAAACATTTCATTCCTGCACATAACCTATTATATATTATATGGCCAGATTCAATGCTTTGCTATATCCAGGGCATTCAGTGAGATGAACTGTTTCCTTCATTTACCTCCCCCAATATCTATTTACCTAGATTCTATGGTTAGCTAATCCCCTTCTAACAAATGTCATTCCCACCATTGTAACTTTTCTCTGTACTACAAACAAAAAGCAAATATTTTTGAACAGGTCATGAAAAATGTTACTGATGTACTAATTTGATAGAACATCTTTTGTGGATTATATAATTGTTAATTCCAAAATCCACTACATCATTAATCATATTGTGCTTCTGTTTAAATAAATATGCATTTGCTTCATATAATTCTGCAGGCATAATGTAGTGATATATCACTTTAGTATGATTGGGATAAATCTTCATAGCAATCATCTCTGTGTCATAGTGTAGGAAAAAAATGGAGAAGAATATTATGGCCTAAATGGTCACTCCTAACTCTTACATATGCATCCTGAAATTATCTCTTTAAAATTTGAGTACTTAAAATAAGGGAACCCTCAAAATGTTTTTTAAAATGTCTATAATTAAGAAATGTATTTTCTATACCACTTAATATTGAGTATATCTTAAATATACTCAAGGAAAAACAATTGACAAATCATGAAAATAGATGGAAGTAAATGTGCTGTTAGATTATACTATCCACAAATAAAAAGTGAGGAAGACAAAAGACTGACGCTGAGGGCTGAAAAAAATCCAGCTATCATTTACATTGGACACTTAGTAAAATCACTACAAGATAGTGGGAGCTGTTCAAACCTGTACTCTGCAAAGCACATAGCTTAACCATTAGAAATAAGAACAACGACAACAAACAAAAAATATGCAGCAAAGGAAAATAACAATGAGCTTATGCCTATTATTATTTATAAAGAAACATTAGTAATGCTAAACCCAAGCTTACCAACAGTGGCAAGTAGCTGCACATTCTCATCTGCACCCTTACAGCCTTTCTCCATAAATCTTTGGTTGCAACATTATGACCAATAGGGCACAGCATCTAGCAGACTGAAAGGTCACTGCTTTGTTTATATGACTTTTATAATCTGAAATTTCAACAGAATGAATCCCACAGCAGGCTCAAATCCCTTCAGGGCTGCAGTCTTTTTGTGGGATTGTTTGCCTCTAGAAGTTCTCTGAGATAGTGCTTAGCATTTGGCATATGTTGACTCTTCCTGAAAGGACATCGTGTCTGCACCAAGCTACGATTTGGGGACCTAAAGAAGAATACTCTTCTTCTTTAGCAAGCCAGGGGCTCCTGGAACACCAAAATGGATTAAGTACAAACTCTTATTCCTAAAAACCATCTCATTTTTTTCACTTGATTTTGTAGTTTCTAGTTGCCCTGTGTGTGAGTTTACCTCAGCTCCTTTGTCTGCATCTCAAGTCAAAATACTGCTCACTTAAAGGTCCATATTTGGAGGTTGTGGAGAAACAGTTCTTCAAAGAGACTGTGGGGTAGTAACAGTGGGAAATAGGAAGAATGGATTAATTGTGGGTGAATATTAAATTGGACCTTGGAAAAATGATAAACAGAGCCAAACATCACAGCTCAGATATTACCCATATTTCTTTTACTCAGTAGTAATGACTGAATCTTATAAACATACTTCCTTCCCAGTGAACAATCGCACTGCTCGCAAATGGAGTGAAGTAAGCGGTGAGTGAGCCGGGGCTAGAGAGGAGATATATTGTATCCTGGGAATGCAATAGAGATCCACAGGTATCACAAGGGACAGTCAGACAGAGCTTATCAACTACACTTTAAAAAAATGAATCTAACCTTTCATTCATCAAACAGACCCTATATAAATGTCAGCGAACATCAACATTCAATTAACATTGTGGCTTATTCATCAATTAGGGATATATGGTATAAGGACTCCTGTGGCTCTTGAATCATAATTGTAGCGACCTTTCTTCAGCTGTCTTTAACTAGGTAAGGCTGTCTCACCTGCTGTATGTCAAACACCTTTACTTAATCTCTATTTTAGACACTTACATATAGTCCCTGAGTAACACACTGGTAGGGTTTCACATTGGTTTTTTGTGCATCAATAGTCTAATGAAGAATCATGTCCTTTGGAACCTAGAATAGATTCCAGTCTATGCTAGGAATCTATCTACCCACCAGCAAAATAAATAAATAAATAAGCTAGGGATAAAAAAAGTTATTCCTTGTCTCTTCATGTGTACATTGTTTACCTACAAGCATTTGTTAGACAGGGAAAAGAACAGTTATACTCTCCCGATATATCTGCATTCAACCCTTCCTTGGGGTGTACTTTTAATTCTGCAGCCAGGATATTAGCAATATTAAACTGAAAATGTCACAGAATGTCAAATCTGAAAATGTCACTAGGAAAGGGGAAAAAAAGATGGTGACCCTGTACCATCCACAGATGAAATAACTATGCCTCCCTGGTACCGTACAGTGTTTTTTTTTTAGTGGGTATAATTTTATACATTTTGCATCCTATTAATTTTCATGGCATCGATGGAGAAATATTAGAACAGCGAGAGTGCTGAAGACAAATTAACTCATCAATTACATGTATGAGACAGTGGAGACTGAGTTTATTTCACCATTTCGAATTGCAATAAAACTGTAATTACTAACTCGTGGAATCTTCATGGAAATCTGCATTCATTACCACTTAATTTGAAGTCAGTGACTGCTGTATACTTAGCTTTTCTAATATTTGCCACCCAGTAAAAATAGGAAGAAACAGTTTAGAATTAAAGCAGCTGTCCCACTAAGTCCCCACAGAAACATTTTTGTAATCATGCGAACTAAATTTTGCCCATGACATCAGTGAGATTAGTTTGTACTTAAATAGTGCAGAAAATGGAAAATAAATATATTGTTTGTTCGAGGTTACTATTTCTTTTTTTTAAAAATGTCTCTTTTCTGCATCTCAGTCTTTCTGCCACTCTTCTAGCCTTTCTTTACATACACAAGCACAGCATAAAGAGTTATTTTTTACGGGAAGAATGGCCAAGGGGGAAGATGAAACCAGAAGATTTAGGTGCAAATTCTGTGCATGTCATTTACAAACTTTATGGTGTTGAGCAAGTTATTCACTTCTTTGAAGCTCACTCTCCTCTTTTTATAAAATGGGGATTATCACACCAATCTTATAAGGTTTATGTGAGCATTAAGTGAGCTGATATATGCAAATACCCCTATTGTAGTACCCAATATTTTAATGTTGGTTTCTCTTCTTTTAATCTTTAAAGAACACTGAAAATTATAGGTATTACAAACCATGTCATAATTTATGGAATGAATTGAGTTTCCCTGACAATTTAGTATCTGGAAGGATCAAAACTGCGCTTATTATACATAGGCCATTTGTTTTTGTTTTTGTGTCCTTAGTATGGTTGAAAAGCAAAGTTCTTTATAAATGGAAACTGATATTTTAACTAAACATTTTTTTCCTTGCTACAGTGAATTAATTAACTCTGAAAAGACATTATTTAAATGTTGTTATGTATTTCTATTTCTTTAGTCAGTAACTAGCACCTGGGAAATGATAGATCACAGATGTAAGGGGTGAGATAGGGGCAGAAATCACCTGCGTTTTATTTTAGGATCAGTGATGTTTTTCAAAAGTCTGTTTCTGTCATACAGGTTTTGATATATGTGCATACAGAAGCAAAGGAAACAAGTGTCTATGGTGTACGCACTGTCTGGTTGAGGAAATGAGGCAATAAAGCTCACTCTCTGATCTTAGCAAGAAAAAGAACATAAAGCAGGGTTGTGGTGGCGACTAGTTACAAACATAAAATGCAAACAGAATAAATCATTTTGCTGGTGTGTGCTTAGCTAATAGTTCCAAAACTCTGCATCAGCATTAGGTATGTTTGTTAATATCCTTAATGTTCTATTTCTCAGTCACTTTCCATTGTAGATATGTCCAAAGCTTGTCAGCACTTAGTAACACAGTTAACTGAAGACAGGTAAGAATAAAACTAAATTCTATGTATTTTTTTCATTTACTTGGCTATTTCCCGGAATCTTTCCACCTCCTTAAAAGGTGCAGATGTTGAATCAAGCCAGACTAGGAAAGTGAACATGATGCTTTCTTAAGCGGATCTGGCCAATTACATGTGTGTTTCATGTGCTTGAATTGACCAACATATAAGCAGCAAAACATTCGTATTGCTGGCTAGAACCTGTTGAGCAAATGCCATGCTGTTGATCTCAAGATGCTTGGGCTGAATCCCCTGAACAGAGCCAATATAGTAGGGAAAAGAAAAATCAAGGCAGTCAAAGATTTGATGATCTTTAAGACTCTTCCAGATAATGATTGCTATCTGCAAAATTCAGTTTTCAATGAGTTAATACATGTAGCGCTCTTAGAGCTCTTGCCACATAATAAGCTCTTAATTGATGTTAGCTATTATTATTATAATTCCATTCACAGTTTGTGTAGTAAAACTAGGGTACAGATGTTAACTAGAGAGTGTTGATGTATCTACCTACAAAAAACAAATGAAATGTGACTTTAGCTATATATGGTATCTGATTGAAAATCCCAAGCAAGAAAGCTCATACACTAATCTTAGTTACTTAGTATTGATTAGCCATAGCCAACTAGTTGATATGCACAATCCATTATGTTGCTAAGAAAAAGATAGTATTTAGCGAGAAAAATTTGGCTGTGTCATTTATAAATTGATGTTTGTTTACTCACCTGATTAAAATGCACATTTTTAATAAAAACTCAAAATAGAAAATATTATATAGCAAAGACCACCTTGAATCTAATTCTTTTTAATTTCAAGAACCTGTTGAACAACATAAACCTGTTGATCCTAGAGACTGGGAGTGGTTCATAGAGGTTTATTTGACAACATTTACATCGTATGCCTGGGCTGATTTAAGTTGTCCTTGCCATTACCTGTCATACCATCTCTAGCCCCTGCTCAACTCTCCTTCTCTATAATATTCTGAACTGTGCTGATATGATTCATGGAAAGTAGAACAATTAGTGATAAGAGTTTCTCTAAAACAAATGGCCTCTTTTGGGTATTGTGAGTAATTGAGAGTGACAGCTTTGCATTTTTCCTAGAAATATAAAGCCATGTTGTTTGGCCCCTGCTTTAGTTGTCCTTGGGAGACAGTGTAAGAATATTTACCCCCATGGCAATATATAGGAAAACCCTGGCAGCACTTATTTTTAAGTGTTTTAAATGTATAAAACCCTTAAACTCTCAAATTATCCACAATGTTTATTTCCCCTTTTCTCCTTGAATTTAACTTATTCTATTGGCTTGTGTACTGCCGAACATCTTTCAATTTTTTGACTTCTCTATCCTTTCCTTCTACATGCAGACTTTTCCCATGGTTATTTTCTTAAGTTTCCATTGCTCTCTTACCCCCTCCCAAATGAACAATTTCCAGCTCTGTTTGACGCATGTCCTTTTACCCAGCTTTTAAACCGCCCTAAAGATATCTTTCCCTAGATATATCAGCTAATTATACTCAGCATACAAAATATCGTTTTTTTCCCTTCACGGCGTGTGTGTGTGTGTGTGTGTGTATGTGTTTGTATAATCAACCATCATCTCTTACTTGAATTCAGAGACATTTCATGGCTCTTTCCAGTTCTCAAGTTACTACAGCTGCCCTCTCAGGCTATGCTCAAGCCATAGTTAACTAACTCCAGTTCTTTTTATATGTGTGTTCTTTCTCAGTTCCAGGTTTTTGCACAGGCTACTCTTTATGCCTGGAATACTCTTCTATCTGTTTCAATTGTCTTGTGTGGTTCACTCCTTAACCTTTTACTTCCAGCCTAGATATTTTGTATATGAGAAAAGCCTTCTCTGACCATTAAAACTAGGCTAATAAGTCTTCCTGTGTGTACCCCAAACACTCTGTGATCACCACTATCATGGAATATCTCACATTGTTTTGAAATTTTCCTTCTGTGTGTCTGTTTACTTCACAAAGATAGAATTAAGCTATAGATAACATCTGGCTGTTCACCATTACATCCTGAGTTTCTAGCAAAACACATGACATATACTAGATGTTCAGTAAGCATTTGTTCAGTAGACTCATGGTTTGGAGTTGAAGTGAGTTTGGCAGAGAGGTTTTATTCTTGCCCAAGTTGTCTTCTCTGATTTCTGATGTGTTTTTAGAAGCCTGGAGCCTGGTGATTCTTGGCTGTGTCTCATGCTGGAATCTACATCTGGGCCTCCTCAATACAATTGGTGAAGTTCTGACATAGAAGTGATCTGTGAGGCATGTCCTCTTTCAGGACCTTTGACCAGAGTCCAGAGATTGAGAGAGGACGCTGTAATTTCCAGGATCCTTGTGAGTAGAGAAAAACATTGAAATTCCCACTGTAGGCCACTGATGACCCTTGTTATCTACTGCCATTTATTTGACATTTAGAAAAATACCATTAATAATTACAAAGCCGTCTTTAGGTAAGCAATTGATGTCATAGAGAGTTTCTACAATGCAAAGAGAATATTGGCCACCACATTATCTGTCATGGATGCCAAGATTTTGATGCCTTTATCAGTGTCATGTCATAATCATTTAAGGATTATACAGGGTAAAAAGTTATCTATCTCCATCTATTGCTAATGTGTACAGTGGAAACTCACATCTGTACTCCTGCATCCATCACAGGCATGCTATTTATTTCTTGTCCTGTCAATTCTACCCATTTTTATTTACTAATTACATTGCTATAACTTATTTTCACATATCACACACATTTGAATGGTTCCTGCTTTACATGCATCATCACTGAACATAGAGAATGTTGTCTCTAGTCAAAAGCATCCTCCTAATATAGACTTACTAGGTAATGGAAACTTTTAGGCACTTGGCTATTTTCCTTTTATTGCACAAATTTGGATCCTACATATCATTCTGATGGATATAACCATTGTCTTTGCAATAAAATCCCCACAAATATTTTATGGTCTGAATTCAACAGCATTAAGAGCTTTCAATTTCTGAAGTCTTGCCCTGCTCTTTCTTAAACACAATAATCAATAGGCCTTGTGTCCTGAAGTGATATTTTTAAAAATAGAATTCCATTGATAACTGTTGCCAAAGTCTTCCTTTAAAACTTGAAATTCTGTGATGAATTCATTTGTGTCAGTAATAGGCACATTCTTTGAATACTGTCTTAGTTCAATCTCTCTATATTATATAGTCAGTTACTTATACCTCACCTTTCAAAAAAATAGTTTATCTAGTTTCAAAGTAGAACTTCTATATGTTTTAAAAATTCTTACTTTTTTGTGGCATGGCAAATCAGAGAAAAGTTTTTATTTATAATTTTCTTTGGGAAACAGTCCTATTTTCCTTGCAAAATTGATGCCAATTCTTTCTACTTGTCTCCTCTTATTCTTCGTCTTTATTTTTGCTCTTTCTTTTGTTTAGGAAACATTGTAATAGGTTTATGCATGAACCATAGGTAACTGCCCTTCCATTTTCTTTTATATAACCTTTATGTATAACTCACTCACTTGTACTTCTTGATTCTTTGAGTAGATTATTTTATATTGTCATTATATTAGCATTTTTTTCTATAGTTTTTACTTGCTATGGGCAAGAGGTTTTGAGAGAAATAATATAAATTCAAGTAATAATATCTGTAATTGAGTGCTTATGATATTCCAGATACTGTGTTAAGAGCTTTTCATATATTATCTGTTTTAATCTTCACAACCATCCAAATATTTTTCTCTGCTTTATAAATAAAGAGCTAGAGTTCAGAGAACTTAAGTAGCCTGCCAAAGGACAGCAATAACAAAACAGACTGACTCTATTTTGGAATTCTGAGGAATGGACAAAATGAAAGTCTAAGTCATAGAAACAAGGCTATGGAAAGTCTCAAAAAGGATTCTTAGTCAACAGATGAATGCTCCCCTCTCCTGGTTTCCTGCCTGCACTGACCACTTCTCTCTCCTTTGTTGTCTGGTCCTCCTCTGCATACCCTTTAATAATTGGCTTGTTACACGTTTTACTCTCAGATCCTCATCTCTATCTATTTTTGTCACTAGGAGATTTCATCCATTCTCATGGTATTAAACACTATCTACACAATGATGAACCCAAATTGTATACCTCTAGCCCAGAGTGTTCCCCTGAGGTCCAGACTCATGAATATTCAGCTTCCAATCTGGTATCTCCATTAACAAGCACTTAATATTTTATGGGTTTGAAACAGAATGCAAGATTTCTAGTCCCCCAAAACTACTGCTCTCAGTCTTTCTTATGTCAGTAGCATCACCACAATTTACTCAATAGATCAAACCAAAATTATAGGAAATATCCTTGATTATTCTTTTTTCCAATTTAAATTTTTTCAGGTCTATCTCTAGCATATATCTTGAATCTACAAACTTATATTGATCGTTATATGATTTTCTTTTGGCCCTTGCCCTTTGCTGCTTGCAGACCTTGCCCTGGAATGCTCTACTGTCTTTCATGTTGATGTGTTTGGTAGATTCTTCTTATTGAGGTCTCAGTTTGGAAGTAGACAGAAAGTCTTCAGTGAGGAACTCTTTGATCATCCTATGTAGTCCCTCGCTCTCCTGCAACCCCTCTCACCATCCTAAATACTTATATTTCTACTTGTCATAATTTGTAGTATTTTGATAGTTATTTGTGTACTTGCTTGCTAGAATTAGACTCCCACAAAAATAGGGATGTGTTTCTCCATTGTATCCCAGGTTAACAGCAGAGGGCTTGGAAATTGTTGGTATTGAATGTTTTTTAAAAAAATCAGTAAACGGAGTCTGATATAATATTTCCAAGGGTAAGGTGAGCAGTGAGTTATTGTATGGAAATGAGATAGTTTTGGTTATTTTGATAAACCAGGACCTTTTTTTAAATTGGTCTATGTTAATTATTTATTGCCCAGCCCAATCTCTTTTCTGCTTTTAATGTTAATTTCTCCTTTTACCATTTCAAGTTTAGAAAAGCTCACTTTCCATTCGATGATAATTGTTGCTTTTTTATGAATAGAAATTTATAAGTTGCTCTCTTTATCACAAAGTAAGTACCATAATGGTTTATAGGGTTCTTTAATTATAGCTACTACTAATGGTAGCACCTCATAGATGGTGGAAGTATTTTAGCTTACCTGATCCTAGTAGTCTGTTAAATATTTTACATTTTTACTCGTTTAATTCATGCTATACCTCTTTTACATAGAAAAAAATTGACATTACATTGCTTGGAAGGGCAAAACTGGAACTCAAGCCTGCAAGAACAAAATGGTGTTAAATGCTATGTTCTAAACACCCAGTACTTCCTTTCTGTGCCTTCTTAGCAGCAGTGCCTCTCATCACACAGTAGATAGGGATGACATCACAATTATAACTGAAAGAATAATACAGAATAAATTACCTTTGCATGGTTAAGATGGAATACTCCTATGATTTCTCAATGCAGCAATTTGATTCTACAGACTAGTATTGATTTGTTTTATCTACCTATTGTACCTCGATGTTAGCATAACCAAAACTTGGAATTAAATTCATTCTTAAAACCATTTTATTTGTTTTGACTGAATTATTATTTTTGGAGAGTTTGTAGGCACATAAATGAGTTTAAAAGGCACATAAATGGTTTGCTCCTGCTTTTAGGCAGTGTTTTCGAAGTTAGTCAGACTAGATCAAAATTTCTAGTCTGTATGATTCTAACTTCAAATGTCCACAAGCCTACAAATTCGGAACTCTCTTCCTAACTATAACTGAAAGAATACTTTTTAACTTGCACATTTATAAAGATTCCAAGAGAATTTATTGAAAAGAAAGGATCCCACATTATGAGATAAATATTTAATTAATTTAATTTAATTTAATGTTTGAGATGGGGTCTTGCTCTGTTGCCTGAGCTAAAGTGCAGTTGCATCACCATAGCTCCCTGCAACTTCAAATTCCTGGGCTCAAGTGATCCCACTGCCTCAGCTACATGAATAGCTGTGACTGTTGGCATACACCAGGCCTGGCTAATGTTTTTTTATTTTTTGTAGAGATGGGGGTCTCAGTATTGCCCAGGCTGGTCTCAAATTCCTGGCCTCAAGAGATCTTTCCACCTCAGCTTCCCAAAGTGCTAGGATTACAGGTGTGAGCCACTGTACCCAGCCTATTATTAATATATTATTTAGATAACTGGTTAAACATAAGTATATATGCAGGAACCACAAATATTGTGGGTTTAATGTTAGCCACCAAGTTATGGTAACAACAATTTAGAGAAAACTAGCTATGTTAGCCCTGTATGATTTTGAATTTGCGTGATTCTTTGATGTACTTCTTTAACCCCAGTAGTCTACACAAATTTCTACTTAATTGATATTTAATTCATTTATTCACCCAACAAATATTTGACCTATTCTTTCACTGGGCTAGGTGCTGATCACCTTTTTGTATCAGGGATAAAGTGCTATTTTAGAGAGTCATTTTGTCAGTTTGTAATTATCAAATATTCCATTTTTGAAGCCAGAACTTTTTAATCTGACATACACAGCTCCATCTTCTGAGTTTGTTTTTCTCTGGCTATTTCTGTTTCAATTTGTTATGGTAGAAACTTGTGTCCACACAGGAACTGGCTCTTTTCAAATGCAAAGGTTTCTTGTGTATGCATTTTGAAAATGGTTGCAAAGAATTTCCTGCAGAATACCTCCTTACAAAGTTCCTACTGGAGCTGTGTTACAAGGAAATTTATAGCAATACCTGATTTTTAGATACAAGAGGTATTATACTCCAAGTGGTATGCTTCCTTAAAGATAACTACTCATTTTAAGGAATGCCTTATTTTTGTTTTGTTTTTTTCCTCTTACTGTGAAAATAATGGTGAGGTCTTTTGAAATTTAACAAATGTTTAAAATGTTTTAATTCCTATGGCCTAGTATAGTGTAGGCACTCAAAAATATTGTGTGATAGAATTAATGAGTTGGCAAATAAACCATCCCTCAATTTGCAGAAAAACTCTTTTATAACACAATTCTGCCTCTCCAAAGCTTTGTTAATTATTGCATGTGTTTTGCCAAAGAAATGGACTAAATAAAATATTTTATGCTTTCAGCTAGAGTTTTTAAAATTGAGCATGTTTTGTAATGAAAAAGAAGAGAAAATGTCATTAATATAAGTACATGGAACTCTTCCAAATGCAGACCCTGGGAGTATTGTCAAATCTCCTTCTTACTAGCTGTTCAGAATCTAGACTAAAAAATATCCTTTGACTTTTCTCAAAAATTGAATATCCACCTCTGTAACCTTTGGGCTTTAACATTGTTAGAATTGAGAATTGATTGTTCATAATCTTTGATATCTCTTTTAGTTTTGTTTGTTTTTATGTTTTTTTTCCTCCAGAATC
Source organism: Cheirogaleus medius (assembly GCA_008086735.1). NCBI lineage: Eukaryota > Metazoa > Chordata > Mammalia > Primates > Cheirogaleidae > Cheirogaleus > Cheirogaleus medius. The sequence continues at coordinate 36,133,611 of VBSM01003204.1, read as the reverse complement.
CTAGTGCCCTTTCACAACTATTTTTGTAAACTTGACCCCTTCATTTCTGTTATTTTTTTTAATAATTTTCTTTAGTCAGATCATATGCTTCCTCTGGACCTGGATCTTACTTTGTCCTTGAACCTGGGCTAAAGAGAACACTGTAAATGCTAATGAATTCAGAGTTGTCTCCCTGGCTTTCCTTGAATCTTTCCTCTTGCTTTCTCCCTGCTGGCACTCTGCCCCTGTCTGAGTAGTTTACATTCCTGGAGGTCAAACTTTTTTGACTTTGGCTGCTCCTTTCTCTGGAGTAGGATGGCGGTGGTGATCATTTCTACAGATTTTCTTCCGGTGTCTGTTCCCATATATAAACACTACTCAAGCCTTTCTTACATATAACAAGTTCTTTTACATCTGAGATGTAGACTTTGGCATCAAAAGTAATATCTATCTCTATATCTGTATCAAAGTGATATCCATCTATCTTTAGATATAATCTCTCTTCGTTTCACAATAGAAGAAGCAGAGTTGAAGTTTCTGTGCATTGAAAGCATGCCATTTCTCCTGAAATCCAGCTAAAATAACAGAAAAAAATAAGAGAGATAAAAGTCTGCAGGGACAAACAGTAGTGAAGGCAACAGCAGCTGAGAGATGACACAAAACTTCAGGTGGGAAGCAGTTGGGTGTGTAATGAATGAATTGGCAGAGCAGAAGGGGAACCCTAGGTGCCTGCAGAGAAGGATACCAGAGAGGAGAAGGTCACTTTGTTCCCACTGGGCCTTGGGAAGTCCCTCAGGCTCTAAGGAATTAGGTGAACCAGGTTCTGTGAAAGGCAAAATTTGGGGGAGGAAAAATAAGTCAGGATTGGTTTATTTTTGTAAAAGAAGCAGTTAGAAATGCCAGATGCCTTCTCTCACCTCTCACGGCAAGGCAACTAACTACTACTTCTCCAACCCTGAAGAAAAAACTGTATCTATTTTTCAGAGAAACTGACTTAGAAGGGATTTTGAATCAGGGATCTCAGGAAAAGAGGAGGGAGGATAAGTTTCCTTCCTGAAAGTAAAGGGCTTACTAAAATGTTTGCATATCTAGTGATGGGAACGCCCCATCTCTTTACTTTGTCTCCTGTAATCGTAGATTATCAGTGTTAGAATCAGACATTTGAGGGTCTTCCTTGGCTTGGGACTCTACTAATTTATAGGGCAGCCCATGAATTAATGAGCCCAGTCCACATACAGAGTTCTATATCAGTTTTTAAAATTTTTCACTCTTTAATATAAGTGAACAAAGACCACTAGAAATTTGGTAAAAATGTTAATGTTAAAAAAGAGACAAAAACAAAGAGAAACAGTGAATAGAAGAAAGCATCATAAAACTATGATTAATATTCTACAAGAGATAAGAGAAATGTTGCACTCATCAAACAGAAACAGTATGCTATTAATCAAAGAAATACTCAGGGAATGAGGAATGTTTCTTTGAAATTAAAAATATAATAGTTGAAAAAAATCAAAGAAAAAGTTGATGTAATCTCCTAGACTACAGAACAAAAAGACAAAGAGATAAAGCTAATAATACCCAACTAATAGGAGTTTCAGAGAAAAAGAAGGGAAGGATCAGGTGATGGCAACATCAAAGAAATGACAAGACCTTTTCAGGAAGTGGGAGTTATGAGTTCCTAAAATGAAAGGGCCCACCAAGCACTCAGCGAAATGGTTAAGAAAAGACTCACTCCAAGGCAACATAGCATATCTGAATTTCAAAAATAAAGAGAAGGACCTAGATGTTTTTAGAGAGAACAAGGGGTTACACATGATGGATTACGATGAGACTGGCATAGAACTTCTCAATAACAATACTGGAAGTTAGAAGATGGTTCTTCAAAATTTGGAGTAAAACATGTTCCATGTAACCAAACTGTCAGTCAATCTGAGGATGGAATAAAGACATTTCCAGACATACATGATAATAAAAATTTACTTTCCATGTACCCTTTCTTAGAAAGCTGGTATGGATAAGCTCTACCACAATTGGGGAGTAAACAAGAACAGATTAGATTGAGCAAACAGGAGTTACAGGACATCCATGAGAGAGGTGAAAGGAAATCCCAGCAAGAGACATGCAAGTTCACACAGAGGAGAATCAGCCCAGAACACTAGAGGGATTTGGGAGGAAACAATAGAATTGACAGATTTCCCAGGAACTTCTCCTTGAGGAATATACGATTGGGGAGAGCTTTAAAATTCTACCTTTAGTTGGATTAGGAGAGATTAATGATAGGTACATAGATAAATTAAGGACTAAACAAATTAATCTCACTCACTCTCCTTCCATTCATTTCTGCACGTAAAATTGGAATCAGCATATATGACTCAGTTCAATGCTAAACAAAGAGGCTTGATTCATGTATTTGATTATAATTCTTTCCTACTTCAAGCTTCATATCTATTCTGTATTTAACTCCAATCTTTGCTCCTACTGAACGATTATAATGCTTTTATTGTATACAGCATTCATTCATTTTCTTAAGTAGTCATTTGCTTTAGAATATCAGAAAATACTAGTGGTGTAACATCATTTTCTGCCTCCCTGTATTTGGAAGAATACATACTTATTGAAAGTGGGACTTGGTCTCTAGATTACCTATTTTAAAAGTCTCAGATATCTCATACTTAATAAATATTGGGTATTTATATTGCTGAGCTACTTGCCAGTTTTGCTAAAGCAAATTGTTAATTAGCCAGCCAGACCCTGACAACTCAGCCTCTTACCTCTGGCAGAATTGCACTTAAACATCTTAGACAAATTAAGATCTGCTTTTTACAAAGAAAATTCATTTTTCCCTATGTGACCCATTCTAACACTTAACTATTCCCCACTGCTAAGAATTTCTTCTTTATGTCTCAGTTAAATCTCTTCAATTGCTATTTAAGTCTATTTATTTTTTTTCCTTTTTGGTGCTTTGTTATAGAGACCAGCTGGCCAATGCCTGCACTTGCTCTCTCTTGAGCTCTTTCACTCTATCTTTTTCTCTCTCTAATCAAGCTTGTTTCAAATTGATGGTGAAAATGAAATTTTGTCTTAACATGGCATGGTATCTTTAAAACAAAATAAAGGAGACTATAGTTTGAAAGCTAATTGAAGTCAACTCATGACTTTCACCAATTGTAGTCTTCTGATGTGGAAATTCTGCAGCATAATGTCCCTTTGAATCTTGTAAATGTGAAGACAATTTGACCATTTATTGACCTTTGGAAGTCTTACTAATGTAGCCTTCTCCCCTTTGGAATAGACTACCTTCCTGGAACTTCCCTATTTTGGTTCATTGCCATGACTATAGTACTGTATTATTAGTCATCCAGTCAAACTGTAAGTTTAATGCTAAATCATTTTGATATTTACTGTTGATTCTTTTTCTCTCTTATGTAAGTATAAATAATAGTATATATAGGACACTTATAAGACCTTATTTTCTGAAAACAAAATGGTTAGACTTTGAATGCATGTTCTTGTAGAAAATATGATTTATATAGAATTTAGATATATAGTAAAATACAAATTTCTGCTATACAAATATAAAATACCTTTATGTAATACAAACATATGATGAAACATAGGTTATAATATATGTTTACCTTTTATATTAAGTAATATCACACTTTTTTTAATGTGTTAGCATCTAGGAATAACTTCTCTGCTCCCAGGAGTTGACACCAGTAATTAGACTGCTGAGAAGTCTAATCTTTCAGGAGATGTATATTCCAAGTGGATCACAGACAAGCCAATGCATAAAATGGACATAGGCTGTGTGTTGTACTATTGATCATTTCTGCTTTTCTCTAGAATATTTAGGTGACTACCCTTAAAATCTTTGGCAATGTGTGGGTGGTCAAAGAATTTCTGAGCTGCTCCCTGTTGCTTTCAGATTATTGAACCAATTTAGCTCTAGTTAATAACTCTATTAACTGGATAATGATTACTGTCCTTTTATCAGCTCAGTAACACTACATCCCCATTATAAATAACTGATCAGTGACATAAATCTCTTTATATAGTAATACACAGAATACTTTGTCTCTTAAGGGCAGTCTCACAGAAACAGTAACCCACACTGAATTTTTCACTGGGAAAAGCTGCCTCTAGCCCCTGCGGGACTACGGCCGGGTAGCATCTTCTAAATCTCTTCTCTGGAGTTGAGCAGATGGCAGCTCTCTGATTGGAAACTTGATTCAGTGCTGCATTTAGTGTGATTAAAACAAATGATGAGCCTGGAGCTGGGTCTATACAACCACACAGATCAAGTGGCAAAATGGAAAATGAAGGTAACCTGTTTATTTGTCTACACAACACTAAAGAAAAGGCTTGATGAGTTTTCCCCCTACTGGAGGTTCCCCTCCCTCATCAAATGAATTGAATTGACCAGCTGTATTGGCGTCCTGTAGACACAGTCTGAAAAGTCCCTGCTCTAACAGGCTTCAAACTAGTGGGGGTCTGTAGTGACGCAGCAGGTGCAGAGAGATCTAAGCCCTTAAATGCAATGTATACACAGAGCTTTGCAGACAGCCCCGTGGAGCTACCACATAAGATGGTTTTTCATGTGTAAATGAGAAGGTCTTTCATTTTTCAAGCTATTGCATTATATCCCCTTCTGTTGAAAGACAAACACAGGAAATCAACCAACACTGAGTTAATTACAGACGAGTGACCAGTACCATAATCAGGATTGCAGGCTTCAGTTGTGAAGCTTAAGTGCACCAGCATATTTGCACTTTGGTACTCAGAGTTCAGGCCACCTTGGGGATTCATGGCTTTTATGAAATTGCTCCCTGGGACATCAGTGCTGGGAGCACATTGGTTTTGAATGAAAGGCTTATCTGGATAGGAGTTGAGGAGGGAAAACAGTTTTAGGGCAAAGGATTATGAAGAGCTGAATGGCTGATTTACAAAGTGAGAAATTACTTGGCATGGTGTTTTAGTAGAAACTTTTCCCCCTTGAAACTTGCTGCTAGAAAGCAATGTTGACGTCTTCTAGAATGAATAAAGAAATGTGGATAAAATATATGTATTTCACGATTCCCAGTGATTTTTCTTAGTTGTGGAACAAAAAACTTTATTTCAACTTATTGTAAAAAGCATTTAGTTTTTTATTTTCAACATTTTGGATGTTTAGTTTTTGAAAAAATAATTGATATTTTTACTTACATGTTTATGATTTTCTCATATTTGATATTCCAGGTCTTATCATATAATAGAATCTTAAAATATTTAAAAAATGAGTTTCTCATGCTACATGCTTATGTATATACATGTGCATGTGCATACACACATATCTTTCTGGTGTGTATATATATATATATGGAAAAACATTTTCTCTAAAATATTCAAAAATTTCTTTATAATATCTTTAATGGAGACTAAATAATAAATGCTAAAGCCTCTCTTGTATAAAGAGTCTTTCATGACAGACATTGAAACATGAAGTTTTGATAATACCATTATCCCCATTTTATAAGTGAGAAGGCTGGCTCAGAAAGGTTAGGTAATTGCCTAAGTTCACAAAGCTCATAAATTACAGAGCCAGGAATTTTAACCTAGGTCTTAAGTCTTTTAATACTGCTGTGTGCCTTCTCTTGTTGAATATATATTTTAAGATCAATGATTAAAGTATATTTCAGTATGTGCTATAAAATGAATAGTACATAGATATATGCTCAACAGTTCGCATGCTTAACATTTCTTTAATGAATAAATTTTGCCTAGCAAATCTCTAATGTAGGGATTGTTAATTAAAATCTGGTTTTCTTAGACAAGGTAGAGATCAGACATATCTTTGTTTTCTTTAGTAGTATATATGTCCTGGAGTTGTTCTTTTATATATGATCCTCATTCATATTTTTTATAAGCTTAGCTTTAAAATATCAATATTAGAAACATAATTTTAAGGCTATATTTTGGTATTCTTACTACTGTTAGTAGCTGTTAGAAAATAGAATTTAGTTCTTTTCCATATAGCACCTTCATGTGATATAGCTTTCTGGAATGACAGGTGGCATTATTTTTCTATGTGTGTTTGAATAAAAGAACTGAGGCAAATATGCAATAGAAATATTTAATATTTATAGAAACAAACAGAGCATCAAGGACAAGCCTGGGTCGTAGAGGCTCCTTTGACAAAGCCCATTACTAAGCTCCATGTAGCCGACTATGATTTGGGAAATATTGTTTGTAGAAGTACTAAGAGAACTCTGCCAAATGTTCTGGATGGTGTGTCTTGGGAAAGGTCAGATGGACTCACATTCCACTGCTGTATATTTGTTGCAATAAAACTCTAGTCTAACCATTGACTTTCTGAGCACAAAGGGGAAAAATGAAAAGATAGCAATCATTGTGTAGAGGACAACTTTGGCACAATCCTCTCGTCTGTTCAACAAGTGTCTGCTATTGAGTCTGCTCTGTCATTGACAGGCCAGGGATCGATGTGTGCAGAACAGCCACTAATGCTAATGGAACCACACATGTTAAATCCCACTGCAAGGACAAAGGACAGATTCGAGTGTTGAGTGTGAGACTTCTGTGAAAGGCAGGTTGGATTGATCTCGGTAAAATAACTGCTCCATCTTGCAAATCCATGGCCTTTCACAAGACAAATTGGCCCTTTTTCTCCCTGGTGTTTGTTGGAAAAGGAAAAATGTAGAAAAAATGTAGATAGATATTCTTCTTGGTGGCGATTTACTTGTATGACCAATTTTAGAAAAATGCATTTTGCAAAATACAAAAATATTATTAGAAAAGTTCTAGTCCCTCCTTCTGCATAATAATATTATTTATTTAGGAAAATATGAAAGAATCAATAAGCTTTCCAGATGTTTGTAAATATCTAAATATTCCAGATTCTGTAAGAAAGTAAATAAGAGGACTAGATTTTTTTTTTCAATCTTTTCTTCTGAAATTTTAAATTTATTTCTCCTGTGGATGATTTGAATAAGGATACTGATAGGGAGCCACACATTTTACTTTTGAATTTTTGATTATTTAAAACATTTTCCTAACTATTATTGCTCTTGGCTTTATTTTACTTTTTACCATAATGATTCCTTCATAAATTACCTAGCTTTAGATAAAACATTGAGACAATATAGACATTATTTCCTTCTAAAGACAAAGATGGTCATCTCCTATTTCATGAAAGTATTAATTAATGTCCGTATGTCTATTGAATGCCTACTTTTACTGTTCACTGTATATACTTCTAGGGACTGGGAAGAAGACAAATAACAAAATAGACACAGTTAAGCTCTTAAGAAGCCTACCTTTGAGTGTGGAGGATAGACAGTAAATAGAACCAAACTATGACATACTGTGTCTGATGATGATAGGCGGGTACCATGAGGAATATTGAGCAAGGTAATGGGGATAGAGTGTTGTGAGTAGAGAGGCTGCTATTTTTTATGTTGTGATGTGAGCCCAGCATTAGAAGGAAAGGGCTTGATGCTAAGTGTTTGCTCTGGGCTCACGTGGAGAACCAGACCTTGAGGAATACCAATGTAGGTAACCTCTATTCTTTTCAAAGAATGGAATGATATTTTACAAGGTGGCATAATCTTACATTGTTCTCTCATCTCTCCAATATGGTGTGACATTGAGAGATGGAGCGTTAAGCAAAGAAATCTGTCACCAGTTCCTTGTCATATCAGACAAAGGCAACAGTTAGGAATATTGAGCTTCAGAATAATTTACAGCCTTAAAGAAAGGCTAGAAGAATTTTGCTACCATCTTATAGAGCTCAGGAACAATATTGTCTTTGGAGTCGTTGAGAGATTTTGATCTTTGCCCATTCTCCATGCTTCTTTTCCTTTCCTCCTCACCCCACCCACTCCTCAAGGTGGATGCAGTCATCATTCTCTGAAGAATTCAGCATGGCATGCTCCTCCCCAGGTTAGGTCTCTCCTGACCAAACCCACCCCTCCCTGATCCCTCTCTGGCTTGTCATCTTTGCTCTCCACACTTGGAGGGGAGGAGAAAGAAAAAGATTTTAGCTTACACGTGGACATTTCAAGAAAAGTCACTAAAAATAAAATTTACAATATCCCAAGACACTTTTAACTTATAGTCAATCTAATATTAGTTCAAATTATTTCTTTCTAAATCACAGGCTTGCTAACCAATGTTATTAGAAAATTACCAGTAGTCAGAATTGGATACATTTATCACAGCATTCTTATTTACCCAATCTTAATAAAAGATAAATCTTTATCTTTTATACATTTAAAATTTGAGAACAATATCTAATATTTATTGAGTACACACAATTGCCAATTATGCTAAGAGTGTCACACATATTACTCATTTTATGCTAATGGTTATTCTATGAGGGAAGATTGTTATTATGCCCATGTTAGATGTAAGGCTTGGAAGTATTAAATAACTTGCCAAATGTTACAAAGTTAGTAAATGCCAGATCTGGAATGAAGACCGAGGCAGTACATGTCTGAGTCCTATGGAAAGTCACAGTGCTGAACTACCATTTCCAGATATTAGAGAAGAAAAAAATGGAATCGCAGTTCCAAGGCCTACAGTTAGCTACACTGCACTACCAGTCCCAAAACTGAGTGGCTTTAAGTATTTGCAGTCTTAAGTATCTTTACAGGAAGAATAAAAAAATGACATTACTGAAAAGATGACTTGATATTAAACCAGTACAATGTGGAACTTCCAACAGTCCATTCTACAAGCAGCATTCAGAAGTTGCTAAATTGTAAAGCTCCTACCATGAGTGTAAGATTTTCCTCAAAAGAGGGCTGTCATTAGGATTGAGCTTTAGGGAAATGTATGGTTTTTAATCCAGGAGCAAATGAATGTTTCTCTTGGAAATACCATCCCAGAGGTCAACTTTGCCCACAGTGCCATAATTTGATATTTCTTCTTTAATCAGCATCCAGACACAGAAAAGTGTGAGTGAGCACAAGTCCGGTCTCATTGCTCCTCCCTCAGCTCCCTCAGGTTCACCCTCAATATTTTGACTCGTCACTAACTCAACAATACCCAGGAGCTTCCGCTTGTCAGGCATTGTTGTAGGTGGTAGCAAAACAATAGTGAATAAAGCATGAAGATCCAGACCTTCAGTAGAGCTCAGGTTTTAGTAGAGATAGATATTAAACAATCTCAATAAGTAAAATTGATGATGATAAGGATGAAAATGTATTTGAGAGGGAAGAGAAGTGTAATTTTAGATAGGGTGTTAGGGAAAGCCTCATTGAGAAGGTAACTTCTTTGCAAAGATGATCTCCCTTATAGTATAGTCTAGTAAGGAGGAACTATACCCAAGGGAACACAATGAGTCAGAGGTTTCTCTCTCACGCTGTCATGCTGTCTCACTCCCAGGATCTTCTGATTGGCCTGCCCACCATCTCAGTCAGGTCTGTCAAGTCATGGTATTGATTATTGATTATTTTTTGAATTCTATTCCTAGTTGTCTAGTGACCACATTAACATTCTTCATATTTTTTCCCAAGAATTTTTGCCTCATTTTCCTACCATCGAACCCTAGGATTACTTTCTTTACCTACCTATAAAGAAATATATAATCTTCTGGACAAATGTTTATAAGTTTGTAGTAACTTGATCTTTGGTCAAGAATATACTAGGTAGTCTTGCACCAGTTGATTGTACTTGTTGGGAAGGCAAGCATGGAGCTAAAGCCTTCAAAAAGGCCTGGAAGGAGAAGTCTAGGGGCACATACTGTGTGCCAGTAGCAATTATTTTCTAAGCCAGACATAAAACTCTCAAGGTAGGTAATATTTCACTAATGAAGCAATTGGGGCTGAGTTGACCAGCCTGTCTCCAGTACAGCTTCCTGAGGGATTATCTGAGTTGTTCAGTTTCAAACAACAAGCATGTACTTTTTCTTTACTGTGCTTTCATTGTATGTGTGTGTGTGTGTGGTGGTGGTGGTGGGGTATATCTGTATGTCATAATTATATGATGGCTTGCACAGGCTTTTGGGGCTGCAATAATAGCACCCCTCTTGATACAGTTTAATATCCTTCAACTTTTTTTAAAAGTTCTCATTGAAATGGTGGAATTTTGCTATTCAAGTGATGTGGTCTAATATCAATGGAATGCTGAATAACGTATCAAAGAAAATAAGCTTTGTGAAATAGTAAATGAAATTCTACTTAATAGGATCTATTAATTTTTATCCTATAGTAAATTCATCATATATTCAAATTATTCCATTTTAAAATCACATGCTTGCTAACCAAGATCACCAGAAAAAATAGATCATAATCATAGCTGGACAGCTGATGAATGCATTTATTATTGCATTCCTCTTATCTTTTACCAAGCACTTACAAAATAATTATTACTGTCCATAAATTTAAAATATGATAGTAAAATGTCTGATAATTACTGAGCACACACTAAGTTCTAGGCTTTAGGCGAAGAGCTTTGTGCACATTATCTCATTTCCTCCCCATGGCACTCCTATGAGGAAGATACCATTATGCTTGTTATGAAGATGTTAAAAAAACATGGTTTATTCAGCTTAAAAAATTTTCCCAAAGTTACATAATCAGAGGTGGATTTAAGATTAGTCAGTCCAATGCTAGGACATACACTAAACTATTGCCACTACCAGAGATTAGGGAACAGAACATGAAATTCAGAACTGGAAGTTTCTCATTTTAATAGCATTGTGGTTTTAGATCTTGTTACCTGTGGCTCACAAAAGGACATTCTATTGAAAAAAAATAGACGATATGTGTGAAGCCTTTGAAAATTTTGATTACTAGCCCCAAAAATACAGTTTATTATTTCCTTAAAAGCAATTTCTAACCAAACTTTCTGTTTGACACAGTAAACTATAATCTAAAAAGTAAATGAAAAATAGAAACATTATTTAACATTTCTTTAAAAAATGTACTGATCCCTAGAAATAGCATTTTAAATTTCATAACTTTTATGCAAGGGAGATCTTTATGTTATAATTTCTAACACATGGGGTACATATAGGGATGTAAGAGACTTGGTCTTAAAAATAATATGGAATGATATAGATATTTATCATGCAGGACCAAATATATTTTCCTACTTACTGCTTTTCCATAGGATATAAATATGATGTTAAAAACACAGCAAAGGATTTTTGACCAAACTTTGGAGCACAGCAATGATTGAAATACCTCTTTTCATCTTTTAGTGAAAATCCTGATTAAACTATATTAAAAGATAAAAATGTCAAGTAGATTATGCTTAAAATCAAGAGAGTTAACTGAAAAGCTGTCTAATTTGTGTGAACTTCCAACAAAATAGCAAATTTAAAAATAAATACATAATGGCAATGATATTTATATAAAATACATATCAGACAGAAAAATCTTAAGCAAAGTATTATATTCAAATTAGCAATAAGATAAATTCAATAAGAGATAAGTCAAACTTTTTACATGATAAGAAATTTGACCATCTGGATCAATGGAGGGATAGACCAAGTCCCTGATATTAAATATAATGATCATAAGCCACCCCGAGAGGACTCTAATGAAAGTACAATAGTATTAATATTTTGGTACCATTTAGTGTGTGCCCTCCTCTTTTATGTTGTTTAAATTTTTAAAAAACAGCTTTATTGACGTATAATTGACATGCAATAAATTGAACATATTTAAAGTACACAATTTTGTTTTCCAATATGTTTATACCAACAAAGCCATCACCACAGCCAAGATAATAAACACATCCATCATCCCTAAAAGTTTCCCTCTGCCTTTTGTAATACTACCTACCCTTCCCTCTCTGCTAGCTTCCCCTTCTCCAAGCAACTACATATTTATTTTCTATAACTACAGATTAGTTTGTATTTCTTAGAAATTATATAAATGGAATCATATACTATGCACTCTTTTTTGACTATGGCTTCTATCACTCATCATAATTATTTTTGAGATCCATCTATGTCGTGTGTATCAATAGTTATTTTTTTATTGTTGAGTAGTATTCTATTATAGGAATATGCAGCAATTTGTTTATCTTGTTACTATTAACGGCCATTTGGATTGTTTCCAGTTCTTGACAATTACAAATAAAGCATCTACATTCATGTATAAGTCAGCAGTTATAGTATGAATAGGATATACTCCTCCCTAGGTGATAAGTATGATATTGACGGTGGTGATAATGATAATAATGGCAACTAACATTAAGGAAGCATATGCTATGTGTCAGACATTGTATCACTTCCTATATGTCAGATATATCTTACATGTGTAATTATAACAAGATAAAGTTTCAGTACAGGCACCAAGACAAAAAAAATTGTCAGATCCTTAAATGAGTGTGAGACCATCTTGGAGAAATCATCAACTTGGATATATGAGGATCGTTTCCACGTCTCTTGGTTGGAGATTTCTTCCTAGCATGGGTGGTTGAGAGCATGCCATCTCTTTATCTTGAAATGTAGAGAGCTTCAACTGGACTTTTTGGAGGGTTTGACATGCATTCCCTGCAACTGAAGAACCCCGTGATGATGCCTGACTGTGCCAGGGAAAGCTAAAGCTGAATTTGGCTGGGCAAAGTACGGAAGCAGGAGGGTGTGTACAGGGACATAACCACGCTTACACTGAACATGGTAGAGAGTGATCTGAACTGGGATTTGATCTTGACAATGTGGCCCTTCTGGGAGGGCCAGAGGACTCCATTCACAAGTGTAAGTTGTGGACAACTGGAGAACCGAGGCTGAGGATGGAGGAGTGGCCAGGAGGCTGCAGTGAGAGAGGTGGAGCGGGAGCCCACTGTGGAGCTCCCTGAAGGCACACGCCTGCTCTGTCTGCCTGGCCCAGAGAACAAGCAAGGATTTTCTTGTTCTGACTCTTCCTCCCTGCACTCTTTGACCTTAGTGAGATTTAAAAAGCAGCAGATGATTTGAGGAAGAGGTGGAAAAGCTGAGCAGAGAAAGAGCAGGAATCAACTACATTCATTTCCTGAAGGCTAGCAGGTTACCAAGTATAGGCCTTAGCTCAAGAGGAAAAAATTAAGTGAAAAGAGATTGAAATGTTAAATTAATAACTTGGATTGAATGTGTCTAACTACTGAATCAAGACAAGGCTTTCTCACATAAAATTATTGTAGAACTATCTATTATCAAAATGTAAAGGGAGTTGCTTTTCACACTGGACAAATTGTAAATGAGCACTGGGAGGCAAAAATAAAGTTGCAGTTTGATTGCACCCCAGGTGTCATTCTTGTGCAGTGTCCTGATTACATGTGAATTATTAGCTCGTATAATGAATTGCTTTTGAAATTTTACTTGTTGAATATGAAAGTCTTAAGTACAAATGTTCATGTGAAAATCAAGAAACTTAGCTATTATTAGCTGAGAAATTCAGAAGAAAATAATTATTACCTCCTTCCCTCCCAAATTGCCATTTAAACCAGCATCACAAACAGCTTTCTTTGACCTGCCCTGGAAGATAAAAACTAATTCATATCTCAAAGAGCAAGATTTTAGAAAGCTCTTTGCAGATAAAAATTTAAGATGTGAATCCTTTGAGAATTGTTCGTTTCATTTCTGAAAATGCCACTGTTCTAGTCTAGGTTCCTATCAGCTAACTGCATGTCTTTCTCTGGAGCTCGCTGTTTGTTTTTAAGCAGGAGACATGAAAAATGAGGGTTCTGTATTGAGATGTAACTTGGTCACAGCAGAATGATCTCCATCTAGTTATATCACAGAGCTAGCAGAGCCTTAAGAAACTAGAGACAGGGCTTTGAAATGACAATTGCAAGTATAATGAAATAGTCACTCTCTTTACCCAAAGCTTATGAGTAAAGACTTTTTCCTGGCAGTTTTATCTTTTCTTTACATCAACCATGAGTCAAACACACACATACACACACACACACAAACGCACACACACACCGCCCTACTCCCAGATACACACACTGTCCCACTCACAATTCTGTGTCCTCTGTGTACGGTACATTTAGCAGTTGGGGAAGAGTGTGATTTTAAATAGACATCAATTTAGGCAGGTTTACCCTTAACTTTGTACTAGGACTTTGTATTGTCTTTTCTAAAAATGAACTGTGAGTACTGAAAAAGACATTCTAAAACATCCCTTATCTGGATAGCCATGCAAATCAAATTCCAGTAAACTTATTTATTTACATTTAAAATATGTTCAATATGTTTCTTATCTTACACATATTCTACCTAGGAAATTTTCCGGCACATCTTTTCCATTCCAATTCCCAATGTTAGAACATTACAAAGCAAATGTTAGGAAATCTTTTGTGTAAAGCAGTTATGATTATAACCATTTAGAAAAAAAATTTTGTATTATGTTTTGGTAGGAAATATTTCAACACATTTAAATTGAATATTTTTTTTCTGAGAAAACAAATCCTATAATGCCCTAGTTTCCAGTTTTAATTGCTCTTGTTGTATTTTTAATGAGTCTTCATTAATTTTGTAATAAAACTTGCTATAGGATTACTTCTAGAAAAAACTGTTTTTAGTCCCCAAACATTATAACTAGTCAACATATTTGATTGGAATACTCTAATATTTAACTAGGCAAGAGCTAACAAATTTACATTTTAATTGAAGAAATATTTGAAAATTAGAGAAAAACAATTATATTTATAGATAGCAATATAAGATAAATTAGATATTCCAAGCTCATTATTTTCCAAATGGATGAATTGAGGTACAGAGCAGTAAAATGATAGAACCTAAATTTTTTTGTGTCAACAAATTGATTATACAATTTATTGTTTCATTTATGAAGCAATGCTTTGAAATCAATATGAAGGGGCTTGGGTGATGAATTATGATAGGCATTTGTCCGTATGCATAGTCCTTTCATATCAGTGATGTGAAGTAGTAGGGTGAGTGCACAACAATTCTAAAATACAGTTACTTATCTTTTAGCATGAAGTGTTTTTCTAATTTTTTTCTATTCTTTAGCACTTAGTACTATCTTGTATAAAATTGATTCTCTATTGAGTCAAATTAAGTTGGATGTAGAAGATATTTTTATGGATAGTATAGTAGGAATGGAAATCAGTATTGTGAATGATCTAGGTAAAAAACAAAGAGCCAAACTTAAAACTAAATTTTCTAATGCATGTGGTAGTTAATGCCAAGATAGCTGATGGATGTAGTAACTGTTTCAACTCGCTGTTTGACTTAGGTTTAATGATTTAGGATCATATTAAATCAATCCATTTGGAATTTGTGGACCTAAGATTATTTTGTGTGACATTTGCAGATGATTATGTACCCTAGGGAAATAGAAGGATATATTATACACACAGACAACAGGCAGTCCCCAGATTAGAGACAAGATATGTTCCTGAGAATGTCTTTAGGTCAGATTTGTGTGTAACTTGGATCTTTGATGAACAGTGCATATACAGTAATAATAATAGTAATAATAATGAAAATACTATAATGACTCATATGTGGTAATAATAATACAGTATACTATAACAATAATACACCTGTACTATAATAATAAGTTACAGAAACTATTGTGCTCTGTTTTTTGATTCAAACAAGCAGAACATAAAAACAATCTCATAAAAAAAGTTTAGATAGGAGATAGAAGAATTTCAAAAAAGAGTATTAAAGGTTAATGCACCTAATGCTGCATCAATGCTAGGCTAATAGGAATGTTACACTTATTTTGATCTTCTAATCAAATCAATAATAACTTTTCTATTTCAGTAATTAATCCACTACACTGCTCAGTAATAATTGATGCTTTCATTGGAGCACTGCCTTTCCTATTTCCATTATTTTCACTTTATCCTTTATAATTATTCCAATAGTTGAGCAACTGAAGCCCAGTGCTTTCCCAGTGAATGTGGCGTCTGGCCTTTCTCTGAAAGCTTAATTACTTATACTTTCATTTCCATCGTAATCACCTTTCTCTTCACTGAAAGTTCACCTGGACTTGCAGTGGACTTTTGCTTTGGAGGCATGGCCATATGGTAAACACAGACTCACAAAATCAAATAAAAAAGTTAAAAGAAAGTGTTGCTGTGTGTAGTGACGGTATAAATGAGACTAACCATTAGAAGAAAGATGCTGTGCAAACGAACTGCTTATGCCATGTGGGGTTGTTTACATGAGTAGAAGAAACTAGTTTCTAAATTATTAATTTAATTTATAAATTATCCCTATGAGAAGCCTTGGGGGCCCATTCATAAGTACAGAATTCCATAAGCCAGGTTGTCTGTAACCCGGGGATTTCCTGTATAGGTTATGTGTGTGTGTGTGTGTGTGTGTGTGTGTGTGTGTGTATATACACACACACTTAGTATTGGGTATATGTATAATGATACTTATATATTGTATTATATATTTATATATAATATAAAGCTTATATATATAATACCTATCAATCTTGATAACTCTATATGCATTGTATCATTTAAGTCAACAATTCTGAGATAGGGAATATTATCAGAATGTTAAAACATTGAGTAAACTGAGGCTCAGTAAGGTGAAACAATCTATGATTTCACACAATTATTAAGATTCAGAATTTTAACTGAAATCTGCACATTTCCATGCTCTTTCTCATTGATCTCTGCCTAAAAAAAATCAAGCAATGCAGAGGAGTTCTAGAACATGAATAATCTATTGGCAAATGTTGACAATTTCAAGATATAAATGAGCTTAATATTCAGTAGAAAATTATGATCAGCCTGAGTCCATGGTAGAACCTGAGCTGTAAACATCAAGAACTAACTTGTGTGTAGTGGCAGGTTGATAGGAAAAAGGTATCATGAAAGGACAACCTGCTTAAAGGAATTATCAGAGTATGGTTGTGAATTTTGATAAGGGTTTTTACAGTTGCTAATTGTAATATTTAAATCAGTAACTCCTACCCTGTAGCTATGAAGCACACCAAAATTACTGTATTTTGAGTATTAATTGTTTTGAGCAAATGGCAAAGACACATTTCCTTGGGATACAATTTTTTCCTTAAACAAACAATATCCTCCTCTATTTGGATGTGAACAGATGGATGAAGCTTCAATGTACTTACTGCCCATAGTAATGGATGATTTTATGAGACATTGAAATTAGGTTCAAACAAGAGTTATGAGTTAGTAGATCTGCTTAGCTTGATATTTTTATTCTGACAAATAATAAGAATTTCTATAAGAAAGGGTGAAACCGAAAGGGCAACTGAGACCCCTTTGAATGAATTAGTATTCCTATTGCATTACTCGTGTGGATAATATTCTTTACCTCTGATGTGACCCTTACAAATTTAATTAAGTGTGACGGCTGGCCAGCATGTAGATTATTCCTGCTATAGAAAAAATCAGAATGTTTTCTAGCTGTGGACAAAATATTTGTGGAAGTTCCTGCTAATTTATGTCACTCACCCAACTTTTCTAACTTTAGATGTTAGAGTTGAAGAACAAATTATATTTGTTGCCTTGCTATTATGTGGTTCATGTTTGTTAACAGTCAATCAGAAAGGTGTGGTAATACCACATGGACAAGGTTACTAGAGATGTGTTATAAAATGTACTTTTCCAGGTGTTTCATTTTAAGGTAACTTGATATAAAAGAAATAGTTGGGTATTTATTTTTTAACAAGATTTGTTTCTTTCTCTTTTTCCCTCTGTGTGTGTGTATATGTGTAAAATTAGGAATTTTCCCTAAAGTGAAATTAAAGAACCACATCAAATCCATATAATGAGGCAGATTTTTATTAAGATATTAACACTTGAATATTTTCTATTAAAAACATAGCTCTGAGCGAATCTTACTCTTCAGCATCTCGATGCATAGTACTTCATGTATATTACATTTAACTGCATTTGGTGACTTTGTGATGTGACATCTTTCTGAACCAAGCCTTCTCACTTCTCACTGTTTCTAATTGGAGCTAGAATTCGAAGGGCATATCGGAGGCAGGAACTGTGGTAGAGGCTGCATGGTACAACTAGCTATGTTTTCTGGTGTTAGGGCTCTGGATAAAGCAGTCTGGGTGTTACTATCTCCATTTCCTTATCTCTGATACGTTATTGACGCCACTTTCACTGTGATGATGGACAAGTAATATCTTTGGAAGAGTATCATAAACTTCAAATTTTTCATAATTATTACCAAAGCACTGATAAAGCCTGCTAATTAATGGCTGGGTGGAAGAAAAGAAGGGCACTAGAAAAGAGTTCCTGTAACTCAAAGTAAAAACTACACTGATATTCTTGAGCAGCAGGACAACAATGGGGTGAGAACAAGAGACTAGGGGGCGCTATAGGATCTGATCCCCCATCCCATCGTTCTGATCTCATCTTCCTACCTTATCCTACTCTGGGCCCACTGGCTTCATTGCTCCCTAGAACACACTCGTCATGCTTGGAACTATCTTCCAGACTCCAGCATGCCTCACTCCCTTAACTTCTTTCAAATCTCTGCTCAAATAAGACTTCATCATAAAGGCTCATCCTCATGGTCCTGCATAAAATGCCCCTCCACTCTTAGCTATGCCTTTAGCCTGCTTTATTCTGCATTACTACCACATGACATGTTGAGTTGTTTTTGCTCTTCTCAATAAAACATAAACTTCATGAGAGCAGAAACTTTGTCCCTTTGCTTATTGCTACATCTTTAGAAGTTATAGTGTGTGGATTAAATGACTGAACAAATTGGGCTAGGAGCAGAATACCTGGGTTCCAGTCCTTCCTCACTATATTAATATAGGCAAGACTGTCAATTATTTTTGCATTTCATTTTTCTCACCTTAAGATATATCAATTTTATTTTTCATTCAGTAGTAGTGAAGATTAATGGAAGAGGGAGAAAGCTATTATTTATCAACACCTACTACTGAGCATGAATTGCTGTAAGTAATTTGCATATATTATCAAAACCCCATATCAACCTGATAAATGGCTATTATTACTCCCATTTTACAGATTAAGAAACCACAGTTAAAAGAGTTTATAACTTTTCTAAAATTCAGTGCTATGAAAGTGTAAGAAATAAATATTAAAGATATAAAACTCTTAAATACAAGATATGTTTTTAAATAATCAAAATAGCAATTAAATTAATGAATAGCTAGTTTTAATAAACCATCCTATAATTTGCTAGGTGGAAATAATGTATAGTTAGGTGACTTTCTCCACTTTTATCACTTTAGGCATAGATAAGAAATAAATAAAACAAAAATAATTTGTTTGGATATATTGCTATTGGTACTATCTGATTGCTGATAATTTTATGGTCTTCACTTTTTATAGAGATATGTAAAAAAGCAATAATTTCCTAAATAGCTCAGGTGTTTGTAATGGAAGTTTTTGCAGATCCACTTAATTTAATTTTATTTTTTTTCAGCAAAGGAGGAACTAGGATTAATTACCACCAATATTTTGATTGTGCTTTGAAATTAATTTCTACTTTGTAAATTTGAAAAGCATATTGACTTAGAGGCCTCTTGTAATAAAGGTCTTCTAATATGTGTAGCACAGGTTTGGCAAATGCTTAAGTAAAAAAATAGAGAATGTTTCTTATCCCCAAGCCTTTTTGGCCAATTCAGGTACATAAATAAAGGGCTTCAAAATTCTTTTTTCCAAAGAAAAGGTGACAGAAAGCTCTTTTGAAGAGAATTTTCAAGTGTAAGTGGGAGAGAAAACATACAGAAAAAGATTTTTCACAGAAAACCATTTAAATGACAAGATATTTGAATTCGTTGCTCACTCTCAAAGGCTAACGAAGAGAAAGGGGAAATAGTGGTCTTGATGGACTGAAGAAAAAGGAACTATTTTTCATTCTAAGTGCTTTATACTTCATGTTTCCTTATTAAAATTTGGGAGAAATAATCTTAACTGGACCTAGAGCCATTTAGAAAAACTGAATAATTAATTTCTGTTGCTATTTGTTTTTCTATACCAAGCCAAAATATTTTATTTTATTCACCTAAATGGTTTTAGACCAAGCAGGCAACATGCCAAATGAAAAGTTTGTCATGTAGAAAGATTTTTAAAAATTAAGCAGTTTTTTCTTTCTTAATAATTAATTTTAAGACACTTAGAGATCTCATCTTAAGTACATTAATAAAATCTAATTATCTTTTAGTTTTGATTCTCCAGTCTTAAAATATATTATATCAAAGATTCATTGGAAATGTACATGTGATTTCCTTTGGTTAAACAGAGAAAGGTATTGAGATGCTTTTTAGTTTCTGTGTTACTTATAGGACTCTTGCTCTGGACATGCTGTTTCAAATCCTCTGGGGGCACTTTAAATGAAATTGGCCAAGTGAAAATGACAAGAAGAAATGCTTTTTATTCTCCTCTAGAGTTAAAAAAAAAAAGGTAGTGGGAACATGAGATGAATGAGGGAAATGAGTATCAGACATCAGCCAAAAGCTTGGTACAAATACATTGTTTGATTTTTCTGATAAAATTGATGTCATACAGGGGACTTTTGACATCAGTCTATTTATTATTTTTCTTAATTATTTACTTGACAAAGAACAAAAACAATGTTTAGTAAAGATTAAAAAAAATTTCTCTGTTTTGTGAAATGAAAAAAGAAAGTCAGATATTATCATATTGCCTTGTATTTATTAAAATATTTTTTTTGATGTTCATTAGAAATACCTCATTCCAGATGCTACTTAGTGTCAATTAAGAGACAGTATAAAGTGCAGCGTAAGGGCAAGATAGGATAGACATGAATGAGTGGGTGTGGGTTTATGTAGGGGAATGTGACTTGAAGAATAGATGTAGAACATAGAAGAAGGGAACTATATCCAGGTGCATGTGTACCGTACTTGTTTCCTTTACAATGATGATGTATAATATTAAAAGCTGAAATAGATGATACATATATTCTGGGGAAAGGAACATTTTAATATAAACCAGTCAGCTGGGCCTAGTGTGTGGACTAATGAACATGCTATAAACATACTGCTTTAAAAGAAAAATATGCTTGGCCTGCAAGAATTCTTTAGAAAACAAAGGCAAACAAAAATGAAAGGAAAGTTCATATATTTTTTCTTATCATACGTTGCTTTTTTTTCTCGAGCAGCAGTATCCTAGCAGTTTTTATCTGAAACATTAGCCTGGCCCAGTAGGTGTCAGATTAGATATACATTACTCCATTATCTTGGTATACTACTCTGCATCAAAGGATCTATGGACTTGGAAACTGAAAGGGAAAGAGAA
The DNA here is from genome assembly GCA_008086735.1 of Cheirogaleus medius. Taxonomy (NCBI): domain Eukaryota; kingdom Metazoa; phylum Chordata; class Mammalia; order Primates; family Cheirogaleidae; genus Cheirogaleus; species Cheirogaleus medius. Next base: position 36,112,431 of record VBSM01003204.1, on the reverse strand, counting down.
TAAATAAAGGATATCTCTTTTCAGTTTTAGAGTAGCGCTTTTAACATTAAGAAAAATCAATAATTGAATTGACTGCATTCAGTAGGGAGCATTATTGTTTCCCATAATGTATCTAATGCATATCATTACCAGAGTAATCACATTATTATCTGCCTCTGCCTTGCTGCTTACTTGGCTAGATATGAAGCCAGAGCTATTTGTAAAGTAAGGTTTTTTCCTCTTTTGCAAAATTGCTGCAAATTGTATTCTTCCCATTTTCTTTATTAGTTGTTTGAACTAGCCAAAACCTCTGAATTCAGATTAAGTGGCTTGGTTTGTTGTTGTGGTTATTATTTTTCCCCTTCAGGATTCCTTTTTGTAAATTAAATTCACCTTTAGGAAATGGGACAAATCATTTGTGGCTCATTGTATTGTCCGGCATGGGAGACGGGGTAGCATAAACTGTACATGGGGGTGGGTTTTGTGTTTCTGAGATATCTTTTGAAATCAGCAATTGTAGAGTGATTCTGGAATGTGTCTCAAATAGTGTGACATTCCAACACTCCTATACAGGGGGCTCAGTCTAAACCAGGCCGTAGTCAAACTACGGCCCGTGGGCCACATGCGGCCTGCCGAGGACATTTATGAGGCCCGCCGGGTGTTTTTGCCGCCGCTGCCTGTCCTGCTTAGCAGCCGACTCGTCTTGGGCCCACAGCGCGCACTCTCCAATGGTCTGAGGGACAGTGAACTGGCCCCCTGTTTAAAAAGTTTGAGGACCCCTGGTCTAAACAATGAAGAGTATCTAGAGACTAGAACATTCAATTTTTTTTCTGTCTCTGATTATAAAAAGTGGTAAAAGATATGCCTCTACTAATATTTAATGACACATCTACCTTGAAAGTAACTCTTTTACTCATGAACTTCATGATTTTTAACTAAACTTTATGAGCCTTATTTCTCCCTTGTAGAACTAGAGTCATAATAAGTTCCATGGTACAAATGCTTGGTGGAGATTCAAGACAATACATGTAAGATAGCTAGCCAAGAGCACCGTAGTGGTGACCTTCCAAGTGGCAGTAGAATGAAAGAGGGTTAGTGGGGCCCAAAATCTTCCCAGAAGGGGGCTGAAATAAATATATAGGGAATGTGTTTCTCCAAAGAATTCTTTACAGTTCAACACTCTGAGAAGCTGCTGCTGATATGTGATTAAAAGATGAACACTGTGAAAGAAAAAAGAATGTGCAGGAAACAATTAGATTGTTTGATTAGAGTTACTTGTATTCATTTCTGTTCTGGATTGAAAGATCCCTTACTATCAACCTGCCACAACATCTGTTGAAACATGTTCCTGAGAAAAACAACAAATTAAATTAAACCAGTAAAAATGCACACACACACATACACACACACAAATAGAAAGTAATTATCCTATCCTTTTCTTTTCACATATTTCTTGAAACTTGTTTCCTTGTGCTGAGCAATGCAGTCAATCGGACATCACTCTGCATTAGACAGGAAATAAGGGGGTGTGCAACTGGATTAGTTCATAAGCCTGGCTGAAAGATTTCTGACAATGAGAAGATGACATTTTTGGTAAAATAGTTGTTCTCAAGAAACATTGGTACTCCCCTGGATTTTCCACCCTTCATTTCTCTTTTTTACTTGCATACAAAAGATGCCATTACTTCAGGGGAGATTTCAGAGTTTTCTAATCAGAAATACAAATCACACTTCTTCCTCCCTGCCTCCCTCCTTGCCTCCCTCCCTCCCTACCTACCTATCTACCATCCTTCCCTTCCTTCGCTTCCTTCCCTTCCTCCCCTTCCTCCCCTTCCTCACTTTCCTTCCTTTCCTCCTTCCCCCTTCCCTCCCTTCCCTTCCTTCCTTCCTTCCTTTTTGGAGGCCTACTCAAGAGTGTGCTAATAATTGATGTAAAAGCCTCATTTGAAAGAAATTTGAACTTTGACAAGCAAACCACTTTATACTCACTTGGAAACACTTATTTGGTCACAACCACTTGTTTATTCAGTTTGCGGAAGCAGATCACGCCAAAAAACTGCCAATATGTCTCCAGATTCAATTCCGTCTCCACATTAGGGAAAGGAAACCAAAGTACTTGGGAACTAAAAACCTCTTTGAATACAGAATTCAAGAGCATTGTTCAGTTTGGAACTGGCAGGGGATACAGAGGGATAAAGCAGAAAATGGATGTGGAAAATGGATGTTCTAATTTTCCTTCTTGTCCAGATGGAGGCATTTGAAAGAATCATGCTTTTAGGATCCCTTGAACAAACCAATGGAGCTTGTAATATGAAGATCAGGCGTTACTGTATTATATGCAGGGGGTGCTTTTGATATGATCTTTAATTTTTAATCTGTGTTCTGACAGTTTTGAAGTATGAATTCCTCAATGTTCAAGCAATTAAATTGAGTGCACGCACACAAACACACACACACAACTGTAGAAAAAGAAGGGCATTTTGTGACTTTTCAAAGAAACATGTTTGAAAAATATGTGAACAGGAAAGTATAGGAGAATTACTTTGTGTGTGTGTGCGTGTGTGTGAGTGTGTGCATTTTTACTGGTTTAATTTAGTTTGTTGTTTTCCTCAGGAACATGTTTCAGCAGATGTGGCAGTTTGATAGTGAGTGATCTTTCAACCTAGAACAAAAATGAAGGCAAGTGACTCTAATCAAATAAACTCTTAATAGCCTCTGGTCAGTGAGAAAATTCAATTGTCTAGTCAAGTTAAAAATCAATAGTAGACACTCCAAATTTGACTATAGTTAGAAACCAACATACTTGAACACATTCTCAGAGATCAAAAATTCTTTCAGTAGAAAGCAAATATGTCAGAATCTGGGAAAAAAATAGATGAATCAAAACCTCAAAGAGAATTAGGATGTTTCACAATAGGTACATAAAGCCTACTCAGAAAAAAAATAATGACAACATCACCAAATGCAAATAACAAAGTTACTGCTGAAGATAAGATATCAAACATTTGGTACAAGTGTTCTTATACTTATGAAAAATATATTTTATTTTTCATTTTCCTAATATAGCAAATGTATGTCATTCAGTGGAAGCATCCCTAAAATTAGAAACTCCATTGCTTTAAGACCTTCTCATCTAAAATTCCCAGAACCAGATGGCTCAAGAGGCAGTGTTGTACAGTAATTAAGAAGTCCAGTTTTGCCATCACAGACATAGTGTCTGAACTCTAACTCACCACTCTTTGCTCTGAAATAAGTACCTTTTTCTTTCGGAATCTCAGTTTTTCATTTATACAGCAGGGCTATTCATAGTGCTACCTCATAGCATTTAATTCACTTTAAAAGAGAATTAAATAAAACACTATAGCTAATGTATATAATATCCAGAACAGAATAGCCATTGAATATGCCTATTATAGTATTAATATAATATATAACAGCTAATGTTTCTCTTATGACTCCATGCTTTGGTTCAGACTGTTTACCTCATTTGTTAGACTAATGAGTCATAGTTTTGCAGTGATTCATATATAAAATCCACATATTTTCATAAAGCATCTGATATGGATGTTACTCTGTGAGTTTTTATAAAATATGAAAAAAAATAACATCCCTTTAATTAAGTAGCTTATAATCAAGCAGGAGATACAATGGCTATACACAAATGACTGTAATATAAAGTAAAATTATGGTAGGTGAAATCAAGTAGGAAAAAATTCTCTGGTGGTAAGAAGAAAAGGGAGATACCTTTTAACTTAGTGGAAGGTGATCAATAAACTATAGTTACCACTTTTACCATTGTTATTGCTGATATCAAATCCAAAGCACTCTTGCAGAGCTAAACAAATAGGTCTTTAAAATACAGGAATATCATGAAATCTTTTATTTAATCTATTAAGAGCATTCACATAAAATCTCTTTTGTTGAAAACAAATAGAAAGGAGAGTAGACAAAAAACTATTGTAAAAAGTTAAGACTCTAGGACTATATTGTGATTAAGGCAAGTAGACCTCATTGAGGAGAAATCTATGGCTGATTAAAATATGAGCTATCCCATTAATCACACAATACATTAGATAATAAATTGTGGTTGTTAACTTGATATGCACCATTGAACATGGAGAAAAATATCACATAGGCAGACAAGTGCTCCAATGTATGACAGTGTAATGGCTTGTGGATATATTCTTTTTGTAAATATGTCTGCAGCCTATCCAGTGTCTTACTGAATTGTGCTGTAAAATAAGGTTATTCTTTAAGTCACAGAGATTAATGCTGCAGATTTTTCAACATTGGAAAAAATTATATATTTGAATAGAAGAAAGAGTGAGATAGAAATTAACATTTTTCACTCAAAGCATGCCATTCTAATATTTCCTTCAATTTTATAAGGGAACTCTGAAGATGTTAAATTAAAAAAATGTTTTTAAGAAAGAGAAACCAATGATATAATCCATTGACAAGTAATTATGTGAACTAATTTCAAGGACCAATTTAAACTATGATCAAGGATATGAAACTGTCTGTGCTGTATGGATCTAGGGAGCCAGCCCTGAAAATTTGCTGGTAGCACAAATAGGAAAGAACAGAAAAGTCCTATATCCTGTAGACCTGACAATACTTTTTCAGAGAAGAATTATGGATTTCTTTTAATTTTGTTTTATTAAATGTGCAAATTTAAAATCGAAGAGATTGTTAAAAAATAATTTTGACCTGGTCTTGTGTTTAATTTCCTTGACAAAATAACATATATTGAGCAAACTATGCCAGATTTTCTGTAAATCCTGTTTCTGCCTATGCTGTTCAATATGGCAGCTACTAGCCACGCATGGCTACTAAGTATTTGAAATATGGTTAGCCTGACTTGATGTGGGCTGTAAGTATAAAACACATATCAAATTTCAATGCCTCAATTGTTTTTTTTTTAAGAGGTAAAATATTTCACTTGGACATAAAAGATCTAATAAAATGTATAAATTCTACCTGTTTATTTTACTTTTTTTAATATAGAGAAGAAAAAGTTTGAAATTACATACGTGATTTGCATTTGTGACTTGCCTTATGTTTCTACCAGACAATCCTATTCCTTATGATTCATGAAGTATACTGATAAAGGAAATAAAATTCTGAACAAAGAATCTTGACCTCCTTAGAACCACAATAAAATGACTCATATTCTTACCATAAAACTTGCTTAAGTTATGTATAAATGTTTATAAATAAACCATATAATTGAAAATAGACTATGCATTAAAAAGCCAGAAGAAAATTAGGATAGAATTATGTATGGGTGGAAAGATAACACTGCAAAATCTAAAATACAAAATACCCATTTGTTACATGTTTCTTATGTGAAACATGTATGTTTATGTTCTTATGTAAAGGGTATGTCACCCCCTATGATTCTTCCATTATTCCTCTATTATATTAATAGAAACACTGTGATTACAAAGGAAACTTTTCCCCCATATGGTCTGAAAGTTTGTGGAAAATTTATTTTCTCACCGAAGAATTTTAAATGCAGAAATCAATACAAATCAATTAAGTAAGAATCTTTGTCCAAGCCCCTCCCACCTATCCTTGCAAATGCAAAACAAAAACAGTACTTCACCTCTCCCCCAAAGACAGTATAAAATACCTCCTTTTCTTTTCTAAGGTATATATTTGTCAACGAGGGGATCGATTAAAGAAGGGAAATGACCCAAATGCAGTCACAAACAAGAGCTATACAATATGTGGCTTTCAGGATTTATTGCTTTGGGGTACTATAATAGACTGGCTTTGGGTTGATAAGTTAATAAATAAATCTTTATTATCTCTTAGAGTATATATATATATATGTCTCAAAGTGAGCCATTTGTGCCTTCATTTGCATTTTCTAAGAATACGCATTCATTCATATTTTAAAAACATGTGCCTCTTCCAGGAATTATTTCCATATAAATTAAAAGTGCAATAGTTGTTCCTCGAGGAATGGAGCCAACATATACTAGGAGTCACTATCAGAAGGGATGTATTCTGAGGGGTTTTTCCTGTTTGTGTTGTGGGTAGTTATTTTCTAAATATGTCCCCTGTGGAAGGTATCTGTAAGTCTGTAAGGGCCACTGCTGGGCTTGGGGATGTGGGCCAATCCTGAGGGTTAATGCCTTGGACGTGGCAAAACTAAGTATCCTACATTTGAAAGTCTAAAGCAGAAACAGCCTGTGAATTATAAATCTCTGCTGCCCAACACAGTAGCCATTAGCCACATATGGCTATAGATTACTTGGGATGTAGTCAACATGACAGATAAACTGAATTTATAATTTTATTTAACTTTAATTAAGGTAAATTTAAATTTAAAGACTGACGCTGGATTCAGTGATTGCAAAACACTTGAGTATATTTGGAACAACTTCGGATTTACTTTTCAGCTGTACATTTTATGATATCTAAATATAGATCAAGTATTTCCAATCAAAAAGTTCCAATTGAGATATGCTGAAAGTATAAAATACAAAGCAGAATTTGAAGACTTAGTGCTAAAATAAATAAAATAGTTCATTAGTAATTTTATATAGACTGCAGATTGAAATGGGATTGTTTGGACATTTGGGTAAAAATATATCATTAAAGTTAATTTTACCCAGTTCTTTTTATTTTCTTAATGTAGCTACTAGAAAGTTTGAAATTATATATATGGTTCACATTTTGATTGGACAGTGCTGGTTAAACCAACAAGGAAAATACATGGAAATATCTTTGAGGTACTAAGATTGTAAATGGGATATGGTGACAAGAGTAACTGGTGACAAGAGGGTGAGCGTGAGTGGCAAATGGACCAAAAGAGAAGCAGTTCCTTAGTTGACCTTGCTGTGGGGGTGGGTGAGTAGCTGTGAGGCCTGAACTGACTCAGGGCTCAGGATAGAGAACATGACTTTTCGGTGTTTAGGATCTTCCTTAGGATCAATGACAAACAGAAGAACATACTGTTGCTTTAATAATAACAAATTTAATTATTACTAGCTTTATTGTTAAAGATTATTCTTTCGTTTCAATCTTCTTTCAGCCTCCCACAAGATATTGAATGCCTTATATAAAGACATAGAAAGGATTTTATTATAATAACCTTTAAAACAAAAGATATTCACTAGAACTCTAGGACAGAAGAAAAGAATGTTAAAACAAATTTCATTTCCCAGGGTAGAAACCTAATGGAACACTAATTTGGGGTACTTTGTTATATAAAATCTATTCCATAGCTAAGAACTGGATTAAATTAATCCATTGGACAGTTTGGAACAAATTGTATTATATTGTGTTTGCCATGGAAGTATTATTGGCCTCATGTTAAATTAAAATAGTCTTTCTCTCTACATTAGTAAAATCTAAACTCACTATAGAAAAATCAGAATACCAACAAGCAAAAAGGAGAAAACAATAATCACTTGTAAGTTACACCACCCAGAGATAATGACTGTGGTTTTTCCTTGCATTTTATTCAAGGAAACACAGTTGGCTTGTAGGCAGGGTTCAGTATGTGTTAATAAGCACTGCATCACAAACTCTGTGTTTAATACTTTTCACCCTCTTTGAACTCTCTCTTTGGACTGTTTTCATAGCCTAGACTGAGGTTATCAGTTACAGAACTACAACTTAATAAATGATGTCTTGTTGGCTTGAAAGTATTATTCACATAGATTTCCAAAGCACCAAACATGAAACCAGGATGTGTTTTATTCACTAGAAAACCTTGTTGAACATTTTCTGACACTATCAGTAAGATAAAGAGAGTATGGATGAAAGCGGAAACATGAATTCTGAATCCTTAAGAGCCTGTGCTTTTTAGTACTTTCAGCAGAAATCATGAAGGGTCACCTCATCAGCAGACTGACAAAGCCTCATTAGGTAAAGACTTCAAGTGTTTCAAGAGTAATCCCTCACAGAAAACCCCATAATGGTAGAAAGCAGATGCTGGACAAACATGCCTACCTGCCAATGTTGCCTTTTGATTGGAGAAAGCTTTTTTTACTCTCTTTAAGAAGAAGATAGGCACCGGAGTATAAAATTACCATGCAAATTTAGCAGTGCTAGACCCAGAAATGCAAACCCAAGGACCTGGAGTTAAGTAGACTCCTTGAGATGAAGTAGAGTGCAAAGTGTCTCTCAGTAATTCTTCAGATATTTTCTTCCACTTTCTCTAGTTTTCACTCTAGCTATTGTCCTTTCACTTACTGTTGTTCTTTAACTTATCTTTAGGTCAGTTGAAAAATAAAAATATGCATCATGAAGTTGGGAAAAACAAAGACTCAACGTAATGTTCCAGAACCTCCTGTGTTAATCAATTTTAAGACAGTTAGATTCCTAAATACCAATATCTCTACCGCCTCTTACGCAACTCCCACCCTATCCCTAAATTCAGGATAACTTGGAGGAATATGGTGCAGGCTCTTGATCTCTGAGATAATTTCTGGATTTAGATCAATGTTCAAAGTCCTTAGAATTCTTAGAAAATGTGAAGTTTCTTTGGCTTTCTTGTCCAAGTGGCGATAAGGCAATTTGGAGGGGCAGAGTCAACAAGGCTCCCCTGAGGTACAAGTGGAGGTGCTGAGAACTTCCCTGGAACTAGACTAAACACTAGGAGCCTGGGTGCTTGATTTGGGAAGTTGGTACTTACAGTACTTATTTCATAACAATTCTGGCCATCAAGCCTCATAGGATTTTAAAAATCAGGACAGGTTACAGTGGGCAATGTGATAGACAAAGTACATGTGGTGGTAGTAAGAATATCTGGGGTATATTCAATTCCAAATGGAAGAATTCATCAAAGCTTTCATTTACATATTCATACTTTGATTCAACTAATATTCATCTTATCTGTGCCAGGCATTGTAGAGCTCTGGGGATAGAAACATCTCATTTATGAACAAATAGCAAACATAATTTCTGACCTCCTGGAGTCAGACATTAATTTTTAGTTACACATTACCCCTTCCTATAAAGCCAAAAAAGAGTGGACAATGATAACAGTATAATTGAAAGTGGTAGCTTCGATTATACTTAATGTGAGGATTCAGGGAAATCTTCCTTGGGAAAGTGATATTTAAGCTGTGATACAATGCTAGATACTGGGAATATGACCATAAACATGGCATAGTCCCTATCCCTGAGGAGTTCATGTCTAGGAAAGAGATATACAAAGCAGCAATAATAGTCATCTGTGAAAAGGACTCTACAGAAGCATGTGAATTGTAGCAGAGTCCAAAGTTTGTGGGTGATTAATTCTAAGCATCTCAGGAAAGGCTATCTAAGAAGAAATGACTTTAAATATGAGTTTTGAAGGACAATACTTTTGAAGGCTGAGAAACATTATCAGACAATCAAGACAGGGGTGAATATAATAAGTATTGTCTAGGAGCAAAAAAAAAAAAAAATTCTTTAAAAAGCCTAGTACGTATGGCAAACTGTTAAGCTGAGCGTTAGGCCTGGGAAGGCAATTGGCCAAAGATAAAATTTTGTGAAAAAACATGCTGGTAAAATTTAAGGCATGTAAAACACTATATGAAAGAGTTTATACTTCTCTTTTTGGAATGGAGGAGGCAATGGAGTATCTTAATCAAAGGTTTAATATTGACTTGTGTTTTAAGACTGATCATTCTAAGTGCAAAAGGAAGGATGAATTTGGCTCCTGAGAAGCTAGGCTCAGGAATACTGATTAGGAGGACCTTGCAGTTGCCCTGAGAGAGGAGGGAAGGACCTCAACTGTGACAATAGCTGGGGAGATTTAAGAGATATTTAGGAATGAAAATCAATGCTAATTGAAGAGCCACTGGCCTGGATAGATGATGAAGAGAGAGGACTGTAGACTGTATTGAGATTTCTACCTTCTGGATAACTTATGGTATCCATGGAGGCACTGCTAGCTGGTAGAAAAGCTTAAGATTTGGGGTTTGAATCCTGGCTCCACCACCTGTGACTTATGGGGCTTGGAAGAATTCACTCAAATGCACCGAGCCTCAGTTTTCCCATCTATACACAAATGGCTTAAAATAATTTTGTAGGATTCTTGGGAACATAATTATGAAAACACTTGTCAAAATGCCTTTTGCATAATCTATATTCAACAACTTTTCTTCATGAGAACTGAAGGGCACCCTGAATTAGGATAAAATGTATAGAATCAGAAATGGTTTAAGATGAGTTTAGTCTTGGCCGGGCGCGGTGGCTCACGCCTGTAATCCTAGCACTCTGGGAGGCCGAGGCGGGTGGATAGCTCAAGGTCAGGAGTTCGAAACCAGCCTGACCAAGAGTGAGACCCCGCCTCTAAAAAAAAAAAAAAAAAAAAAAAAAAAAAAAAGATGAGTTTAGTCTTAGTCATTCCAAGTTTTAAGTTGGTATTTTCTGTCTAGATGGATATATCCAGTGGGTATTCAGAAATAGAGGTTGAGGACTTGAGAGGAGGTTGAAAATATAAGCCTAAGAATTTGGAGATATAAGGTGGTAGTTAAAATAACAAAAGCAGATGAGATTCCTCCAGGTGTAAAGCAAGAAAAGATTTGAAATGAGTTCTCTGGTACCCAATATTTAATAGGTAGGCAGAAGAAAAGAAGTGCTTCAAAAAGCAACTAAAACATGGTTTAAAAAAATAGAAAAATCTCAAAAATAAGAACAAAATCTGCCTAATATAGCACAAGAAGGGTACTTTAAGAAGGAAACCATTAACACAGTGGCAAATCTTAGAACTAATGAATAACTTGAGGAATAAAGAAAACCCTGAATATAACAACTAAGAGAGCACTGGCAGCCATAGAGACAGCAATCTCCATATAATGGAGAGGAGATGATTGCAGATTGTGGTGAGTAAGGGGAGACTGGAAATAAAGAAATAGCCACGGGAAACAGAATGCTCTTATAGGAAGTTTGGCATACAGGGCTGGGGTGGTAGTTAGAAGTGGAAACAAAATGAAGAGGCTTTAATTTATAATAATAGACAATGAAAGTGAATACCTACTATTGAGAAAGAGGAGGAAGAAAAATGATTGGAGATAAATAATGAAGGAATATTCTAGAAGTGTCTGCAGGTCAGGAGGTAGAAAACACAAGATAAAGCATTAATCTAAGATGAAAAAAGGTAGAAACTCCCTTTGAATCAGAATATAGGGGAATAAGCTTAGAAAAAATAATAATTGGAAATTAAGAAGCTTCTGGTATTAACTCAGTTGTTGTTTTATCCAATTAGTTAGCTTTTATTTTTTATGTTCTAATAACTTATGTTTTGAGTACCTTAATTAGACAGACTAGTGTATTTTAAAGTAACCTCTACATAAAATGAATTATTGAATTTTTACTCAGGAAAAGGTGAGTGAAACCTCACCTCTATCTGCTTTCTCCTAAAAATAAAAACTAAAAAACAGCAACCCCAAACCACATGATGAATACTGATCCTTAATAAAGTAGCCCCAAGGATAATGGGGTCTCAAAAATCCTTCCATCAGTGCTAAGGTCTGGGACTATCAGAATATTATCTTCTTCTAATGACTTAGAAGATCCTAGAGAAATGTTAGAACAAAGTGTTCTAACAAAGTGTCAATGCAGGATTGACATCAGGACATTGGAATATATTGTAGTTCATAAAATATAATTCTTCTAGTAATAAAATGATTTGTATTACTACTTTATTGGTATAAATGAGTTTTTGGTTGAGCATTTGCTTAGTAGAAAGATGTTTTTACAAGCTTTAATTAGGATTGTAAACAATTAATTTTGTATAATGTTTACATTTGGAAAACAGAAATAACACAAGACCTTTCCTATTAGATGAACACATAATTTAATTAGATCATCTTCATTTTATTGTATTACAAGCACATACATGCAAAAAACAACTAGTTTCTTCTCATACTGGTGATTCTAAAAGTGATAATGTCCAGATTCTGGATTTATGTTATAAAGCAATTGCAGTAAATTCTGCAGATAGAATGATCATCTATTTGAAAAATATAGTCCAAAGCTGATGGGTCTTCAACCCAAAGTCAGCATCTCAAACAAAGGCTTTCAAAAGAGAAAGTTTGCATAGAACAGATTGGATTTTGGAGTTTCTCCATATTACAGGTATCTTAATAAAATATTATATTGCTGGCTGTTCCTCTCAGCCCACTTAAGAGTTATATTTTAATTGTATCATAATGTACAGTTCTTTAGTATTCTGTCCTTGGTCTTCATCATTTCTTCTCTACCCTCTACCTGGATGATCTCAGTTGTATTTTCAGCTTTTTTGCTTCTTGTGTCACAGTGTCTTTGAAAGGTGTTTCATTAGCTTGGGTATTTTTGCTATGTTCGTATATGTAAATCCAAATTCTGACAGCACATCTTTTTTTGATATCCCAATAGAACTCATACTTAGTATTTTCAAAACTGAACTTGGACCTGTTCTATTAAACTTACTTGTCCTCCTGAATTTTCTGTTTAAGGGTAGAACCAAGCACCAGACAAGCTGGGAAGAAACCATCATTCCAGCATCCAGGTAAAATCAGTTAACATGTTATATTTCACTCCAGGCTTTCCTTAAGCATGGCATTTGTTTATACCTTTTTAAAATTTCTTTAAAGAGCATTGGCATTATTTTGGCATCATGTGTCAATATTGGTAATTTATACTTTTATTAAAACTATCTCTTTCATTTATGTTTTAAATATTTTTGTCATATGGTTTAAAGAGTCTCTTAAGATATAAAATGTATATATTCTGGAGCTTTGCTTCTTTTATATTCTTTTAAAAATATATACTTTAAAAACTGTTCAGTGTGGATGAGAACTTTATTAGCATCTGGTATTAGTTATCCTTATATTTTCTGCTTTAAATTTCATTTATAATATAATCTAATTTTCCCTTTTTGTACATTCTTTACCTAACTGCTTAGTTTGAATGCCCTGTTCAATATTTTCACATATATTTTTATCTTTTTGACATATGATGATTAGAAAGTTATATATGTAAATGTATATATTAGCCACACTTCACAAGATTTGCTGGGTAATATTTTTATTATTGTTTAGTTTTAAGTATTTCATAATTTGCTTTATTGTTTCATTTTTAATTCATGAATTATTTAGAGATAAGATTTTGTTTCCCTATATGTGAAATATATTTTATCATTTGTTGTTAATTTTTAATTTTATTGCCCATGGTATAAATGATTGTTCTTTACAATATTAGTTCTTTGGAATTTGTTGAAATTTTCTTTTTGGCCTATGTATTAGATATATTCATGCTAGCTCTAAAATATCAGAAGTCTAGGGCCGGGCGTGGTGGCTCACGCCTGTAATCCTAGCACTCTGGGAGGCCGAGGTGGGCAGATCGTTTGAGCTCAGGAGTTCGAAACCAGCCTGAGCAAGAGCGAGACCCCATCTCTACTAAAAAATAGAAAGAAATTAATTGGCCAACTAAAATATATAGAAAAAATTAGCCAGGCATGGTGGCGCATGCCTGTAGTCCCAGCTACTTGGGAGGCTGAGGCAGAAGGATCACTTGAGCCAAGGAGTTTGAGGTTGCTGTGAGCTAGGCTGACACCACGGCACTCTAGCTGGGGCAAAAGAGTGAGACTCTGTCTCAAAAAAAAAAAAAAAATATCAGAAGTCTAATGAAATAATAGTTTATTTTTCACTCATGCAAAATCCAAAACAAATGTTCCAAATAAGAGGCATCTTCAATATTCTAAGATAAACCTGTACATTGACATCCCGTCATTAAGTAGGGAAGAAAGATTCTGGAGGATTGTCCCTTAAGTTTATATAGACCTGGAAACAGTTACATCACTTGTACCCATGTTCCATTGGTCAAAATTCAGTTATATAGCCCATCTAACTGTAGGGATGACTGGGGAATGTAATCTAACCATGTGTCCAGAAAGAAAGGGCTTAGTTAGAAGAAAAACCAGCTAGTGTCTACCAAACCAAGTTTGTCATCAATTTTATATGTGTTCCATCTTCATTAAAAAGAAGAAAAATCTATTTATTAATTGGGTACAGGATTTAGTACATCATGTCATTTAACGTTGTTCATTGTGGTTTATAAGTCTACAAACTTATTAACATTTTGTCTTTAGATTTATCAGATTTTGAAAGAGATGTATTAAACTTTCCCAATATGATTTTGGAAATATTTTTCCCCTTTTGAAAATATCAAAACTATATTGTTAGACCTATACAATTTCATATTTTGTCACTACATCATTCTTTATTCTTATTGATGGGTTTTGGCTTAAATTATCTTCTGACTGATATTAACAATATAATACTTGCTTTAATTTGGGTAGATTTTGCTAGGTATTCTTTTAGTTTAACATTTAGCTTGTCATATTGTTTTAGGTTTGTCTCTCATAATTAGCTTATGATTAGATTTTTAAATTTGCAAACAAATCGTTGATCTCCTTATTGATATATTTATTTCAGTCATACATTTTTATTATTATTGTTTTCTTTTTCTCTATACTTTGCTAATTTTTTTCTTCTTACCTGCTTCTGTTGTATTAATGAATTTTATTTATCTTCTCTTTTTCTCATTGAAAACGTGGGTGCTATAAATTCTATTTTCATCCCTTAAGAGCCATACTCCAATATTTCATAACAAAGTATACAGTTATTGTGTGTGTGTGTGTATTACAAGGAACTTGGCAACTATTGCTTTTATTTAAACCTACTAACTCATTTTTCATTCACTTTTAGTTTCCTCTTCCTTTATACATGTATACAGTTCCCTTTGCTTTTTAGACATAAAACTTGTTTTATTTTATTGTGAATATTTAATTGTAATATTAATATCTGTTTACATTCTTTCTGCAGTTTTGCTTCTCACATCCTTTCCCTGCCTGTTACATAAAATCACATGCCAGGAGGAGACATGATGAGATCATTAACAGCACTGAGGTGGGGGGAAAGTTTTTCTTACTTGTGATAGTTCCCTGGGTACTTCCTCCTTATTTTTCAATACTTTTTTCTGGTTTCTGACCAGAAAATATAATTTTGTGTATATTCTGGGACCAAGGAGACAAAGAAACCATAGTACTGATAAGGATCTATTTAATTTATTTTGAAATATTATAACAAATTCATGAAGGGTTATAAGATTTGACCTTCTCAAGGCAGTGATGTTATCTAAAGACACTTGCACATCAGAATTCTTCTCCATGGAACTAGATTTCTTAACTCCAAAAAACCAGCCATAATGAGCATTCAAATATACTTCCTGGTTTCTATGGAATAATTATAATATGATAATTTCTAATTTATTTGAGGCACTTAATGTGTTAACTTTTCCTATAGCTGCAGTTTAAAGACTTACAGTTATGTAATGACTGAGTTCTCATTCTTTTTGAAATAATAACTATGTTGATTATTATTCAGCAGTATCTTAGAAATTCTTACAAATGCACTAGAATAAAAAAGCCAATAATTTGTATAAGTTGTAGAAAAGAAAATATAAAACATTTGTGTTGGATAGTATTATGAGTGATATCTAGAGAATATAAGAGAATTTAGCTTAAAAAATACAATTAAGGGATTGTGTAAAGATGGTGGACTAGAAGCAGCCTATTCATGTTGCTCTCAAGGAGAGGATCAAAAGTTGAAAGTAGGCAACCACGTACAGATAGACTTTCTTGGAGATAGCATTGTAAATAATCAGAGGAGCAACAGAACACACTCAGTGAAGGAGAAGGAGACAGGATGATCCACTTAGCAAGATCAGAAGGTACCTGGGGGAGGCATCCATATGTGGGGAAAGACAGGAAGAGAGAGCTATGGGATTCCATTCTACCACCATGGATACTGCAACCAGAGCTGGGAGGAGCCCCCCCCCCACTGTATATCTCAGGATTGATCAGAGAGCTGCTTTGACACTGTGCAGTGACATTGCACTGGAGAGTGGACATAACAAGAACCCAGTGGTTACTGTTCCCAGGTCACTACAACTGATGCCATTCTGAGCTCTTATGTCCAGAGCACCTGGTTTATACAGGGCTTGGCTTTGCTGCAACTTCCTCCACCTCTTCCAACACCTCTGCTGGGTTAGGGAGGGAGTAGAGAGAGCAGATGCTCTTGCATGCCCCATGGTTGGGAGCCAAGTTCCTCTCCTCCCCACAGAGGATTCAAACAGAATAGGTGCTGCAGATGTGACCTGAGTAACCCCACATTCAGCAAGACCTGCACAGTGTGAGAGACCCCATGACCCAGAGTCCCAGCCCCAACCCCAAAGCTTCCATCTGCCACCTGGCCCCACAGCACCTGGCTCAGTTCTGCAGTCCTGCCCCAAGGATCACACCTGCCACCTGGTGTGGCCCACCTCAGAAATCCAACACACCACCATGGACCTGCTAGCTTTGTACCACCATTGTACCTGGACCCAGGCGGAACAAACACTGACAGCTCTGACACCATTGACCACTGCCTAGATAGCCTTTCCCAGCTGTCACAGCCACTACTGTGGGGAGTCCTAGACAACTCCAGCCTCTGTGAAGAGGGACTCACCCAATTCCCTGCTTGACCTTTAAACAGCAGCCTGGTGAACAACCCACAATTCTGCATGAAGATCATCCAACACTTGTTTGGACTGTGACAATCACGGGAACATGAGACAACACAGAACAGCTGCATGACTGGCTCCAGTGCATTCATCTGCCCCTCTCCTGCCAGGCCAGTCTTCTGGAGTAGAACACAAAAGCACCATCTAGGGACCTCTCCTCCTTCTCACTAAGTAGGAGAGTTCCCAGCAAAGGAGAACAGGTGTACCACAAACTTATCTGAAAAGAAACCTCAAAGGAATTCTGGCAACATGAAAAAATAAGCTTGTTTGACATTCTCAAAGGATCAAAACAGATCCACAGCAATGGACCCCAACCAAAAGAAAGGTAAGAAATGGAATTCAGAATGCGGAAGGAAAATACGATGAATGGGATTGAAGAGAAAGTTGAAAACCAACAAAAAGAAGCCAAAAAGATATATCCAGTAGATGAATGAAAAAATGAAAATGAAAAAGTTGACAAAGAGATAGACAACATAAGAAAGGATAAAACATAAGTTAAAAGTATGGAAGAGCCATGTAGGAAATTTCAAAATACAAAAGAAAGCTTCAACAATAGGCTAGACCAAGCAGAAGAAAGAATCTCAGAGCTTGAAGACAAAGCTTTTGAACTAACCCAGTCAGTCAAATGTCCAGAAAAAAGAATAATGAACAATCACTCATAGAAATATGGGACTATGTGAAGTGAGCCAATATATGAATTATAAGGACCCCTGAGGAAGAGGAAGAAAAAGGAAAAAAGCATGGAAAACCTATTTGAAGGGATTATTGAGGAAAACTCTCCTGGCATCACCAGAGATTCAGATCCCCAGATACAAGATGGTCATCAAACACTGGGAAGATTCATAGCAAATAGGACATCTCCAAGACACCTGGCCAAAAGTCAAAATGAAGGAGAAAATTCTACAAATTGCAAGACCAAAAGAACAACTAACCTATAAATAAAAACCCATAAGGCTAACAGCAGGTTACTCAGCAGAGACTTTACCAGCCAGAAAGGGATAGAGGACTCATTTTTGGTCTTGTTAAACAGAAGTACTCTCAGCCAAGAATTTTGTGTCCTGCAAAACTAAGTTTCATAAATGACAGAAAAATAAAGACTTTTCCAGATAAGCAAACATTAAGAAAATTTGTCAGTATTAAACATGCCCCAGAGGAAATGTGCAAAAGCATATACATAGAACAGCAAAATAGAAACCCACCAATGTAAAAACACCGAAAGTTAAAGCTCACAGCACTTATAAAACAATAGCACAATAGTGAAGACAAAACAATAAGGTATCATCCAATATGATGAACAGAATAATAACCTACATATCAATACTAACACTGAACATCAATGGTCTTAATACCCAAGTTATAAGACATAGACAGACTGAATGGATGAAAAAACCCAAGCCAAACATATTCTGTCTCCCAAAAACCCAACTAACTCACAAGGACTAACACAGACCCAAGGCAAAGGGATGGAATTAATAATTCCATACCAATATAAACCAAAAGTAAGCAAGTGTAGCCATTCTCATATCAGATAAAATGGATGTTAGATCAACAATGTTAAAAAAAGACAAAGATGGTTGTTATATAGCAGTAAAAGGAGCAATTCAACAAGAAGACATAATAATCCTAAATATATACACACTAACACAGGAGATCCCAGATTCATGAAGATCTAAGCAAAAAAGTAAACAGTAGCATCATAAGTGCCAGGCACTTCAACACCCCACTGACAGAACTGGACAGATCATCAAAGCAGAAAATCAATAAAGAAACACTGGATTTAAGCCAGAATCTGGAAAAAGTGAACTCAACAGGCAATTACAGAATATTCTACCCAAAACTTACTCAAAATACATTCTTCTCCTCAGCTCATGGATCATTCTCCAGGATAGGCCATATGTTAGGCCAAAAAACAATTCTTAAAAATGCAAAAAACCTGAAATAATACCAAGTATTTTCTCTGAACACAATGAATAAAATTAGAAATCGGTAACAAAAGGAACATTGGAAAATATACAAACACAGAAATTAAACGTTATGCTCCTGAGTAACAAGTAGGTCAATGAAGGGATTAAGAAGGAAATTAAAAAATTTCTCAAAACAAATGAAAATGAAAACATAGCACATCAAACCTTTGGGATACAGAAAAAGGAATAATAAGAGGAAAGTTTATAGCATTAAGTTTTTACATCAAAAAAGTAGAAAAGCTTCAAATAAACAACATAATGATGCATGTCAAAGAACTAGAAAAACAAGAGCAAACCAAACATATGCCAACAACAGTCAAACTGAAACCAAATCAAAGACTCAATATCCTTCAAAATGGCAACAAAGAAAATAAAATACCTGGGAAAATATTTACCCAAGGAGGTGAAAACCTCTACAGGGAGAAATACGAAACTCAGAGGAAAGAAATAGCAGAGGATGGAAACAGATGGAAAACCATACTATGCTCATGGATCAGCAGAATAAACATTGTTAAAATGTCCGTACTACCCAAAGTGATCTACAGATTCAATGCATCCCTATTAAAATATCAACATCATTTTTTTTTGCAGATCTAGAAAAAATAATTCTCTTCTTATGGAACCATAGAAGACCCCATATAGAAAAAGAAACCTTAAGCAAAAAGAACAAATTGGAGGCATCAATTTACCAGACTTCAGGGTATACTACAAGACTATAGTAACTAATACAGCATGGGACTGGCCCAAGAACATAGACATAGTCCAATGGAACAGAACTGAGAACCCAGATACAAAACCATCCTAATGTAGCCATCTAATCTTTGACAAAATAGACAAAAACATAGACTGGGGAAAAGAATCCTTATTCAGTAAATGGTGCTGGGAAAATAGGATAGCAACATGTAGAAGACTGAAACAAGATCTGCACCTCTCGCCTCTCACAAAAATCAACTCAGGATGGATAACAGACTTAAATCTAAGGCATGAAACTATAAGAATTCTAGAAGAAA
>VBSM01003204.1:36003427-36092824 GCA_008086735.1 Cheirogaleus medius | reverse complement strand
AAAATATTCACATGCTACACATCTGATAAAGGGCTGATAACTAGAATCTACATAGTATTCAGGGAAATCAGCAAGAAAAACAATCAAACAATCTCATTAAAATGTGGACAAAAGATATGAACAGAAACTTTTCAAAAGAAGACAAACTAATGGCCAACAAACATACGAAAAAATATTCAACATCTCTAATCATCAGGGAAATGCTAAGCAAAACCACAATGAGATATCACTTACTCTAGTGAGAATGGCTTTTATCAAAAAGTCCCAAAACAACAAATGTTGGCATGGATGCAGATAGATAGGAACACTTAAACACTGCTGGTGGGACTGCAAACTAATACAACCTCTATGGAAAGTAATATGAAGATACCTCAAAGAGCTAAACATAGAACATACCATTTGATCCAGGAATCCCATTACTGGGCATCTATCCAAAGGAAAAAAAGACATTCTCTAAAAAAGACATCTACACTAGAATGTTTATAGCAGCACAATTCACAGTTGCAAAGATGTGAAAACAACCCAAGTGCTCACCAATTCATGAATGGATTAATAAAATGCGGTATATGTGTACCATGTGGTGCTACTCAAAAAGCAATGGTGAACTAGCAGTTCTTATATTATCCAGGATGGAGCTGGAGCCCATTCTACTAAGTGAAATATCACAAGAGTGAAAAAACAGGCAGTACATATACTCACCATCAAATTGGTGCTAATTGATCAATACTTATTTGCACATATGCTAGTTATGTTCATTGGGTGTTGGGCAGATGGGAGGGGGAGGAGGGAATGGGTATGTTCACACCTAATGGGTGCTGTGTGCACTCTCGGGATGGACATGCTTGCAGCTCTGACTGGGGTGGGACAAAGGCAATATATGTAACCTAAACATTTGTACTCATGTAATATGAAATTAAAAAAAAGAAATTAAAGAGGACACAAAAAATGGGAAGATATTCCATACTTACGAATTGGAAAAATCAATATTGTTAAAATAGCCATACTACCGAATGCAGTCTACAGATTCAATGCAATCCTCATGAAAATACCAATGACATTCTTCACAGAAATAGAAAAATAATTCTAAAATTTATGTGGTACCACAAAAGGCACAGGATAGCCAAAGTTATCTTGAGCAAAAAGAAGAAAACTAGAGGGATCACATTACCTGATTTCAGGTTATGCTATGCAGCTATAGTAACCAAAACAGCATGGAACTGAAATAAAAACAGACATATAGATTAATGGAACAGAATAGACAAAACAGAAATAAATCCACACATTGATAGTGAACTTTTTTTTGATAAAGGTACCAAGAAAGGACAGTCACTTCAATAAATGGTGCTGGGAAAAGTGGATATACATATGCAGAAAAATGAAACCAGACTCTTCTCTCTTACCATATACACAAATCAATTCACAATGGATTTAAGACTTAAGCCTAAGACTTGAAATTATGAAACTAATAAAACAAAACATTGAGGGAACACTTCAGGACATTGGTCTGGGCAAAGACTCCTTGAGTAATACCCCCAAAGCACAGGCAACCAAAGCAAAACCGTACAAAGGAGACAATAGCAAGCTAAAAAAACTTCTGTACTGCAAAAGAAACAGTAAGCAAAGTGTAGAAACAACACACAGAATGGGAGAAAGTATTTACAAACTACGTGTATAACCAAGGATTAATAACTAGAATATATATGTATGCTTGTATCAAAATACCACATGTTCTGTATAAAGATATATAACTATTATGTACCCATAATAATTAAAAATAAAAAACCAACATCAACAAAAATAAATTAATGGAAAAAATTAATGGGACTTAATTAAATTAAAAAGCTTCTGAACAGCAAAGAAAATAATCAACAGAGTAAATAAGCAACCTACAGAACAGGAGAAAATATTTACAAACTATTTAATATATATCTGAGAAAGGACTAATATCCAGAATCTACAAAGAACTCAAACAAATTAGTAAGAAAAAAACAAACAACCCTGTCAAAAAGTGGGCAAGAACAGATGTCTTTCAAAAGAAGATAGAAAAATAGCCAGAAAACATGAAAAAAATGTGCAACATCACTAATCATCAGGGAAATGCAAATTAAAACCACAAAAATATACCACCTTACCCCTGTCAGAATGACCATTGTCAAAAAGTCAAAAAACAGTAGATGCTGTCATGGATGCAGAGAGAAAGGAAGACTTATACACTGTTGGTGGGACTCAAATTAGTACAATCTCTATCGAAAATAATATGGAGATTCCTCAAAGAAATACATGTAGACTCACCATTTGATCCAGCAATCCCTCTACTGTGTATCTACCCAAAGGGGGAAAAAAAAGCATTTTATCAAAAAGACATTTGAATATTTATTGCTTTAAAATTCACAATTGCAAGGGTGTGGAATCAACATAAGTACCCATCAATTCATAAATGGATAAACAAAGTGTTATACACCCCCCCCCACACACAGACTACAGAATACTACTCAGCCATAAAAATGAATGAAATATTGTCACTTGCAGCAACTAGGATGGAATTGGAGGCCATTATCCTAAGTGAAGTATCTCAGAAATAGAAAAACAAACACCCCATGTTCTCACTAAGAAGTGGGAGCTAAATGATTGGCACACATAAGCACAAAGAGATGTAAGGGACATTGGAAACCAAGAAGTGGGCAGGCTGGGAGAGGAGTGAGGGATGAAAACTTACCTATCTGAGGAAATCAAAATTGTTCTGGTAATGAGCACACTAAAAGCCCTGACTTAAGCATTATACAAGGTATCCATGTAACAAAAACATTTGTACCTCCTTAATATTTTGAAATTAAATGAATAAATAAAAACCTTCAGCAAGCAACAAAATAAAATTAAATAAAAATAAAAAAAATTTATTAAGTGGCTGGATATAAATGGCTGGTTCTTTATTTTGGTTATATAGATAATAAAGGCCTAAGAGTAGAAATAGGTCAAAGGGTAGATATATGTAGATAGCTAAAACAATACCTTAAATATTCAATTGACAAAAGATAGATTTGGAAAAAATATTTACATCTGCAAAACTTGAATTAATGTCTATGTTATGGAAGGAATACTTTTATATTGATTAAAAAAACCCTCAAATTAAAATTAGCAGAGTATACAAATAGGCAACTCACTATTTAGCCAATTCCAATGGCATTGAACCGTATGAAAAAGTGCTGCTGACTCACTAGTAGATACAAGTAAATTAACTGTCGTATTTATCAGACTGCAAGACTTAAAAGAGCTGTACAACCTATTGCTGGTAGGGATATAGCAAATATGGATGATTGGTTATTACTGGTATACATGCGGATTATTACAATATTGTGATCAAGTTCATTGCATTTCAAAGTACATATAATTTTCATTTCTAATATCCTGATTCTGTAACACTATCTCTTAGAAATATTAATAAAAGTTCAGTAAGTAGGGATATATGTACATAGATGTTTATTGCAGCATTATTCATAATGATATAAAAAAGGAAATGAAGAGATTGCCCATCAATAGAGGAATATTGGAATAATTATGCCCCCCATACCATGTTGTTGTATATAACCTTCAAAAAGAGTGAATTAGTCTTATATCACTTAAAATAATTCCCACAAATTATTTGTGTAAAAATCAACATACAGAAAAGGGTTCATAATTTTTAATTGCAAAAAGTTTCATCTGTAAATGTATTTGTTTGTATGTGTATGTCTATTTACTTATAAGTAGGTGTGGATAAAAGTAATAAAAGATATGTCCTAAATTTTAATCCAAGATTTCCTAGAATGGAATGATAAGACTGGAGTAGCAGAGGAGAGGAAAGTGGCAACAAGCAAAGATGTTAATTGGCTTGACTATAGTAAGCATTTCACTATGTGTAAGGATATCAAAACATAGTGTTGTATATCTTAAATATATATAATAAAAATCTATATATTAAAAATAAAACTAAAAAAGTGAAAGTCTGTATTAAAACAAAAAAGCTTAAAACAAAACCTAGCATGTATATTATCCTATTTATATAATTATCTATAATGAAAAATAAAATAATATGAAGGTAATAATTAAGACTGTAAATGAATTTAATATATCTCAATCAGATATTTGGAGAGATGAACCTTAAATCATTGGGGAATGGTAGATGTCCCACAACACTCTTATCTGGCAATTTTTTACCATGAATTTCAAATTTAGCACCTGAGAGGTATTGTGTGTAGGTCTTCCCCAAATATGTTGTTATTCATTAAGTATCTCATTAATATAACAACAACATTAAGCAAGCACTCAGAAATCTACTGTGTGTGCAAGATTTGCAAATATCTCTAACCACCACTGAAGCAAAACTCCTGAAACTATTATTCCTTGCTGCTAAACTGCAGTGTTTATTTATCTTCTGAAATAAGTTTCCAGAATAAAAGAGAACAGAATAGGGTAGAAAGGTCATGAAATTTAGAGTTAACCAGCCCTCAGCTTTATTCCAAGCTTTGTACATACTAGGTGTGTAATCAAGAATATGTTAAGACAATAAACCCACATTGATCATCTCTCCATTAATCTATCACGGCTGCATGCTTAGAGCTGTCAATACCAACCAGACTCTTTGCATGAGCAGAGGTTAGCCACCAGAGGAGTTTGTTATAGCCTAGATTAGTTAGTTGTGTGACCTTGAGTTAGAGATATTTGTTTCCTTATCCCTATAATGGAGATAATAGCAATATTACTCGCAAGGTTGTTGAGAGAACTCAATTAGAAAATAGCTGCAAAACACTAACTGGGGTGCTACATATATTTAAAAGTGTTTAATGGAAAAACTAAAAGATTAAAAACTTAATATCCAGCTTGGTCTTGGACACAGATGTAGGGGGAAATGATGGGGGCAAACCTCGGCTACTCAGGAACAATTATTTTTCACGTGTGTGTATGTGTGTGTGTTATATAATGATGAAAATTAAATGCTATATATTATCAAGGAAATAGTCCACATTTAAACTAATGATAAATATGGAAACAGTAACAAATGTAGAAATAAAAAACAACAATAGAAATGTAAAATTGTCCTAAGTACAGCCATTAATGAGAATTACTAACAATGCATTCTTTATTATCATACAGCATATCATCTTTTATGTGCATTGCAACATACCAGCATTCGTTACTTTTGGTACAACTCGGGGTAAATCCTTTGCCCTCTCATTGCTTCTGTTGTCTCAGGATATCAATAAGGCTCTTCACTAGACAAACTCTAAGTTCTATTTCAGTTTTAAAATACTATGATTTTATGGCCACAAAAGAGCTCAATCTCCCAGTTTTCGACCCTGATTCAAAACTTGGAATGGAAGATCTCCGGTCTGTGCCTATGTATTTATTTTCTGGGTCTAAAATCTCTCTGCTCCTTCTCCTCTATCATCCCAATAATTCTTCAAGTTTATTCTTCAAATATTCATTTAGTGACCTTCGTATTGCCTTCATTTTCTTCCGATGAAAGACACACATATAATATCTAGAATAGAAAAAGAAATGAATCCCAAGTTCAGTATCAGTAGCCGTATTCTTTAAAATAATTATACAGTATCTTCTCCTTTTCTGGATACTTCTCCTTTTATGTTCCAACCTTTATCCCATCAAACTTTCATCTATTTCATTCCTGTCAATATCATATCCCAGATTTTGAAAGGACTTCTTTCCCCCTTTTTTCATTGGAAGGAGGGGGAAATTTGAGCTGTCTCTTTTCCAAAAGACAAAACACTAAGCTTGACTTAGTGTTTATCTGGAGGGAAGAAAACTCACAGTAACAAAGCACTTCCCAGTATTGTAGCTGTTGCTAGTAATATCAGAAATAGTACAATCTCTCGATTCTCAGCCTTCCTTTGATCTTCACCTGGGAGGAGAGGAATGGGGAAAAATACAAAACAATTTTTGGAGAAAAGAAATAGTAACTTGGCACTTTTATCTAGAAGACTCTTTTAACCTTAAGCTTTGTCCTGATCATTCTTTCATCACTGTTTTGGTTATTCCAATCTTTATTACTGTTAGACCCCTAGGTTCTACAAAACATTTGTCCTTGCTGCCTCTAGCCTAATTTCTCCATCCTTAGTCCAGCCTTTTCATTTCTCAACACGTCAATTAGCCATATGACAAATTCTTGACACTAATCCAAAATTTGCCCAACGCTTTAGCTCTTATTTTGTAGCATTATCATGACATGCACAGAAGGTACTCAACAAATATTTATTGAATAAATCAAACAACCCAGTTTTTTGATCCCTGGACCCTTAAACTGCCACATCACAATCTTTGTTACCTCCACAATATTCTCCCTTGAAGCACCTGGTGGTCATGCGAAGACAGGTCCAACAATCAAGGATGGGACCTTCAACCACAACTAATAAAGAGAAGAAAGATAATCAAGAGTGGGGCATGGCCTGAGGGTTCTTTAGTTCACAAGTCAAGTGTGGATTAGAACCCAAGTATTCCCAGGACTCTTAAGGTTACTTGCTATGAATGCCCTCTTCCCCTAGAAATAAAGTTTCCTGATGGGTCAAAATTTGTAGTTTAAATCAAACGTCTGGGGGAAAAGTGGGAAAAACGATGCCTCAGTATATATCAGGTTGTAAGCTATTCTTTAGGAGGCCTCTGAGTATCTCCAAATTCTGTGGGTGTCTAGCTTTTGTTATTAGATATTGACATTCCCTCTTGTAACCACAGCTCTAGGAATTGCGTTCTCATTGTAACAGGTGGGAGAAATGGGCCATATAGAGCAAAGGAGATGGGAAAATACGGGCTGAAACCTCATGGCGTCACATGTACTGTACTCACTGCAGTCTGCAGAACAAGCTAGAAGAGAATCAGAAAGTTCTAATGAGCTTAAAATCAACTTAGACTTTACCATATTTATACCAAGAAGTCTTTGTTTACTCATTAAGTTCCAGCTATTCCGCCACTCATTCTAAATGACTCTATTTATGAACCCACGTTCCTCTTCTCACCCCTCATTTTCTATTTCCTTCACACAATCTCAGTGTTTTCAGACAGAAAGTTTATATTACCAACTTCAGAGAAGTTCTTTAATAATTCCTTGAGTTTGGATTCCAGGATTTGGCGCATCTCAAGAAGCTTGCCTTGAAGGATAAAGACACCTGTGAAGGGGTGGAAAGAATGTCAGGAAATAAGGGTAGCTCTTCTCTTCAGAGTTTATTTCCAGCTGTTTTGCCTTGTTTTCCCTGGCCAAATTTTTTCAGACTTGCTTGGGCGATAGGAACTTTTAACATTGAAACAGTACCTCACCTTTCCATGTTTCATTGCTCAGTTTATAAAATTCATTCTTCAGCCATGTTCTCAAATTGACAACCTTTTGAACAGCTAGAGAGGAAAGGGAAAGGTACATGTGGGGGAATAATTATACCTGTGAAGCAAGTTATGTGGACCCTGATGTTCTCTTCCCTGCCTCCCCTTTCCCTTTAACCCCCAAAACTCTCAGGGACTCAAGCTTCCCTCACCCAACACCCGAAGCATCTTGTCACTGTGGGAGACCTTGTAGCTTAAACGGATCATCTCCTTACTCTGCCGTTCAAGCAGCTGAGTTCGGCCAGGAACTTCTGGGGGTACCAGCTTTGACAGCAAGTACCTAACATCCTCTATGAATTTGGGGTCACACTCCAAACAGCCTTTAACTCCATGGAAGGCTACCAGGGACAGAGGCAAGAGCAAGAGTAGCCACAAGTCACCCATTTCCTGGCCCTTTCCCCAACAGCAGGTTGTCATGGCAACTAGTTTACTTAGTTCCTTTTCCTTCAAAAATCCAGGAATGAGAGTCTTGTCCTGGATAGTCTGACTCCACCTTTCCCTCTGTTTCCATCCCACTTTCAGGCAATCTCATTTCCCTAAGGATCTTCAGCTGTTTTCTGACTCTTATCCTTCATTCCAGAGAGAGGGAGCTGCCAGCTGGGGAGCAGATACCTGAGTTCTGAGTGTAGAACACGAAGAGGGAGAGAAGCCTTGAGATGACACGAGCAGAGTTCTGTGCAGGGAGATGTCTCAGAGAAAGTGTTTCTTTGATTCCATCACTTATTTGTATCCTTAGCAGGTTCCCACACCCCTCCAGACCTTTGGAGTAGTATAGGAACAGGGGCAGATGGTGGAAAAGATCTCAGAGGACCTTAGAGATTGTTTAACCAAAATTCTACTTCTACAGAAGCAGTATGAAAAGTCAAGAATATTAAGTTACCTGGGGTCCCAATCCCTACTGATAGATAATTGTTGAGAATTAAGGTATGAGTATTTATCTATAATAATAATCAATAATTTTAATATAATAGTAATTGATAATTTCTTAGAAATTTCAGGCTATGTTTGTCTGTAAAATGATTCTTCCAGCCATGCTTTGTAATATTTTTATAGCATTCTTCTTATATAGAGTCTTGAGGCAGAGACTAGAAACAACAGTTGAGGAATATGCAAGGATGAATAAGAATCCAGTAATGTTCAGGGTCCTTTAGCAGGAGCATCCCAAAAACCTGATGATGAATTGTGTAACACATAAGAACATAACTACAGTTATCATGGGCTGTGCTCTCAGATATCTTACATGGAAGATGGCCAAATATATATGTTCTTCTTTCAGTTTGTGGCTCTTTGAGTAAGAATATTCTTTGTACTTTGCATAAATGTGGGCTGTTTTGCAGACTTTTAAGAACACCGGTCACTCCTTTTCTAATATATTGCTTGTATGACTGTGACCTCCTGGAAACCAAGAGACCCTGATGTCCTAAAGGATTAGTGGTAGAATTTAGATGTAAGATATGAGATAATCATGGAGTAGAAAATTATGAGAGGGATTAAAAGAAGTATCATGAATTATATGTCTACCATGTGAAAGATACTGTACTAAACACTTGAGATGGATAATCTAAAAGTCCTCACACACAGCAATCCTTTGAGGGATTGTCATTTCCATTTTACAGATAAGAAACTGAGGGTCAGAGATGTGAAAGAATCTTGTCTGGCAGAATAATTTAGTAGTATGGACTCAGGATTCAAACTCATGTCTCTCTGACTCCAAACTCTATATACTTCACTGCCTCTCAACAACCACTCTCAGGGATGATGCAGAAAATAATCTCTTAGCATTTGATAAATTAGGAGATAAAGGGACAATACAAATATTTTGATTTGGCTTATGGCTTAAAATTAGCATCTCTTATGTACACATATGAAATAACATTCATCGGATGTCAGGCAGGTAGGAAACGAGTCGAGGGAATGGGTAAATTCACACCTAATGGGTGTGGTGTGCACTGTCTAGGGGATGGACACACTTGTAGCTCTGACTTGGGTGGTGCAAAAGCAATATATGTAACCAAAGTATTTGTAGCCCTGTAATATTCTGAAATTAAAAAATAATAAATAAAATTGGTATCTCTCTGCTATGAATTTTTATCTTTTGGTGAGATGATCTCATACTTAGAGGATCCTCCAAAGGATTTTCACATGCTGAAGTTTTAAGGCAATTGAGTTAATGGGATTAAATTAGCTCTAGAAACCAAAGTTGGAGACTAAGGTGGCTAAGAAACTTGGTAGACAGGTGGCCAGGTATGAGGACAAACTGTTCTTCAAGAGAAGATATATGTTATAGATATTAATATTTTCTAGTCAGTGTTACATACTCTCACTTGGACAGCTTACAGGGAATCTGCCACTGCATTACTGAATAATTCAACCTCATACCATAGCACATTTTTGTGACCCAGACTTAGTGGCTCAGCTACCATTTTTATCCTTACCTCATTGCTCCAGCTTAATTTTCAATCCAGGTTCTTAAGATGAGAGAAAAAAATAACTTGGCTTTTAGGTAGTCTTGGAGAGACTGAAGCAAGGCAAGTCACTTCCTAATAAGACAGGTAGTATTTGTAATTAAAGGGAACATATGAAAGGAATAACAATAAAATCTCAGTCTCAAGGCAGAGGTACACACAGAGGTTTAAAACAGCACTAACCAAGTCTGGAGAGATTTCTTTTTTTTTTTTTTTAATTTTAGATGAGGAAATTTCTTTTTTTTTCTTTTTTTTTATTTCAGCATATTATGGGGGTACAAATATTTCTTATAGAAAGGCTAGATCCAGGAGAACAAAAATAAATTAACTAATAAATAGTGATGGAGTGAGAATCCAATAGTGTTCAGGAAGTTTAGGGGGAGCATTCTGAAAGTACTGATGATGAAATGTATAACATATAAGAACATAACCACAATTATCATGAGATAGTCCTTTGAATTTCATAAATGTAAAATATTTAAGCTTTGGGAAAGAACTGTCTGGAAATTGATTAATAATATAATGATTATATGAATTATAATAATAATGCCTATGTCTGGGGGGCAAAAGGCTAAAACTCAAATCCTAGATAGATTATGCTGGTATTTGGTTTATACTGACTTGAGGTTATATGATTTACAGTCAGCACAAATCTGCAGAATAGGTAGCTGAGCTGTTTATTTGCTTAAAATAGTATCACAGATACATAGTAGCATATGCATTCATAATTTTATTCCAAATATATATTTACCCATTTGTGGTTCTTACACAGGCTAGATATTCATGGGCAGTTGTTTTGTACTATAACACTAGTGATTAGAGAATCCACTTGTAAGGGATAGAATCAATTGTTATGTAGCATTTGGCTTTTGCTACAAATCATATAATAATGCACTGAGGTATAAAATTTGAAGAACAAGTTTCAAAAAGAAGAGCAAGAAGCTTTTTATAGAAATACTCCCTTACCTCATGGTAAATCTGATTCCTAGATCCACAAATAAAAATAATGAATCTTTATAGTTCAAGCTTCCTATAGCCCCTTTTCTGATGGATTATTTACCTTTTGGAGCCCCGCTGCATTGCTTCCCTTTCCTATCACTTCACAGGATTCCTTAAAAGTTTGGCAAATAATCCAGATACCTTTTACAGTCAGGTGAGGTTAACCACATTCCTGACTGTAATCTCAGATTAGGAAGCCATTACTTGATATTTGGCCATGTTATAAGCTATCTTTCTAGGCAGCATAGTACTCATAGTTGAAATAATTGCTATGTGCCAGACATTTAACATGTAAAATAAGTTTAATACTTTCTATCTACCTCCCTATTTATATCCCATTATTATTAAGCCAATTTCTCTACCTATTTTCTACTCTTCCTTTAGGAAAAGTCACAAAGTTGTGTAAATTATTGGGTAGTCTGAAAGACTTAAAAAGAATCTCTATCTTACAAGAAATGGACTAAAAGAAAAGCCAATTACATTGGAGTGATTGTGAGAAGAAGGAGACAAGTGGGGTAGTGGAAGCAGAAGATACGTGTCATAGCCTCTTCTCCCTTAGGCCAGGGCTCCAGAAATAGAGATATGTTAGGTAGGTTAAGGGAAATTCTGAGGGAATATGAGCTTTTTCCCTGCTTCCTTTAGGACTTCTAAGGGTATACCAGGTGCATACATGTGGACAACTATACCTGAGGAAATGTGATAGCATGACAGGATTGGCTAATAGAAGGTGTTTCTGACACGGTGTCAGTTCCCATGTGGCGAGGAAGATCCAAGAGTCTTCTCCTGGCTGCTGGGGAAGGATGTGCAAGTGAACTCAGGATCTGACTGGGCAACTTGCCAGGTGCATCATGAAGGTTTCCAATAAAGGGACTCTATATGAGAGTGAGGGAGTAGACCACCAGGTCAGGAAAGGAAATGGAGTTTGTAGCAAGCCTCGGGGGCTACATGGAGCCAGATCATCAGGAAAGACCACCAGACCCTGACAAAATTGAGCAACAGCAGGCCAAAAGTGTTTCAGATGCAGAGTTTCCTAGTAAACACCACACAAATGGTGTGGTAAGGTGATATCTTCACCTTAGAAGATACCAACACATTGTCAAAAAGTAAAACAAAGATGATCAAAGTTTTAAAAAATTGTTATAATGTAAGGAAACACACATCAGTAAAGAAATTCACTGCATAGTTTAGTGAGGAGAAAAAGGAATTTTTAAGCTCCTCTGCTGAAAGAGAAAGAGTTCATGGTAGTTATACTTACTCATTTTAACATGCTAGATAGGATAGATTGAGTCCATAGTTGGATTCATACTTGGTTAAAACAAGCTGAATTTCAGTGGTTAGGGAAGTATTTTATTCAGGCTCAAGAAAGGCCCAGCATCTGTGAGTTACTCAGACTTCATGGTTTCTTATTAGTTTCAGGAAGTTAGAACTAGTCGGGATGCAACATAACAGTTTTGATATCTCCCGAACAGTTGCTGCTCTAAGTAGAAAACTTCACATGCAATCCATGGAGCCCTTTCAACTTCACCATGCCGTGAGGTGACATCAGCTCCCCACCTCCCCATTCCTACATGCTGTTTGGGAAAGAAGCAGGGAAGGGGAAGGAAATATGAAAGAATGATTCTTCTAAAAGAAATGTAGTTACCTAAAGAAAATGCCTAAATTATTGGGTGAGATTGGGTTTACCATAATGTGCTAATATTGCTTTTTTCCTCCCCAGAGGAGTGAGAAATGAGATGTTCAGAGAAAGCTCAGGCCAATTATAGATTAGGAGAAGTTATGTCTTCTTTGTGTTTCTGAGAGTAGTGTAAATAAATGTGTGACCTTGCAACATAAACACCAGAATATTTCATTCCTGAGTCGAGCTTGCATTACTATTTCCATTTTATAAAATATAAGCCTGATGTTCAGAGACACTAAGGGACTTGTCAAAGATCACACACCCAGGAAGGGAAAGATTTGGGATTGTAACACACATTTTTCTGCTTTCAAATCCATGTTCTTTCCAAAACACAAAAATGTTTCCCGAATAGGGTTAATCCAAGGTGCTGTCATTATTGCCTCAAATTAGCAAGAATATGGACCTTCAAGGAAATGATTTTTGTAAGAAAAGAAAGATGTTTTGTTCTTATTTCCCATTACTTTTTTAAAAAAATAAATGGAGTCTATAATTCCAACCATCTTTTAACTTTTCTCCTCATACGCAATTTGTTTTTCCCTCTCTCCCAATTACTTATATAGAGGATTTGAAAAATAATTCCTCCCCATTATGTGTATAGAAGATTTATCTGTTGATTGAAGATCACAATTTACTTTAATATTGCATATAAAAAGCACAAATATTAACCCAATTTATCTTAAATATCAGTTAAATGTAGTATTTCTCCAGTCCTACATTCAAAGGAAATGAAATGACAATAACAAAAACATATTGTAAGAATGCAATAGCCAATGGCAAGTAGAATCTTGAACACATAGTCTGTGTCAAATATTGTTTTATATTTTGTACATGCATGGTTTTATAAAATCTGTATGCTGAGAGCTTGTTCCTGTTATTTCCATTTAGAGATGAGAGAACTGGGGATGAATTGTGGAGCATTTTGTACCAGACCAC
This sequence comes from Cheirogaleus medius, assembly GCA_008086735.1. Taxonomy (NCBI): domain Eukaryota; kingdom Metazoa; phylum Chordata; class Mammalia; order Primates; family Cheirogaleidae; genus Cheirogaleus; species Cheirogaleus medius. The sequence goes on along the minus strand of VBSM01003204.1, from coordinate 36,079,387 downwards.
ACAACTCCAGGTGGTAGAGCTTACATTCCTACCCTGTTTTGACAGATCTCCTACTTATGTTCTTTTAACCACCAAATTCTCATTTTCTTCTTAGCCAAAATGAAAAGAAGGGCACCCTGCCCTTGTGCCTAATGAACTGGCATATTTCTGGAAAACTAACACTTAACAGATGAGGCATTGTGGCCTAAATGTGGCACTAGATTCAGTTTAATTCTGGACCTTATAGGAACAGATTTCTCTTCAAATTTGTGAGTCATGTGAGGACACTCTAAGTTAAATTTGAACTTCATGGTTACTACCCTTTAAAAACTAATTTTATTGTAGGTAATTATTTTTTGGCATTATATTACCTTTCGTTCATATAAAATTTTGTATGTGGACCTTTCTCTCTTTGCAGAGTTCTATTTGCCATCTTGTCTTGATGTTGATCACAATAGTGTCCTCTTGATATTTTCCTAATATTCTAAGTAAACATTTTCTGCATAAATATAACCTGTTTTCACACTACAGCTCTAAGTATTAGGTTATCCATCAAGTCACTGAAAGTTTAATGAAATTCTGAAATATCTTGTAGGATCTTCTAAAAAAGGGGCTCAGCAAAATTTGCTATCTACCTACTGTGTTTCTCTGAAAATAAGACCTACCCATAAAATAAGCCCTAGCAGGATTTCTAAGCATTTGCACAATATAAGCCCAACCCCAAAAATAAGACCTAGTGATGGGCGTGGCTACGCAGTGTATCTGCACAACCCATGCATTTTGTCGCGGAGCAGTAAAGAAGATGAGCAGCCCTCCTCATCTGCCCCATCATGACAGCTACTATCCAAGAAGTGACCAGAAAGGTACAGGCAGCCCCACCAACAAGGTGGGCTCCCCCTGTCAGATCCTGGCCATCCTGTGTGTGCTGCATGCTGAGGCTTTGAGGGGAAAATAACACATGCCCTGAAAATAAGCCCTAGGGTGTCTTCTTGAAAAACAAATATAAGACCCTGTCTTATTTTCGGGGAAGCACAGTATTAACTACCTTGAAATGACATGAGGAAACTGGATGGGACAATGGAGAGGTAGAAAGGTTTTAGTTTAGTGGAAGAAATAAGATCTTGGTAGAATGGATCATTAACTGTAATTGCTGGGATAAGCTATAAAAGAAGGTGTGGAATCTCCATTTCTCTATTCCTCTGCCAGTGTCGGGCAGTCCTACCTCAGGGTTTGGGCTTACCTGAATTGGGGGTCCTCCTAGCTGACATACCTGCTATAATACTTAGAAAATGATACCTTGAAAATTTTCTGCTTTATATTAATTATTTCTTAAATTTACTACACATATAACAACAGATATATATTCAATTTCTTTTTTGAAAATGGAAATTTTGGTATTGCACATACTAGATGGTAAGGGAGTTTGTCAAATTCCATATTCTACACATTCATAAGGCATTTTTAGCATAAACATATTTACCAAAACAGATTCTAGAAACCACTGCAAATCAGTTTTTTTTAAATGGCAAGGGATACATTTTAGAGAAAAATATAAAATGGTTTTCAATTGCAGCTATTTGAGCATTTCACCATAAATACTCTATACAATTCTCTCTTTCCCTAATGCCTTAAGAAAAGACCTTGACAAAGTGCGCATTGACCACTTTTCATTTATGCCAAGTTTAGTTCTATGTCTGAAGGGCATATGCGATAAATTGGTCATACATTATCTCATTTGCAGTCTGAGTTTTATGAGCCCTCATAAAACAATTACCATATACACATTTTACAATAAATGGGCAAACAAAGTGGCTGCAAACAATATGGAAAAGTCAATAATTAATTTCAGATTTCCAAATGTAACAGAGACACTGGAGCTTTCTCTTCTTTTCAAAAGCGAAGGTTTCTTTGTTAGGAATATGCAAGCATGTTAATTCATTACCGTGTGGTTTCTCTTTTTCCAAAGCTTGTCGAAGGCCTAATTTATGTGCAAGACTGAAAGCTGTTTAAATGGATAATATGCCTCCTTCATGAGAAATACCACCCCTTTATGCTCCATTAAATTCAGACGTTGACTCCATAAGCTACGTACCAATTATTTCTTTCCAGAAACAGCAGCATAGTTTTTTTTCCGCATAGGACAACAGATTATTTCAGGCTGCTATTAATCTCCACATAGTCCACAAAATACACAGGACACTAGGGAGAAAACAATCGAGTTGCTATTTTAACATTTGCAAAATGCTGTATAGAGAGGAAATAAAAAGAAGATGCTTGTCCAATTGCAATATTCCTATATTATTTCAAATCTCCCAAAGATAGAAAAACTTTAAAATTAATCGATAATGACCTGCTAACATTGACGCAGTGCCTATGGATGAAGAACACAGGGATGAATTCTTATCTGGTTTATCTTTGTTTTCTCCAGTCTCATGGTTGACCACTGCACAATTCAACAGCATGAAACAATAGTTAGATGGTAAATGAGTACAAATGCCTATTATAATGCTAAAACAAATTTTTTTACAACAGCATTGTTGAGTGCAATGATAATGGGCCAATTCTCACAATAAAAAAAAACATAAACACAAATACTTTAGCATAACCTAATATAGGTTAGAATGTAATATAATGGCACTGAATCATTATTAGGGAGGTGAATTACTCTAAATAGTAGAACTGTTGACAAAACTATTGACACTGGTACTGGTCCACGTATCGAAATACAAGGAGAATTTTAAAAATAATAAGCCAGTAACTTAGTTATTTTTTAAAAAATTTTTGACATTCATCCAGTCAAAAATATTTGAGTGCCTACTATTTAACTTACATTCAACAAGCATTTATTGAGCATGTATTATTTGTCAGAAATGATGCTAGATAGTAGAAATAGAAGGAGAATGGGGAAAGAAATACCCTTGCTAGTGTATGCAATCAAGTGGTAAGCTGATATTTCAATCTCAGTTTTGTCTTTTTTTTAACATGCTCAAGTGGCATGTTTTTGTTTCTTCCCAGGCATTCATTTTCATCTCTCTCTGTCTCTCTCTCTCTCTCTCATAGATGGATAGATATATAAAGATATGTATGTGTGAATATATATATATGTTTATTTTTTAAATTAACATTTCTTGCATTTCTGAATGGGGAATGAATTCCCCATTTCTAAATAAATGGAGAAACATTTGGCTGAGATGGTCCACAGATCTAAGGGTAAGCCCTGGACTGGCTTAAGCCAATTAATACATTTTGTTCCTCCAGAAATTGCATCAAGAATGGGTATGTAAATCAAACACAGCCCATGAGATATTGGCAAATATTAATGCAAGGTTTTGGGGAAAAGACATTTCCTCCTTCTTCTTCAGGAGCTACCAGAGGAAACTCTGACTGTTTTCCAGAACTTGGTGATGTGAACATATGAACACTGGAGCTGCAACTGATAGAGGTGTGCTGGAGCTACTCTTGACTGTGCCTCATAAAAGTAGTCATACAACCAACTCTGCACTTAGTGACAGCATGTTGCTAGCTTGAAACTGACCGTGATGGGAGTATTTATACCCTAGAAAACACAATTGGTACAAATAAGGGCTTTTAAAACTTTTTTTTTTCTGGAGAGCCAGCTTATCGGGATATCCCTCCCATGAGGTAGCAGCTAAGAGTCCATGGTGTGGAGACTTAGCATAAGGCCAGTGGAGAGTCATGAGAAGCTGGGTCTTGATACTATAATTTGAGCTACTAGATCAAGCTTTACTAACAGCCTGTTCTACCTCTGGAGTTTTCACTTATGTGAGCATATAATTTCCCTCCCAAAATAACAAATTTCATGGTGAATATACATCATGGTTTGAAGGTAGAATATTCTAAATTAGCGTTACTTCAAGTGAGTTTTTAAATGTTAATTGAGGTCACAGAAAAAGAGAATATGTGTACTGGAAATCTTAAGAGAGAGCTTGACAGATTTGAATATGTAACTCGCTTCTCAAGGTACATCTGGTGGGCAGGCACTCAGGGGGGTGATAATTTGGAAAAAGTATTTTAATTGTTGAAGACATGTATTGCCTGCAGAGGTAAAGGTTAAGCAGTTAAACAAAATGTGGTATAGACCTATGCACTGATTCCAATTATAAGATCTACTCCAGTTAAATTTGCAATATATACTTCAGTAAAATTAGCTAAGTATTGCTCTAGTAAAATTTGTAGTGCCACATCTATTGTTCTATTGCAATCATTAACTAACTAGCCAGTGAGCTTATGAACTGAGATGAAACAGAAAGAAAACCCCAAAATAACAATGTGGTCAAATTAAAACTTCTATTTAATATAACTGGGAAGCAGTGGAAGCACATAATTCTACTGAGGCTGAGATAAAATTTTTAGTGAGTCTTAATAATGAACAAATAAATCCTATCACATTTTTACTAATGTATTCAATACCAAAAGCAAAGAAATTATACTTAAATTTTTTTTTCTGAAGACAGCACCAAAAGAATATACATAAATTGATACAACAAACAAATTATTAATGGAGAATCATTGGTCTGCTCTTTAAATCTAATTTTTGTAGAAAAATATCTCTTGTGAATTTATTGACAATATTAGAAAAGGAGTTAGATCTGAAGTATTTAAAGAACTCCTGATACATGTCAGGCACTTTTGGAACTATGCTATTTAATTATCATGGCAACCTCATGGACAAAGGTCTCATCTATTCCATTTAAGTAAAGAAGCAAAACTTGCAAAAGGAAAACTTACTTGTCAAAGCTTACATGTGAGGACAAAAGTCTGGGTCCAACTCCAATGCCCATACTAAGGTGAAAAGAATCTCATCAACTAAATATCTTAATGCATATTTCATTTTAGCCCAATCTAAAAGATAAATGGATTCAAGAGGGATGCAAACTAAAGGAGAAATGTGTTTTTAGTTTTGTTTAGCTGGCAGAGAACATGAAACAGAGGACAAGCCTCTGGAATAGTTGAACTAATTCTCACACATATCGAAGTTGAGTTATAGAACATTTGATGATAGTGGTTAACATGAATCTGGAAGCTTTTTCTTGGACCTAGATTGGTGCTTGGAAAATATTAGTAGGCTAAAGGAAAAGCCTGGACACATGTCCAAACTCACATGATATTTAAGTATATAGAATAAATACAGACTTTTTCGTTAAGATGAAATAATCAATGCTTCTATCTCACAGTATCAGGTGATTCAGAGAGACAGAAGAATTTGGAAAAGCAGCATTATCTGTCCCATCAAAATACCTAGTACTTTCTTTTTTTCTTTTGTCTTTTCTTTTTCTTTTTTTAAAAGATAGGATCTCCCTCTCTTGTCCAGGCTGGAGTGCAGTGGCCTAGTTGTAGCTCAGTGCAGCCTTGAACTTCTGGCTCTAAAAATGGGGATCTCATCATGTAACCCAAGCTGTTCTCTAACTCCTGGCCTCAAGCAGTCCTCCCTGGGGATTATAGGCATGAGCCACTGCATTCAGCCCAAAATAGCAAATACTTTAAATTACCAGCTCTGTGACCTTGAGGAAGTCAGTCACTCTTTAGGGGCCTAAGGTTTTGTACTTGTGATATGGGAATTATAAAATATAGCTCATAAGATCTTTGCGAGGGTTAAATTTGATGATAATATGTTAACAAAAGTACCTGATATTTGTTAAATGTAAGCATTCATTAAATCTTAGTTGCTGTTGTTGATGTTATTATTATTACAAATAAAGCAGTGCCCTTCTTTCCTCATTTAGTAGCTGTAAAACATCACATAACTCATTGGGAGGTCTCTTTAAGACTTAGTTTCTTCATTCATAAAAATAGCTCTAGTATGCTATCATGTTGATCTTGTGGGGTTGTTTTGAGGATTACACTAGAAAAAATCATATAAAAATAAGTCCTCACTTAACATTGTTGATAGGTCCTAGGAAATTATAACTTTAAGATCCTTGAATAATGTCATTATTTTCAACATTGTTTTGTTATAACACTGAGGAGAAAAAAATTGATTATGTTGTGCATCATTTTACTTAAAGTCACACTTGCCAAGAACCTATGAACAACATGATGTGAGGACTTACTGTGTTTTTTAAAATAAAAATTAAGAGGAGTAATGTCTTGATAACATCCTCACTACAAAAGCCAATGGGTCTTCTCAGTCCACATCCTATCGGCCTCTGTAGCACTTAGCAGAGAGAGTCACTACCTTTTGCAAAATAGTGTAATTCACTTTTTTCTCTATTCTCTTTCTTCACTCTTCTCTGTTTTTGTCTGGCCAGTTCCTTTTCACTTCCTTCGCAGAATGCAATTTCTGTTTTGACCTCATAATTGTTAAGTGTTCCGCAAGGCTCCTCTTAATCCCCTTCTATTCTTATTCTATTTAATCTTAACTACTCCTATGTCTTTGACATCTATATCCCTATTTATATGCCAGCCCTAGACCTGCAACTATCCTCATCTTAAAATGAAATTTCCCAAATGGAGCTTGACAATGACTAAATGATTAGTAGTCTTCAAAGTATATTGAATAAACTTTATAAAGCTATATCCAACCCTATTACTCCACTATATATTGATATAGAAGTAATTGAGCTGCACTATCAGATACCATTAAAATGAGATATTTATCACAATTCATAGCTATAGGCTTTTGGGAAGAAGTAAGTAGCCTCTGAGGACAAACTAAGCCAATCCAGCCCAGTACAGTTATGATAGAGATTATTCTGGCATTTAATTTATAGCATTCTCATCTTCCTCATCCACTTGCTTTTTCATGAAATATTTATTTAGTACTAATTGTGTGAAGAATACTAAGTGTTCTGAAGAAAAAGGGACAGGTAATTAAGGGCATGAAGGAGATTATTTCTAGTTTCAAGTTCCTTGCACTAGCTTTAGATTCTGAGTTACCACAGTGGGAATTACACTGGAAAAACAAGAGTTCCCTTGTAAATATTCCATTTGATAATCTTGCCTCTAATTTTAAATCTATGTGAAAGAAGAAGAAAAAATTAACTCCATCAAGTAAAAATTGATGCATAAGTATGAACTGAAAAAGAGATTTTCTTTTAAATTAGAAGATATCTCTTCTTTGGGAGATAATTACTTACCATTTAGAGACTACTGATTTTATGTAAGACAATAATAAGAAATGTAGAAAAGTCTGATACACTAGGTAAATATTTCACTTTATATATTTAAGGAATTGAAGTGAAGTTTACAAACATTTCCTCTCATTTTAGGCTGCATTTCCTCTGCATTTTAGGCTCCCCAAACAGAAAAGATAACAGAATCACCTCACAGAAACCAAATTGCCTGATGTATTCAAATTTAGAATTGCAAATGAGTGAGAATGCCCACTAATGCTTGAATAAATACAAATGTGGTATTTCTGTATTTTTTTTGGTATGAATATTATATAGATACTACTTGTCATTTGTGTTAGCAATGGGTTTTTTTTTTTGCAGAGAGAAAAATATAAGCTTATTCAAAGAAAATAAATCACTGTAAAAGTATGAACAAAGTCTTTGGAAAATTAAGATAGAAAATAGAGCTGTATTGCTGAAGGAATAAACCTGAAAGACTGGAAAATTATCAGATGAGGAAAAACTGAGTATTTCAAATAAAACCAAGGTTACACTCATTATTGATTGATTCAAGATCAATAGAACTAGTATGTGTAATTTCTTGGTTAGTGGAAACCATATGGAGAAGGTATTTATGTAATTTTCATCTTTGTAGATAAAAAGCTAGGTTTATGAATGTTACAGTGTTTGCTTATGTCATAAATTTGGTCTATGCCAGAGGCAAGATTCAAACACAGATCTCTCAGGGCCCCAGGCCTGTTCTTTATACTTTCCTATACTATCATCCTATTACCTCTCTACAGAGTGAAGCAACATTATTATAATGTTCTATATAATGTGATATGATGGAACACTAACCGGTGATTTTTCCAAGTTATGGAAATTAATTTTGTGCTAATCCATTTAAAGTGACTCACTCTGTCTTCCCTATGGCCCAGGCCACGTGTTTGCAGGACAGATGGTATGAACTAAGGTAATGGAAGAATAATATTGATTGATCCATATGGGGATTATCAAGATGGTATGACCTAAAAGAAGAATCAGTGCATCCCTAACAAAGTTTATGTGTATATGAAAATAAAACTTATGTACTCATATATTTTCCTAAATATATTTATAAAAATACATAATTTTTATCTCTATAATAGTAACATGCTGAGATAGTGAATATTAGGATAATTTTTAGGGCATATTTTTATAAGTAGAGTATTAGCATATTAATAGGCTTTAAAGCATAAAAGTATATTAACATAGTTAATACACTCACTGGACTAATGTATCCATTTTGTTTCTGTAATACAGCAGGCATTGAGCTAGGTGCTGGGGATATATAAGCAAGTGAAACAAAGTCCCCTGTTCTTATAGATCTCACAGTCTAATAACATAAGGAAATGAGTGATTAAAACTATGGAAAATGTCCTAAAGGACAAGAATCTGTTTTAGAGCAGCAAAGGAACTTTGCTTTTACTGAGGACAAAAGGAAGTGTTTTTACAATAGAAATAAATTACAGAGATCTGAAGGATGACTAGGAGTTAACTAAGGTAAGGAATTTTGACAGAATATTCCACATAAAGGAGGAGATATGTGCAAAGACCTCCAAACAAGAGGGAATATAATCAGTTCAAGGGACTGAAATAAGTTTTATTGAATCAAGGCAGAGAACAATGTGATGAACTTGTAGAGAAAGATAAATGGTAGACTACACAGGACAGGTTAAATATTTTGATATTTGGCTTAAAAACAGAGAGAATCCATTGAAATAGCTTAAGCTGCAGCTGATATTATCAGATTTATGTTTTTAAGAAAATGACTTCAACTTCAGTTTAGAAAACATTTAACAGTGCCAGAATGTTTGTAAGGAAAGCAGGTTTTTGAGCAATAGTCAGGTGAAAGAGAATGTTATATTTTGATCCAAATATGACCAGATGTACATTTGACTGTCACATTAAAATGTCCTCATCTGACAAGATGTCATTCACCAGAAATATATTAGACTAATCTGGTTCCCTACACAGAAATCTACATGGAAACCCTGGTTCCTTGCCAACTCCTCAAGGTCCCACTTTCTTGTAACCCTTTCCTTATTGATGAGTCTTGATATTGCACCCCCTTGTTAATGCTGATGCTGTCCTTCAATCTTTTTGGCCCTCTATTGCCAATCCCTTAGCTGGTAATTTACTTCTGTTTCATACTTTGGCATTTCCCTAAAGGTGGGAAGTCTACTGTCATGTTTACAGAGTGCCTACTGTGTACCAGGCATCTTCTAGGTACCACAATACAGTAGTGAACAACAACAACAAAAACCCCAGCAAAATCCAAGCCCTCAAAAAACTTGCTTCTTAATGAGGGAAAAAGGTAAATATATGTATACATATCTATGTGCTTTAATGAATAAAGTAACTCACCAAAGATCACATAGTAGGTCAAATTTTTATGTTCTTGTGAATGATTCTACTTCATTCTATTTAGGAACTTAGAAGAATTTTCCCCATAATTTGCCCAGCAGCAATTCTGCCTGTGTTTTGATTTATGAATTTGTGAAATTCTCAAAATTACAGAGAAATTCATAACATTTTTACATTTGTGTGATACTTATCTAATTTTAGTGGGAGGATTGAAACTTCTTGCATAGTGATTAGAATATACTTGTGGTTGCTTGTATCATTTACTGTACTTTCACATCCGAACACCCCAAGTACTACTAAGGTAGTCTGACTTTCTACCAGATGTGGGTTAATTAACTTTGAGATGGTCTAAAATAATGGTAAATTCTGAAAAATGGCCTTTTAATAGAGATTTTTTTCTGCTTCTACTCCATAGATATTTCTGGATAAATTTCTGTTTTAAATCATGTCCTAGCTTAGAGCCAGTGTATAGTGGGGTTGAATGCATACCATTAGGTCTGATAATGTATTTTTAAATCTTCAATAACCTTAAACAATTGTGAATGGAGAATAGGAAGGAATAAGGAGTAAAGACTGTGTGAGCATAAGTCCAATATATGAGCTGCTTGAGTATACCAGTGTGCCAAGATACAATTGCAGAGTTATGGGCACAAAGAATGGGGTAAGTACTGGTATTCTATTCATGAGTCTAGATACTGGATCTCGCTGCCTTTACTTAAGTTATTTATCATTTGTTCTTACTACCTCCTTATGGCACTTTAATGGAATAGTTGAAACAATGGATATCACAAGAAATAGGGTATGGTTTATGTATCCCCTTTCACATCACATATTTTAATGATCACTTGTTGAGAAAGATAATTTTCATGGTGCTGGGAATTCAAACATTAAAGTCACATATTATGCATTCAAGTTTATTACAATTTAATGGATATAGGAAAATAAACAGAAAACTCTAATACATAGTGATAAATGAGAAGATAGCATAGTAGATGGTGGTCTGAGCTCTGGAGTCCAGCACAACTGAGCTAGGAGTCTGAATTCTCTCACTTTGGGCTATATAGCCTTGGGTAGCCATTTATCATCCGTGGGGATATCAATAGTAATAGAGATACAAATATGTTGTAAAGATTAGATAAAATTAACTGTTTATCATAGTACTTAGCATATAATAGGTTAGTCTGCAGTATTGTTGATATTGGTGTTCTTATATAATAAAGGTATACATATTGTGATACTGGATAAGAGAAAGAACATAGGAGGCTGAGCATCAGAGAAGGCTTTCTGAAAGAGTGACACAGTATGTGTCTTAATGCTTGAAAGATACACAGGTATTAGGAAAGGCAGAAAAGGTAGGGAGGAAAAGGCTAAGGGCTAGTCCAATGGCTAGAAGTGTATAATAAACAACTGGAGTGCTATAGGAAATTCCATTTATCTGGAGCAAAATGTAAAAGTGTTGGTATGAAAAAGTTAGATCATGAAGGGCCTTTTGTGGTACTGGGGTACTAAGAAACCAGCCCAGTTACTTCTTTTCATGAGTCTTAGCTATGTGTAAAACCCCATTGGAAGTGTCCTCCCAATGAATTCATAAATATTCTCTTCTTGATTTCAGTAATCCAGTGATTATGTTGCTTTGTAGTAAAAATAAAAATAATCCCAACTATATGGCTAAAATAAATTTGAAATCATTTTATGTACCATTGTGATAATGAAAAGAGTTAAAAGTTTGGCCCATATGGAAGTTTTACTTTTCTAATGCTCTTTTTTTAATGAAGCTGGAGGAAAAGATTTTTTTTTTGAGACAGAGTCTCACTCTGTTGCCCAGGCTAGAGTGCTGTGGCGTCAGACTAGCTCACAGTAACCTCAATCTCCTGGGCTCAAGCGATCCTTCTGCCTCAGCCTCCCGAGTAGCTGGGACTATAGCCATGCACTACCATGCCCAGCTAATTTTTTATATATATATATATATTTTAGTTGGCCAGTTAATGTCTTTCTATTGATAGTAGAGATGGGGTCTCCCTCTTGCTCAGGCTGATTTCGAACTCCTGACCTCCCGCCCGCCTCAGCCTCCACAGGCGTGAGCCACCGCGCCCAGATGGAAGAGATTTTTCTTTCTCAGAATGACACAGTCATTACCCGCTCTGTGATTACTCTTCTTACTTCCGTGAGGGTGGTTGAGGTGAGTCAGAGATTCTTCCTGGACAGAAGCCCAGCCATCTTTACCTCTTTTTGTATTTTTTTTTTTCATGCCTTTCTAAATATGTAGGTAAGGGGGCCTGATATAGCTCCAAAAACCTGTTGAGTATAAAGCCAGTTATGAAACAGACTTATAAAGAAGCTTTCCTTCTAGTTTGTTCTCTTCCTGCATCTACTTTGGGCAAAAGGCATTCCTTCCTGGGTCTAGTTTAGCTCACCCTAGGGAACAGCCTGGTGTGTGGAGCTAAAGTCCAGCTAGAAAAACACGTTCTTTATTATCCACTGTACTGTATGCTTAAGTTTCCCCAGTGGCAGCAGCAGGGGTAGCTGCTTGTGGTCCAAACTCTGTTTCAGGGCTCCTGCTTCAGGCTCCTGGGTCTCTTCCACCTCCCTCCCTATAAAATATATCAATGGACACACCATTTTGATGTGGTTTCTAATTGACTACCTCACATGCTTATTGTGAGGATTAGATGACCTGTCCCAAATGTGAAACTGCTAGGAAGTTGCCTTGGATATGGTTCCTAATGTCCATTGATTCTGACCTAGCTTCCTGAGCAGGAGAAAGGGAAAGAATGTACAGAGTCTAAGGACTTCCTTTTCTTTCTTCACCATTGTGAATGCAGGTGATAAAATGAATCCTCAGATACTATCTCTGTTTGGTTTGGTTCATATGAAAAGCATAAGCCCACCAATAAATAATAAAACTTACTTATTTCCCAGAAAAATTTTGGTATTTTGAATACAAGACAATCATTTATTTATTCAAGATGAAAAGGTTTCATCCCAACCTTTTTTTTTTTTCTTTCTTTTTTTGGAGACAGTTTTTATTCAGGGAGAATTGATAACATTTTTACTGAAAGTAAGCAAACAAACAACAATAAAAGCATAGCTCAAGGTCAATAAGGTTCATATCTTTTTTTTTTTTTTTGTAGAGGATTTTTGTCCTTGTGGGATATACATGGAGGTGATTATGTAGGAAGTGAGGAAGAGAAGAGAATGAACTATTGCTTATTATACATTTTTGGGAAATTGGGGAACTTTACCTTTTCTCAGGTTTTGACTATCTCTTTGTTAAGAAGTGAAGTTGTGCCTGAAGTGAATGCTAACAATCTCACTTGAGGCTAAAGAAAATGCCAGGCTACTTCAAAACAGGATTTTACCACTTTCAGAATAAGGTCAAATTGGCAGTATCAGAGATTCTGTTGTAGTCTCTTTTCTCCAGTGTTCACTGAAAACAAGTAATTCCATGAGTCTGTGTGCTTGCTCCTTGTCTGAGTTTTTAGAAGTTTCCTTCAGTGAATCACCTGATAGCTATTTTCTCACATCAGTGTATGCTCGAATGTTTTTTATCTTTTAATTAAACAGGATCAAAAACCTAGGCTTAGGGGATATGGCTCTCTCAAAGTTCTCTTGAAGGATGCAAGAACAAATAAAATAACAATGAACAAAAAAGTTGGCCAAAATCCCTTTTTAGTCAACAACTATCACTTATGCTGCAAAATCTATATGTCCATCTCTAGGTATTCCCTGGAAAGTCTAAGCCACAGAGTTGACCATCTTCTGTGTGTCTCCACCAGTGCTTTTCTTACTTATATCTCAAAGTCAGCAGTATCAAAATTGAATCTCTTATCAATAACGAAACTTTCTCCTCCTACAGTAACTGACCTGTTGGATAGAAAAACACCTACCCCATCTTCTATGCAAAAAAACCAAACAAACTTATTTTTCCGCATTTATTCATTCCACTAATATTTACTGTGCACCTACAATGTCCTAGATATGGTCTAGGTGCTGACATTATGTTAGTCACTAAGTCTGATGAAATTTCTGCCCTTATTCTAATAGGGGAACAGCAACAAAATGAACAAATTTATACATAATATTGGTTATGTAGTGACAGGTGCTATGAAGAAAATGACTGAAATGAAATGAACTCCACTGATATTCTAGTTGCTGGAATTTCATAACTTTTTTATTCTGCCAGTATGGTTTTCAGTCTTTCTATGAAGTTAATCTTTTATTGGGTCTCCAGAGATATTTTAGTGAGTTGAGAGAGACAGCAGCTAACCATGGTCATTTAACTGGAATTCCTTATTCATCCCCTTTCTTTCAGTGATACTATCCTTCTCCCAAAGTTATTGGATATATTTTTTTAGTCTCTTATCTTTAGTTTTCTTTCAGCATCTCTTTTTCATTTCTCTTCTCTCACATGCTGCAGACATAATTTTTCTTCTTAAGTCTACATGGTAGCTAGATCCCCATAGCCTCAGACTTCTTATAACAATAATCACCTCAGGAGAAATGGATCTTGGCAGTAGTGTGTTGATTAAAAAAAAAAAAAAAAAAAAACCCTGAGCGGCATTTCTAAATTTCTGTGTGTAAATACTTCTACCATGGCCAATTTTAGCTACCAAAATGATGTCACCAAACATGGAGTTGGGAAGAGGTCATACAATCTACTCTCACAAGGCAGTATTAACCATCCTGATCTAGCACACCACTGGGTCTGGAGTAGGAGACAAACTGACCAGGTTTCGGTCTAGTTTCCCCTCCTGGGTCAAATAAATATGCTTGGTAAGTAGAATCTTTTTATATAACAGAGGAGCTTCCTCCCTAGGAAAGCTGATATGCTATTTCCAGACCTTGGCAGTGGTGGTTGAGGGTGGAGAAGGGACTGTAGGTGGATATACAAAACAATATGAATACCTGTCCACATCCTGTGACTTGTCCATTCTGTATTCATTACATGGAATTCATTTCCTCTTTTTTCAATCCATTCCCATAGAATCTGTGCAGTTGTTAAAACATGGCCACAAATGCTCTGAACTGTTTCCATTAAGCAGTAGATTCTGTCTTGGAATTAAGATGTCCTTGTGACTACTTTGACCAATAAAGTTCAGTGGAAGTGACATTATATGACTTCTGAGTCCAATTCATAAAAAGTCTGCAGCTTCTGCCTTCCACTGCAGAAATATTCACTTTTGCAACCTACAGCATCATATAAGAAGCCTGACTCCTCTGAGACTGCCATGTTGCAAGGAAATCCTATTCACATGGAGGGACCAGATACAGAAACTATGGCTGATAATTCTGAGTCTCCCACTCTCAGCCTCCACCCACAGCCCAAGGTCCAAGCATATGAGTGAAGTGTGTCTACCAAATGGATGTAACTCTGAGCTTTCTATGAGTCACTTCCAGCCATTTCAAGTTTCTTAGCTAAGGCTACAAACATTGTGGAGCAGAAACAAGAAATCTCTACTATGTTATATTTGAATTACTGACCTCCAGAATCCATGAACTTAATAAAGTGATGGTTGTTTTATTTCACTATATTTAGTATGGTTTGTTACAAAGCAAAAGATAACTGGAATAGTTTCCATTATTCTAGGCGCAGGTTACCATATTGGAGGTATATTCAGGAATGAAGTTCCCAGCACCTCACTCATGCAGCTGGTGGGAAAATAAGAGACTGTACTTCTAAGGTCAGAGCTAAGAAAATTCCTTCAACATAGTAGTGACTCCCAGGAAGTTGTGGAAAATCCAGTACAACCTTTTCAAAGAGTTTGATACAACATTATCAAGAGTTCAGTGGGGATAGGAGTCTATTGCCAGAATATTTAATGGAGAAGCTAAAATCTTACAAGTGGGAATCCAGGAAGTAGGTAATTTTAGAATAAGAAAAGATAATTTTGTGATGAAAATAAAGGTCAATCATTTCACAAAAATTCCACAGATGGTGTATCAAGAATAGTGTCCATGAGTATCTGTATTCTGGTCACTTTAAACAGAGTGTTGGCTGTCCATTTTTCTGGATAGTATATCATCCCTCTATCTTTGGGTTAATCTTATAGAATGGGGGACTGGGGATGTGTATTTCCATTTTTCTGGCAGATGGGTGTAAGTGCTGTATGCACTATTCTGAGGAAGGATATTTCAATTAACTGTTGCCACAATACTGATGCATAGCAGATTACTAGAAAACTAAGTGATTTTTAAATGACAATGATTTATTTTCATGGCTCTGCTTCAGGCTGTGGAGGCTAGAGGACAGGTCATCTGTCTAGTCCCTGCTTGGCAACTCTTCTCTGTATGCCTCTTATTCTTCACATGGGCTTAGTGGTATATTTGGGGCAGATTTTTATGATAATGGGAGAGGTGCACAAAGTCAAGCAGAAACTTGCAAGTTTTTTTTAAAGCCAAGGCTCAAAAGTGGTATATTGTCTCTTCTGCTCTATTTCTTTTGCCAAAGCAAGTCACATGGCCAAGTCCAATAATGAGCCATGGAAAGGTTCATATGACAGAATGGGTTAAGAATCAGGGCTACTAATTTGATCTACCACAGAGGGATTGCAATGTCTAACAGGGATCTAGTTCAGTAGATTAAATTACCGAGGCTGATAAGTCTGCCAGATAGGGACATCTAGATAAAAGCTCAGCTGTGTGGATATAACCCATATTGTAGCAGTTTACATATGCCTAAATAGCAGGACTATTTTGATTCAACTTATTGCTGACCTACACTAGGATGGTCTCGTTCAGGGTTGAGATGCAAAATATTTTCTTGAAGGAGCAGTTCAGCAACAGGGTGAAGATGTGACTGCTTGTGTGCACCCTCAATGCTGCGACATGAAGGCTCTGCAAAAAGAGGTTCATCTAGCAATTTTCAAATCAGTTTTAATCCACTAAAATTTCTTTTTCATCTTCTTTATAGCAGAAATGTATTTTTAGAAAAACAAACAAATGACATAAAATTGAACCTACTGTGGTAGAAGTGACGGTTGGACATCAATGTTTAATTTTTGTGGTCGTCTTGTCCTTCCCCTAGTGCGGCTGTTCAAAAACTTCAGAGTTTATTATAAACATGCTTGAAAAATGTAATTCCTTTCTGGTTAAATCTTTCCTGAATATATTAGCACTTACTATTGCTTTCCTATTTTCTTTAGCATACAAATCACATAGTTTGGTATTTCAGTGTTTTACTTTCTAAAAATTGAGATCAAATTTTCATAGTAAGAAATACACAGACTTGAAGTATACAATTTCATGATTTTTGATAAATATATAGAGACATGTAACTATACTTCAATGAAGATATAGAATGTTTCCATTTATTTCTTTAGAAAGTTCGTTTATGTCCTTCCAGTCTCCATTTGCATGCTAAGACAGCCACTGATTTGATTTCCATCACCGTAGGTTGGTTTGGCCTTTAATTTATTTACATGCAATCATGGATCACATGTTCTTTTATATGTGGTTTCTTTTGCTGAAAAAATGTTCTTGAGATTCATACGTGCTGTTGCACATATCAGTAGTTGTTTTTTGGTCTGAGTAGAATTTAATTGTGTGAATATACCAAAAGTCGAGTATTCATATTGATAGACATTTGGATGATTTCTGGTTTGTAGCTATAATGAATGAAGCTGACCTGAATATTTTTGAATATGTATTTTTGTGGATATATATTTTTATTTTTGTTATATAAATATCTAGAAGAGAAAATTGCTGAGTCAGGGGGTAATTGTATATATGACAATAGCTATAAACTGTTTTCTAAAGTTTTTGTATCATTTTACAATCCTATCAGAAATGCGTGCTATTTGTTCCAGCTTTGTAACAGCTCTGGTATTAGTATTACTACTCTTTTAAATTTTAGCCATTCTAGTGAATTAGTACCCCATTGTGGTTTTAATTTTACATTTCTCTGGAATTCATGATGTTGAGCATGTTTTCTAGTACTCACTGGCCTTTCAACATGTTTTCGTTCATGAAATGTCTATACAAGTCATTTGTTTTCTTCATGTGTTCCTCATCTTCATATGTTTTCTTATTGTGTTGTCTTTTCATTAAGTTGTAAGAATTCTTTTTATAATCTGGACAAAAGCCCTTTTGTCAGGTGTATATATTGAAAATATTTTCTCTAATTCTCTTTGAAACCTTTTTTATTTTCTCAGTGCTCATATTTTATTAATAGAAGTTTTTTGATATTGATGGAATCCAATCCATAATTTTCCATACATTTTTTGTCACCTATTTAAGAAATATTTGCCCATTTCAAGGCCACAAAGACATTCTCCAAGTTTTATTCTAGACGCTATAGATTTAGCTTTATGTTTGGTTTTCTGATTCATCTCAAATAAATTTCAGGGTTTGGTGTGAGGTAGCATTCAAAATGTATTTCTTTCCATTTATTTTGGTGCTTCAGCATCATTTGTTGAAAAGACTTTCCTTGCTCAGTGTTTTGCCTTGATAACTGAGGAAAATCATTTGATGATATGTGTGTGAGTGTATTTCTGGATTTTCTGTAATGTTCCATTTATCTATCTATTTAAACCAATATGACTTTTTTGATAGGTGCAGTTTTACATTGAGTCTTAAAATAGGATGAGTTTTCCAACTTTGTGCTTTTTCAAGAATATTTAGCTATTTTAGTTTTTTGCAGTTTTATAATATATTAATTCATAGAGCCTGCCTGTCTATGTCTACAAAATATCTTTTATAAGCTTATTTGGAATGTATTAAATCTGTAAATCAATTTTGAAAGAATTGAAATTTTAATAATGTTGAGTCTTCCAGTCAATGAATAGGGAATATCTTTCCATTAATTTATATATATATATATTTTTTTAAATTCCTCTCTGTGCTACAATGTAGGTTTTAGATAAGGTCCTATTAAGTTACCCTTGAATGGCTTATGTTTTCTGATATTATTGAAAATGACATTCAAAAATTTGGTATTCTTTTCTCATTGTTCTGTTACTTTTTCTTCCTTTTCTGCTTTCTTCTGGATTAATTGACTATTTTGCTTTTTTACTGTTCCACTTTGATTCTTTTTTATTATTCTTAACCTGTAACTCTGTGTGTGTGTGTATGAGAAAGAGAGAGAGATTACTTTTAGTACACACAACCATAATTTATCACATTTTACTTACAATCTGTCTTGTAAAATTTAAGAACCTTACAATGGTGTAACTCCTACCTTTTGTGCTATTGTTGTCCTATTATTATACATGTTATAAATTCCATAATACGTTATTGTCTTAGTCTGTTTGGGCTTCTACAACAAAATGCTGTAAACTGAGTAGCTAATAAATAACAAATTTATTTCTTACTGTTCTGAAATCTGGGAAGTCCTAGTTCAAGGTATCAGCAGATTTGATGTCTGGGAAGGGCCTATTTCTCTGATATTCCAGTTTTGCTGTCATATGATTGAAGTATCAAATAAGCCCTCTATGGCCTCTTTTATAAAGACACTAATCTCATTCATGAGGGACCCATCCTAATAACCTAATCACCCCCTGAAAGCCCCATCTCTTAATATTATCACATTCAAGACTAGGTTTCAACACATGAATTTTGTGGGGACACAAACACGCAGACCGTAGCAGTTATTTTTTGCTTTAAACCGTTATCTTTTAATTAATTAAAAGAATACATGCATGTATATTTATTAATATAATTTATTTTTCTCTTTAGATTTAAATTTTTTCTGGATTATATTTTATATAAAATAAAGAACTGAAGAACCATTGTGCTTTTCAACAAAAATATGCTGGCAATGACTTTCTTCTCAACTTTCACTTTACCTACAAACATAGAAACATAAACGTACATACAAGAACCAATTATATAGGCTTAATGTAATTAACATTTTTTTATTAAGCCCTTGAACATATTTACATTAACTTTTTTAAAGTTCTTTTCCATAATCTCTTTTTATTGATTACTTTCTTTCTTTATTTTGGGCTAATTTTCTCTGTTTCTACTCACATGCAATAATTATTCTATGATAGCCATTGCAAATTTTATGTTGTAAGGAGTATGAATATATCATATTCCTTTAAAGGTTTTTGAATTATGTTCTAAAAAGAAATTAACACCCAGGCTCTTTTTTTTTTTTCCATCTCAGGAGATTTGGTTTTTCTCTTTATGAGAGTATTTTTCACTTTTGTCTTTACTGCTAGTGTGTCCTATGCTCTAGGACATGTTCTTTACTTCTAAGTCCAACCTTTTGAAGTCTCAACTGAATGCACAAGGTACTCATAGGGGTCTCTTTACTCTTGCAGAGCTGAGACTCCAACATTTCCCAGCACTGTGAGACCTTTGGTATCTTTTTGCAGTTCCCATCTCTGAATTTTACTCTGCTAGTCTTTGTAGAGTTTTGACATATACATCTGCAGCCTAGACATTGGCAAAATACATGTTTCTAACCCCTGTGAAGTTTTCTGTATTTTCTACCCTTGCCAACTGTCCCTTCTTTAATACTTCACTCACTAATTCCAGCAGCTCGAATATTTTCTTCCTTAGTTCAAGAAGACTAAGATTCTTCTTGGGCTCCACTTCTCTTCTGTTATAGAAAAGCTAACTCCAATTAGAAACATAGGATGAATGTTTTCTTTGTTGTATCTCAAGGGTCAGTGTTCTGTTTCTGTCTGGTGTGAAATGCCTGAAAAGAGTGTCTTATATATTATGTTCATATTTACAGTTGGTGAGTGTGTACATCCAACATAAATTCCTTCATCATTGCCAGAATTGAACCTCAGTGGTTTTTTATAGATTCATCTTGACTTACTTTTGGCTTCATGGTTATAATATGAACATTTTAGAAAATGGGCATGTGTTTCTGGTCTTGGTAAAAAGTATTTCCCACACAGTAGGAGCTTAATAAACAGAAGCCCAGCATATTAGATAAAAGTTAAACTACTTTTGCTGTTCTTTGTCCAGGAGATTGTCTCAGCCTCTGAGCTTTGGCTCCTCAGTATACATTTTTCAACCATATTTGAAGTCTCGGCTACTATAAAACATTTCTTTGTTTTGTTCCATCTTGCCTTAATATCTTGACAATTTCTAACATGATATTCTTTCTTATTTATTTCTTCAGTTCACACATTTGTCCTCAGGGACAGACCAACCCTTCACCTGAAATATCAAGTGATTACTGAAATCCACATTTCTTTAAGGGAAGTGGGTTTAAGTGTGGATTCACAAAGAGAAGGGGGATATTAACATTTATCACTTGCAATTTTTTTGGTTAGTCCTATGACAATCTTTAGAATTAGATGCTATTGACCTTCTTTTGCAAAGACAATCACAATAAATAATTTTCCCAGGAAAGATAGGTTCTGAACTATTAGAACTTTCCTTCTCCAACTTGCTCAACTGAAATTACTAAATTTTATTTTCACCTTAGTGGTGTTATTGCTTAAATGTGAGTAATACTACCAGCCTAATAGGGTGTTTTAGAACATTAAACACTGTAATAAGTATAATGTTACAGGGACATATTTGGTTGTTTTTTTTCCTCTCTAGGAAATTTTCTTGAGGATCTAGTTTTTCCATGGTTAGAAAGAATTTTGCATCAGTACCTCATTAGTGTTTCTTACCTTATAGCCTGTACTCTTTGAAAAGCACTATGCTATTTTTGATTCTTTTTCTTTTCTCTTTTTGTTGAGACAGATCACACTTATGCTTCCCAGGCTGGTCTTGAACTCCTGGCCTCAAGCAATCTTCCCACCTTGGCCTCCTAAAGTGCTGGGATTACAGGTATGAATTAACTACCATGTATAGCCCCAAATGATTTTTAAGGGTAGGCGTAGGATAAATTCTCTTGACTGTCAGTGTCCTAGTTATTCAGAATATTTTTTTGATAGTCACTCCATTTGGGTTATAGGCTTTTCAGGTTCATTGGATGAAAGCTCTACCACTTTCAAACATCATTATTAATAGACTCTTTAAAAACACTATCAATTTTCTTACTTATTGAGTCTGGTACCATTACAGAAGAAAAGCCAGCTTCTAAGTTTAGCAAATTCTGAATCTGAGACTAATTTTATATCTTATATCACTGCCTCTAATAAGAAACAACCAAATCAAATCAAGGACTCACCATAATTATATACATATATTTCTGTGTAACTTATGATAATTATTTCTATGTTCACTACCACTAACTGGTAGGGAAAGCACACAAGGAAGGTAGTAATGGTCAGTTTAATATTGCTATAGAGTGTAATAGCATTTGTGTACCTTAAAGAATGTCTAATATTACAACTGATTATTTTCTAGAACCTCAAGACCTTTTTTAGCATTCTGATATTAGAGCCCTATTTGTTGAATGAAGGAATACGTGAATAAATTGCTTAGCTTCTCATTGTTCAAAACCATGGCAAATTCTATTTGAAGTGAGGCCACTTGTTCTACCAGCTTTGAATTAATGTAAATTTGGCTCTCCTACTTACATGATCATGATTAAATGATCATAATTCCTAGGAATTATATTAATGTGAAAATATAGATGATAGTATTTTGGTGTACAGATTTATATTTTTAGCCAAGAAAACAATAACAAATGAAAAAAACCTATTAGCCACTGCATTTAAAACCTCATGTTTAAAGAAATTACATTGTATATTCTGATATATGAACATGTTTTGGTGAAAGATGAGAAGGTTCTCATAGTTTTTCAGCATTAGTATTTTAGAAAATCAACAGATATGAAGAAAATTTATAGAAGAAGACAACAAAATTACAACTAAATTAGCAAGAACTACACTTTTGAGTCTGGAAGCAGGTATCCTATACTTGACTATACCATTAACTAGCTGTGTTTCTTCTATGAAAATAATGTTATCTTTTGTAACCTCAGATAATTGAGCTAGATTATTTCCACATTCCTCTTTAGTTCTAAAAATTTCATGACTGAACACATTCTCTATGTATTGTGAGCTACTTTGGAATTATACCACTAACCAAATGGAGTTTGAGGGTATAATGAATTGTTTCCTCATTCAGTGATATTCTTTCTAAAATTAGCTTCTGTTAATTTCTATTCAGGAGCCCTTTCATATGCATCCATACATCATTTCTTCAGCCTCTAGAAAAAGGGGGCCCAAGTAAAAATTCATATTTTAGCCTAAGAAAACATTTTAAAAATTTATCCTGTGCATAAATAACATGCATAATGTTTGAGTTAGACTTATTGGATATTTCTTTGGGAACTAAGCCTAGAAGTCAGCCCATCATGATTTATCATAAGTCTAGGTCATTCCGTTGCTACCTCTTACCTCTAAAGCATCAGTGCCTTTTGCTATCCGCTCCTTGGGATTCATTTATTAAGAGGCTGAGAAGTGAACATCTGTCCATGTTTCCAACAAAAAAAATCATTCCAAATAACCTTTCTAACCCAAAGTTCAATGGATGAGGCAGACCATGATTTATATTTCAGGGGTTTTGTTTTGTTTTTGCAACAAAAGCCATTCTCTTACTGTACTCTCAACAACTGCCTGTATTGCATTAATCAGACCTTAATTAACAAGGAAGAAAGGTGATAATTTACATTTATTTCAAATTGACACATTGTACTTTATTTAGCAAATGAGACCTGTCAGGCACTGCCAGTGACGCTTAGATTGAAGACAGAGTGTCGAAAATATGTCTTCCACCTGCCTGTGCCTTTGTAGGAGGGAGCTTTCAGTGTGTTTACACAGGGATCATTAGACACACCTCATGCTAAGCTTTCATGAATCTTTGAATAAGAAATGCTCAAAGGTCATCAGGTATGAAATATTTTATAATGACACACTGCCATAAGGCATGAGAAACTGTGATTTATCCTCTAAAGTAAATTCAAAGAGGATAAAGGAAAGAGAACCACACAGGTCTCAAAATCACTTCAGATCTATCTAAACCAGAAGAGAGGAAGATTGAGGCTACAAGAATGAAGGCAGAGGGAAAGTTTATTTACTCAGTGTCACTGTGAAATTTAAAGTAATGATTGGAGGTGTGAAGTAAATAGATGACCACTCTAATGGTCATTGGCTTCTGAGAGAGAACAACAAGTGACTATCACATGTTAGGAAGAGAAAATAATAATTTAGGAATTGTGAATACCAATCTGCCAATTCTCTTAGATGAAAAATGATAATTAGGGAAGATAACTGATTTATCTCATTCTTGTCTTTCATTGGCTATATAGGTAAATGTTGAATTTGAAATTTAAGAGAACTGAAAAAGTGAGACATACAGTTAAATTCAAGTACATTACGTATTTTCCTCCTGTTCTCTTAAGATTATTTTCATAGCTTTTATTACTGTATATTTCAAGCCACAGTTGAAGCCAGCGATGAGGACATCCTACAAACTCCTCTCTTGCATGTTTGATGGGCTGGGCTCTTGAGCACCCCCCATAGCATGCTGTGTACCTGCAGGCATCCACGCCTCAGCTCCTGTGATCCCCTCTCATGAGAGGACCACTCCTTCCATTTATGTGGTAAATACTTTGTCGTCTGTAAAGTATGGCTTAAATCTCACCTCCTTTCTAAAGCTCTTGTTCTTCCTGACACTTCTGTGTTCCCAGAGCACTTTAAAGTTATACTTATTACATCACTTATATACTTCTGCCCACATGTAAGTTCCTATTCATCTTTATTTCCCATTGTTTAGAAGAAGGTGTGGCACAAGGAAAAGCTTTCAATAGTTGACCATCAAATTAGATTAAATTTTGAATGAATATTCATAGTTTTCCAGCCAATAAATGATACCATTTTATGGTGAAATCTTGTATATTTGCTCTTTTAACTGTAGCACTTAACTGATATAGGTATATGTATGCCTGCTATGAAGCGTACATTGTGTCCACTATATATATATATAATTTATGTGATATAATATGTATGTACATGTGAAAAATATCAATGCATACAAATAGTATATTCTCAGAAATTCACTCTAATTATACAGTTTTTGAAATTTATAAACTCTTTAATTCTCTTCCTTTTTAAAATTAGTTTACATTTTTATAATGTAATTCATTAGAAGAACTTAAGCTTTATAATCATTCAGATCAAGATTTAAATGCTTATTTTCCTGTCTATTTTTTAATATATATACTTAAGCGTATTACATGATACCTTTTGGTATACTTTTTAAATTTTATTTTCTTTGTCTAGATATATAAAAGTTAATGCTTGTCTCATTTTTTTTATCTTAAAAGGTAAAATAGATAAAATGTACAAAGTCACCAGCAAATTTTAGTTGTTTGATTATAGTTTACTATATTCTCATCACCTATATATTGATATTATGGAAAGTACAGTAATGTATAGGTCAGGGAGCTGGCATTTCCAACAATTAATGACATTGAACAAGCTTTCTAACCACTGTGAAACTCAGTTACCTAATATGAATGACTTTCTTGAAATAGTAGCTTCCATTCTATGAAAGAGCAATAGGAGCTCTTTGGAGGAGAGAGAAAATTTTTGTTTGATATATGTGGTTGTTAAAGTTATAAAGTCAAATGTAGTTGGAAAAGACATAAGGCAAGATAAGATACATTATGTTAAATCTTCATAATCTCACAACACAGGCACTGAATTAATAACACTATGTCTTGAAGTGGAAGATGCTTCCTATTCAATATCTGTATAATAGGAATATTGAGTATTATTTTTTCAGGTATCCTAAGGAAAGCATTTATGGATTAGATTTGCAAATTCTGTCTTGTGAGTCAATAAGGATTAAAAGAATCTAGTCCACTTTTCCTACATATTCAGTATGACCAGTAGTTCATGGTGAGCTTGTTTTATGGTTGTTCAATGGCAGAACTGAAGTATAAACTAGGTTCTTGTCCACTTCCCTGACTTTACCTCTTGCCTTTAAGGTAATAATTTCCAAATATAAGACCCAGTTCCAAATTTTCTTGAAAATTTTAGATTCTCTTTTCCAATTGCTTGCTGACATCTCTACAGAGATTTTTATGCTAATATTATAAACACAATATAGCCATACCTTTGCCATATTGCAAGTTCAGTTCCAGATCACCAGAATAAAGTGAATATTGCAATAAAGTGAATTCCATGAATGTTTTGTTTCCCCAGTGCATAAAAAAGTTATGTTTAGACTATAAGTCTATTAAGTGTACAATAGCATTATGTCTAAAAGCACCATGTACATACTTTAATTAGAAAATACTTTATTGCTAGAAAAGGTTAATGATAATTCAAGCCTTCAGTGAACTGTAATCTTTTTGCTGGTGGAGAATTGTGCCTTAATGTTGATGGCTGCTGACTGATTAGGGTAGTGGTTGCTGAAGACTGGGGTGGCTGTGTCAATTTCTTAAAGTAAGACAAAAATGGAGTTTGCCACATGGATTTACTCTTCCTTTCACAAAAGATTTCTCCATGCCATGCAATGTTGTTGAATGGCACTTTACTCACAGTACAACTTCTTTCAAAATTGGAGTCAATCCTTTCAAATCCTGCTGCTGCCTTATCAATAAGTTTATGTAATATTCTAAAGGATTCTATATATCCTTTGTTATCATTTCAACAATGTTTACAGCATTTTCACCAGGAGCAGTTTCTATCACAAGAAACCACTTTCCTTGCTCATCCATGAGAAGCAACTTCTCATCCATTCATTTTGTCAATAGATTGCAGCAATTAAGTCACATCTTCAGGCTCTACTTATAATTCTAGTGTTTTTTCAATTTCTACCCTATCTGCAGTTACTTCCACCATTGTAGTTTTGATCCCCTCAAAGTCATTGATGAGGGTCAGAATCAAATTCTTCCAAACTCTTGTGAATGTTGTTATTTTGAACTTCTCTCAGAAATCAGGAATGTTCTTAATGGAATCTATGATGATATCCTTATCCTTCTTCCCAGGTGGAGCAATTGCTCAAAATAGCACCAAAGCAGGGAACCCTTGTCCCTAGAAGAGCCAAGATCCTAACTATCTACCTCACACAGCTACTAAGGCAAGAGAATCATGGGTCACTGCACCCCAGACTTGGCAATGGAGCACAAGCCTGTCTCAAAAAAAAAAGTTAAATGAAATTAGAATTCACTATGTTAATATAATAAAGGAGAGAAATCACATGATCTGCTCAAGAAACAGGAAAAAATACTTTCAGTAAAATTTAACATCCATTCATTAAAATAAAATAAAACTATTAGAAAACTAGTAATAAAAGGAAATAATCTGATAGAACATCTGCAAAGCCTTTCAGCAATGACATGATAATGAAGAAATATTAGATTTTTATTTTAGATATGACCAAATGTCCACTATCTCCTCTCCTAATCAACATTGTTTTAAAAGTTTATACAATGTATTAAGAAGAGAAAAAGAAACAAAATATAGATATTGAAAAGTAAACTATGAAATGATGACCATTTGCATATACTTGTTATATACATAGAAAACTCCAAAGAATCTAAATATAAACAATTAGAATTAGCAACTGAGGTTAACAATTATATTTTCACATAGCAACAATAAGAAATTGGAAAATGAAATACAAAGAATATATTTTAATAGCATAAATAATATGAAATGTATTGTTATAAATTTAATGAAACATATGCAAGAACTCTACATAGAAAACTATAAAAACAATATTGAGAGAAAGTAAGAAAAAGCCTAAATGGCATAAAATTCATATTCATGAGTTGGAAGACTTAATGTTGAAAAGTTCTAAATTATTCCATTGCAAATTCTAACAGTTCTTTTTTTCTTTGTAGAAATTGATTATAAAGTTTATGTAGAAATAAAAGTTTCGAATATAGCAAAGACAGTAGAGAAACATCCTAGTAAATCCTAGGTGGGAAGGATTTACTCTGCCTGCTATTGACTTACTATAATATTACCTATAATTAAGACACTGAAATTTTCATAAATATTAGAAAATACATCAAAAGAAATGAATTAAAATCGAGAAAACATCCATGTTTTTGTGGACATAATTTATTACATAGTTGGCATTCCAAAACAATGGGAAAAGTTGGATCTTTTAAAATAAATTGTGCTAGGACAATGGCTTTTCCATATAAAAACAATGAAATCTGACACCAAGCACAAAAATCTAGGTAGATTTTAGATCTAAGTCTTTTAAAAATAATATCAGATATTATGTGTATGACCTTGGGTTAGAGAAAGCCAGCATTCTGCACATATAAATAACTCATTTCCCTGCTATACTTAATTCTCCACTCCCTAACCTGTCTTTGTCATAGTTTCTTGAAGAGGCAAATTTATACAAATAATTGCTATGCTACAATCTACAGGCTGGCCACAGACTTTTATGGTCTACTATTAAATAGATTAGAATGGTTGATTATATTTTCTCTTTCAATTATTTTAAAATGAGACTATAAGAATATATCATTTAGCAAGTGGTTTGCTTCTAATAATATACTGTATTAATTAACTTCCAGAAAGAAAATTTAATCAGGTTCACTTTGAAAGTTTTATTCATACTTGTGTTCCATATATAGATGCCTCAAAATTTCTACAGTGTAAATTGGTGTAATGTTGTAATTCTTTTGGTAAGATTTATATTTATACCAACAATATTTAGATCAATATTAATTACATTTGAATACCAAAATCTATATTTTGTCTCTAATTGTAGCAGAGGTTTAGTAATTTAAAAATATATATGGAATTCAAATAGAAATTTTAATTACTTTCTTATTTTTATAAAATATAAATATTATGAGTCCAGACATCTAAAAAATAGTTAAACCAAAAAGTCAATGCAAAGAAATAAAAGATAAGGAAAGTAAGTGAATAATTGACCTCATAATAAAGTTGGGGCACTTAATATAAATGCCTTAAGTAATGCACCACACAAATTTGAAAAATGGAAATTGACATCATAGCCCAAAGTTTCAAATTACAAAAGCATTAAAAAAATGAAGCCATTTATCACTTAGAATTGACTCATATTCCCATTTTGTCTTCATATTGAAATCTTTAATAAATTCTAGTAATTTTGTATTTATCTTATATTTAATAATCTTCAGGAAATTACCAACATGATTTTTGCAATCTACTTATTTCTCTCTCATCTCTAGCAGTGAGTTCTTAAATTCCAGAAATTAAGTCACCAAGTTATTATTCTTTTGTAAATGCATTCATTATTATTCAACAAACAAATCTTTGTTTATTATTCTAAAATATTAGCACTTCAGTCAGATTTAAATATTCTATCTTAATTGATTCAAAAGCTCTTCTAGTCATCCCCCACCCGGTTCTAAGGCACATTTATGCCAGCTATGAGTAGATCTTATCACATTTTAATTCCTGGCCTTAAAGTTTCTAATTAGCAAAGTATTGCATCGTATTTGAATGCCGCTGATTATCATCTAAGAGAATATCCCCAATAACATTCCCTGTGTGTATTAAATCAATTCAATTGTGATAGATTTTTTCCCCCTTATTTTACTGAAACCAGCCACTTTTTCATACTAATTTGGTCTCAGAGAGAACAACATAATTGTTATTCATCTCCCTGTAGAAGCTACTCATTTCTAAAGTGGTTCAAATCTGCTGAAAGCCAACTTACTAGTAGAAATTAAATTAAAATTGACCCACAGACACACAACATTAAGGTTGCTGGGAAGATTTAGATCACCAGGCTTTAAAATGAAATGTATGTGTTCCCCAAACCAAAGCCTCTCTTTCAAAATATATTGTTTTTCCTTCCCATTACACCACAGTTTTTAAATTGTAGTAAAGCAAGTTGATAGGAGTCACTTTCTCTTGCACTCTTATTCCCATACCACAGAGCTTCCGTTCTTTCTTGGTCAAAAGTCATCAGTTTGCTAACGTTTTCATTTTTCTCTGCCCTAGGATCATAGAATCAATAGGATTATCAAGGTGGAAATCACTTTAGCAATCACCTGAGCCCCATTTGCTACATGAAGGCATTGAGTTTCATGTAAGGATTGCTTTGAGGCCCCCTGTCCAGTTACTTTAAAAGCAAGAATTGTGTAAAGGTTTATTCTTCTAGTTAATTTGTGCAATTTCCAATCAGCTCTGTGTTTCTCTTCATATTTTCTCTCATATGTTTGCTTTTCTCACAGGTTGGTAAAATAACTGTTTCTTAGGTAATGTGACAGACATCCTAGTGTCTGCCCCATCTATACCCTTTCTCCCACAACATGTGCTGGGTGGACAGTCGAATACCTGATGCAGTCCTAGCTTCAGTTTATTGGACTGGAGTGGAGCAGTTGACTCACAATAAATCAGTCATAATTTCTATCCTGTAAATTAGAAAATGTGAGATGGGGACTTCTAAAAAATACTAGTTCACCAGACCCTCCTAAGATGAATTAAAGTAGAAATCTTGGTGAGGGTCACACTGTTTAAATTCCTCTGTTGTTTCTAATGGTCAGGATTGAGAGACATTGATCCAGGTTATAGTTATTTTATACCTATTTCAATAGGCTAATTTCTGAGTGCATATATGTGAATTTGGATGTATATTCATGTCATATATGTGTATGTTTGTGGCTAGAATACATTCACATACGTTATTCTAAAAACATAGTCTTTGGCCCTTACCCTGATTTCAAGAGGTCTATCATATTTTTCACTAACCTGAATAAAAATTTTGATTCAGTGTTCATGTTCTTCCAGCCTTCAATTATCTCCTTTCCACCACAGTACTCCATATTATATTTAGTCGTGTGTTAACTGAACATTAATTTAAAAAAATTATTTTTATGATGCATAAAATATGATTAGAACTCCAAATAGTAAATTAGCCCTTAAAATAATGCATAAATAATTTACCATGTATAACACTTTTCTGATAAAAATATATCTAAATGAGGTGATAAACACTATTTTGATTAATTGGTTAAATTGACCTTTTCCTTTAATTCACTTTTTCTATATTAAATTTAATAAAAAATACTCTAGAATTTAATTAATGTTTAACATGGAAAATTGTGTTTGGTAATTGACTTAATTTTTTTACTAATTGGCTACATATTAAATCCTCATTTTCATACAACACTTCTCATTACCAAGAATAATAATTGTAGCCAAGAAAATATTCATCACTTTGGTGGAGGTTTTCTTCCTAACTTAATAATCAAAAAGTTAATTTTTATTGAATTACTTCTGGTTAGGAATATTAACTTTAATCAAGCAAACTTCTTACATCTCTGGCTTATGGCTTAATGTAGTGGTTTGTAATATATCACACAATGCATTAAGCATTCTGCATATATATATATATATATTTTTTACTCAAGTGCTTTGTTTATTTAAACAGAGAATTACCATCAATAAATGCCTTTTAAGTGCTTAATCATTGCATTTAGTGGCTCAAAGTAAAACACTGTTATGCACTGTGTTTTGTAATACTAAGATATCAATTATAACTAACCTATAATGATGAGGAACGCATTCCTTGATAATGTATACTAAGACGTACAAAAATACCATTCAAACAGCAAAAATTTATGTTTTGTACTTGTGATTGCCTACATATAGCCTAGGTAAATATCAACCTCGAAGTTTCATATTCCTAGAAGCATGTTGATCCTAACTAAGGACAGGGTTTTCTGATTTTATAAGTCCTTACATCTATACAAATGATGCACTTTAGTTTATTACTGTCAGCCTTATATTAATTGATTTAGATAAAATATCATAAATTCGTATTTTTAATGGCAAATTATACTTACTCCAAGTTTTCATTTATTTGTGAAGTTTCTTATATTTTGGTAAAAATATAAATCTATCACATCTAGTTCTTCCATGATCCACCCCAGATAGAAGTCCTCACTATCTCAAATGTAATGATGTTGGATAGTTGTAAATGTAATTATGAATGTAACTGTAAAATATACAGATAAGAGGATAAAATAAGTGCAGACATGTGTACCATATCCTATAAGATTGTATCTAGTGTTGCAGATTGGGCCCCTTGATTGTCACTTGATTGCCAGCCAATTGTGAGCAGAGCTTTGAACTGTTTTCATGGAAAGCAGAAAAGTGTGATGCCACAGGAGTTAAAGGACTAGACAGTGTCACTAAGAAGGGTATGATCAAAGTGAATTAGGCAATTTGTGAAGTGCATTAAGTTAAGGATTAAAAATGTCCATTAGATTTGGCAAATTGAAAGATATTTTTGAATATACGGAAAGCAGTTTTACAAACTCAGACAGTAGATGCCAAAATGCAGTAAAGCGAGGAGAAACAGGGAAGAGGGAGCAGCAAGGAATTGCAGACAAGATATCAATGCTGAGGTAGTTAGTGTGAGCCACGGACCTATGTGGGTGGAAATGCCAGCAGAAATACCATGTTAAAGGTAAAGGCTGCATGGTGGCTGTGCATCGTAAAGCTGGAAGTCAAGTGGGGTCTAAACACAGGCAGTGTTGAGAAGAATAAGGTGGATGAGATAAGGAGACAAATATAAACCTAGAATACAACTTACCTTAATGCTTCTAAAATTATTTGCACTTGTTTTATAATAGTAAATCTTCAATATTAAAATAATTGATTTGTCTTATTATACATAATACTCAGAGTTAAAATCATTACCAAAGTCTTTTAAGTGTATGTATCATAATCCAAAATAGAATTTAGCCAAAATTTCTTGCTCCAGAAATTGACTTTTACATGTAGACATAGCTATCTCACTACCTTTAAGGAAGATATGATGAGCTGGAGAATAAATCTGAAAATCAAGAAATAGCCTCACCTACACTAGGTACTTTTGGTGGGTAAGAAAGTAAAAAATATGTCTCCTGAAATTCTGAGTTTGACCTGTGTAGTGAATGTGTTTCTTTGTAATGCTGTGAATTTCAAAGTCAATAAACCAAATACATGCCCTAAATTGCTTTCAATTTTGAATGACTTTTTAAATACATTTTTTTTTCTCCTAACTCTTACTATGAATGGTTCCCATCTGACCCTAGAAGCTGAGTGAAGTGTAAAATTGCCTGGCTACTCATGAAATTTGTACAACTCTATGTTTTCAGGATGGTAATTTTATAACAGTATGTTACCAATCCATTCGTATTGATTGATCAACTTATTTCTAATAAATTATTCCCCAACTTTTAATACATTTTCAAACATTATTTTCAAAAATTATTAATCCAAAACCTGAATACTTAGAAACTTATAATCGCCAGTTGTTATGATGTTGCCACTTTTAATTTCTCTATAAATATCTTTATACATTTTGAATTATTTTTCAGTAAGTTTCAGACATTAAAGAACTTCTCTCCTTAATTTAGCATGCATCTCTTTGTCACTTCCTTTTCAAATTTTTTGAAGCCAGGGTCCAGTCAAGGTTTATGTACTGCTCCGGATTATTTGTCTCTCTCGTCTCTTGTAATCAAGAGGATTCCTCCTGCCTCTTTGTTTTTTTCATAATCTTTACTTTTTGTGAGGTCTGCAATAGTTGACTTGTAGAATGTTCCACATTATAGTTTAGTCTTTTGCTTTATAGATTTTTTTCTTTATATGAGTATGACGTGAGCCATGCAGTATAGTTCTGATTGCTTCTTGTCAGTAGTTAGTAATGTAAGACTGTCTTTTATTGAAGATGATAAATTAGGTCACCTGGTTGGGGGGGGTGACTGCCAAATCTCTTCAACTGTCTCACTTTAAGAAATATGAATATCTTGTGTGATCCCCTCAACCACCCAAAATGTTTCATAAGATGGTTTTAAAGCCCTTGCCGATTATATATTCAAGCAATTATTATACTTAGTGGTTACAAAAGTGATGATTTTAAAATTCTCTTATTTCATCTAAATTAATTATCTGAAAATCTCCTATATGCAAAGATTTCCTAGGGCTAGCCAAACAGAAATAGTAATGAAGGCAAAATGTTTCTCTGGCACTTTGTTTTCTTTTCTGGATATTTTCTCCCCATCAAGTCTTCTCAAATATCTGTACCAATTTTTTGCCCAATGCCTTTATTTTTTTTTCAGTTTTATTTTTATTTTATTTATTTTATTTCAGCATATTATGGGGGTACAAATGTTAAGGTTACGTATGTTGCCTGTGCCCCCCCCCCCGAGTCAGAGCTTCAAGCGTGAGCATCCCCCAAATGTTCCACATCTCATTCATTATGTTTGTATATACCCATCCCCTCCTCCCCCCTCCCACCTGCCCAACACCCGATAAATGTTATTCCTATATGTCCGCTTAGGTGTTGAGCCGTTAATACCAATTTGCTGGTGAGTACATGTGGTGCTTTTTTTTCCATTCTTGAGATACTTCACTTAGTAGAATGGGTTCCAGCTCTATCCAAGAAAATACAAGAGGTGCTATATCACCATTGTTTCTTAAAGCTGATGCCCAATGCCTTTATACATTATCTTATTCGTTCCCGAATATTGTAGTGCCTAAGATTTATTCTTAGCTTCTTTATGATTTTAAACAGATTATTCATTCCCTTTGGACATAGGTTTTTCATCTGTTCGAGATAATAACACATATCCTTCACTGGGCTGTGAGAATTTCACAAGATAACAATAGAGTCTGGCACATGGTTAAAGTTTAATAAAATGTCATTATTGTCAGTAAATGTAAAGCACTGGGCAGAAATAAGTATCAGCTCCCTTCCTGTACTATGTTTTCTATTATTCTTGTGTTTTAGGAGTATTTCTGATTATTTAGCTAATGTTACTTATTTTTAAAATTACTAATTTTTATATTTAAATACTTTTACCTCATTCTTTGGCAGTGCATAAGACGTATAGTCTATATCATATTTCAAACTGTATGGTTATTGAATAGAATAAATTACCATATAAAATAAACCCTTACATAAAATTGCACATTTATGAGGTCTTAGAACATTTTCTTTGTTACTTCTGTTGCCTCTACCTTATTTAAAATATTAAAATACCATATTTTAACTGTCAAATATCACAATTTATATCTATTGAGGTTTAAAGGTGACAATTAATTACACACATGTTTAGAATAGAGATGGATGGAGTCAGAACAATGGAGATAAAAGTGTGGATGTTTCCAGGTGCAATGGTGCACACCTGTGGTCCCAGCAACTCAGAAGGCTAAGGAGGGAGGATGAGGTGAGTCCAGGAGTTCAAATACAGTCAGAGGAACATAGTGAGATCCCATCTCTAAAAAAATAATTAAATAAAAAATAAATAGGAATGTTATTCACATTGCTAAATCAGCTTGCTCTGTGGCCAGATGGACTTCCTTCTCCATGCCCACTGAGTGTATATGTTGGGATAATCAGCTAAGAACATAATTCTTTCAATAGAAACATGTACCCATTCAGGTGTTAATAGGACTGTTGACCCATATTTTTAAACTTGAAGAGCAGTGGCAGAGAAATAGACCATAGATCTGACTTTAGAAAGCTGACCCTGAGTCCTGAGGGAGAGCAGAATTAGTAGAGAAATGGAGAATGGCAAGCAGAGCAGCCCAAAGAGTGAACCCAAAGGAAGAGACTAAAACCACATATGCCCAATGCCTTTTTCCTATTTGTCAAGTGGGGGAAGTAGGGGTGCAGACAAGAGAGGTAGTATTATGCACAGAAAGGAGAGAGCCTGCAAAATGGAGCTGGAGACTTAGGGTTGTTAGTTCCAAGACTATTGAAAAAAAAAATCCAGGTAAGAATTAATAGGTTACTGCAGTGAAGTTATTAAAAATGGTCAGAATCTAGGTATATTTTGAAGTTTAAGTCATTAGGAATTGCTGATGGATTGGATAAATGATAAGAGAGAAAGATACAATCTAGAATGACTCTGAGGTTTTGGGCCCAAGGCCTCAGTAAAATTTTCTTTACTCTTACGGTGTGCTGAACTTCATTTCTTGGCACATGTCACAGTGCTATTTACTGGCTATCATTTCTTTTAACAAACAAGTTCTAATTTTACTAAGGTCATGCATGTACTTATTTTTAAAATTAGAATGATATTACATAACTTTATGTCAGAAAGGTCAGTCACCAGCAGTTTGTTTCTTCATCCTCCAAGGATACTTTCCAGATGGCATCACTTTTCCAGCTCTTTCTTTAAGTATTCTTTTTTCCTAGCATATATTTTAAACTTACATTTTTAAATGTAAACAATTACATTTTTAAAAATAATGGGGTGATAATTTCAGCTACTTCATTTACTCATTTTAGTAATTATTGGTTCCTGTTATGGTTCTCGAAGATTTAGCTTTCAACCCATACTCACACCCATGCTTTCCCTTCTCTCAGGCTTTGACCTAGATAGCTCCAAAATTTTTATTAGATAAATAGAAGGCATTTTCACCGTGATGACTATGTAAATACAATTCACTTCTAAATGATGTATTGTGCTACGATGACCTTTCTTTTCCCATTGCTTCCCTTCACTGCCACACGCTGGAGTTAATAATTGCTTAATTTATATTAGTTTTCTGTATGCATGAATATTTTTCTCCAAATGCATCCATCTATCTGTCAATTTACTAGATTTCTATTCCTTCTCCTTGAAATATTTTTGCCCAGGTTTTCCCAGTCTATATTTTTGAAGTCTAGGCTTGACACAAAGATGTTATTTGTGTACTTCTCTTGCCTCTCTCACTTGTTGTATTAATATTTTTCCTTTTTGCATCTTATATCTTCCTCTGTAGGTTTGTTGAAAGCACATCTCCTAGCATAGTGTTTCTCAAACTTTAATGTGCATTGGAATTACCTGGAGATCTTGTTAAAGCACAGATTGCTAGGTCCCGCCTTCGGTTTCTGATTCAGTATGTCTGGGGTGAGGAGAGTGCATTTGCTTTTTTAACAAATTCTCAGGTGATGATGCTGATTTGGGAACTACACTTTGACAACCACCATTTTAGAGTACAGGAGAGACACATTTTTGAGAACTTTCATGTCTTTCTACTTTGCTAGTGTAACAAATTGCACTGTTGCCTACAATGCCTCATGTCTTTCTGTATCCAAGCCTTTTGTGTGACTTTGCAGACCCTTCCATTAGAGGTGGAGTTTATTTCCCTGTCTTGGTGGTGTAGAGTTTGGTGATATGCCTTGCTCAGACCAATGGGGTTTTAATGGATGTGACTCAGGCAAACGACTTATACCTACTTGCAGGATGAATTTCTCTTATGTTTCCCCAGAACATAAGAGAAAAATGAAAGTCAGAAAAATGAGAGTCACATGAGGCAAACCCAGCTGAGCCTCGTTTATAGGATCTTAACCAAAGGCAAAGGCAATCTGCAGAAGCATGAGTAAAAAATAAATGCTTGTTTTTATTAGTCACTGAATTATGGTGCAGCTTGTAACAGGGCGTTATTATGAAAGTAGCTAAATAATATAGAAAGCCCGGTTAAAAGTCATTTTCTATCAGAATGTTCATTTGTTTGAGAGCTTGCATTTTTTTTTCTTTATGAAACATTTTAGAAACTTTCTTTAAACAGAGGTTCTGAAATTTCACAGTGATGGACACTATTAGAGATCTTTTTTTATTTATTGCATTGACTTCAAAATAGGCCCTTTTATTCTAGAGATACATATTCTTCATTTCCAGGAATTTTCTTTTACTGTTATTATTTTTTCTTTTATAAACACTCCATTCTATTTCATTTGCTCTTTCTAGAACTCCTATAATTTAGATGTTAGACCTGGATAGATTGATCTTTTCTCTCATATTTTATATTTATTTCTGGAATATTCCTTTGACTCTATCTTCTAAACTTGCCACTAAGTTTTAAAAAAATTAGACAACTTTTTAGCATTCATCCTTCTTCTTTGAATATTTCTTATAAAGTTATATTTTAATTTTATGCCTGCATTTTCATCTCTTCTTTCTGAGGATATTCAGGATCTATCTATGGTGTCTATGAATTTTCTACTCTTTGCGTTGTGGATTTCTTTACTCAGTTTGTTTGTCGTTCTGTTTATTCTGGGATCTCCTTTTTCTGGTTGGGCATTTTCTTGACTGGAAACTTTATTTAGTTGAGATGGGTCTTTGTGACAGTGGAGCTTTTCTGTAGACGGAGGTTGTTGGATCAGCCTTTTTGTTAGGGACTCTCAAATGTTAGTATGAGTCTGTTTTCTGTTTTCCTAAGTGACATTTAGTTTTTGTCAAGGAATCCTCCAGTCCACCTCCTGGGTACATGTTGGTTGGATCAGGTACTATAGGGGGAAAGTTATTCCTGGCTGCCAGGATTCTGGGTACAGATTAGAGAAAGACCAATTACCATGCTGCAACTTAACGTGTAGTTCAGGTTTTCTCTCTGTTTTCAGCTGACCCCTCAATTCTGCCCTCAAACTTAACCAATAACCATGAGTCTAGAGCCTCCCCACCTCAATTTCCTCAAAGAGGAGAAGTGGGGTGTTTGGCTGTCCTTTGCTTTCATAGGCATTTATATTATTATTCCTTCTGTTCTTTTAAGCCTGTTATCACTCTTCTGTGTGTGTTCTGCCTTCTAACAACTGGAAATAACTTGCCTGCTGTTTTCTGTTCTCTTGTTTTCTATCCTTGGGTTTATGTAATAATAATTTACCATCACCTTGGTGAAGCATGAGAAGGGAGATGAGATAAATAGGTGTAAGCAATCACCTATGTTTCACTAGAAGTATGATTTGTTAACCAGGTTAACTGGATGGCAATCTCCACAAAGAGAAGATGTGTGGCTACTTTGTTTGCAGTTCTATACCCATGGTCTGGCACAGTGCCAGGCATATAATGAGCACTCTTTATATGTGTTGAAGAAATAAGTAATTGAATGAATGCCTTAAAAAGAAATATGCAGGCAATATTTAGATGTCTATTCAACAGAATCTAAGATTGTCTAATCCAAAAGAGGAAATGCAGAGGTAGGTAGAAAGCCTGTAAGACCATCCGGCTGAGTGGCATGGACAAATGGACCAATGCTATTTAAAAATTCAGTTCCATTAGCATCGTTCTTAGTTGACTTAACGGATTTGGCAGGTTGTTTACACTTAATTATTTCTAGGGAGAACTTCTTCTTAATTCTTTCCAGGGAAAACTTCCTTGTCTACCTCCAGGGTATATGGATCACATTCCTGTGCTACTGCTAAGTATTATGAAATGATTCTTCTCTTTATTATGAAAATAAAAATGGAAAGTCAAACAAATACTTTTCTTTTTCAAATATTTGTGTTTTTTAAATGTGTTGTGGTAAATTTAGAAGTTACCCTTCACCCCTGGCTCTATAAAATATGATCTGCTTAATTCTTAGAAGATAGTTAAGTATCTTTTATTTGAACAAATCTGTGGTTAGGTAGCTCTATATCCTTGTGTTCTTGAAAACCATACACATGTGATTGTGAAATACCATGATAATAAATACAGAAAGCAGAGACATCTGCATATTTCCCTACTTCCTTTCTGTAAGATTAGAATTTCTCAGCATCTTTATGAGAACACTGGTATGATGAATGTGCACTTATCAGAAAAGGAAGATTACACTTAACTCTCTATTATTTTTAAAGACATTTGGAATCCTAATTTGATTTAGACCTTTTGATTAATGTCCATATAAGCTAGCGTGACTTATAAAATCTGTGTTTATAGGCATGTGTTTATTAGTATATGTTTGATACATCAAAACATTTATATGAACAGATTATATTCTTCAGATAAATTATATCCTTCCTAAGTATTTCCCTCTAGGAAAGGTTATTAGTTTGAGAGTAAAACTAAATACACACACACACACACACACACACACACACATAATATATGCTTACAAATGAAAATATCTCAGAAATAGAAAATTTGTTGGCATGCATATGATGAATTGGTACAGCATCACATAAGACCATACTTTCTTATTGCCTAGGGGATCCCAAAGTTCCCCTTGTTCCCATCTATACACTCGTTTCAAATCAAATTCCTTATATAAAGGAAATAGAATAAAAGTCCTATATCTTTAGAAAGCAGTGCCAGAACCACGATGTCTCTTTCTCTTCTAAAAATTCTATTTAGGTACAAGGATGTAGGTGACACACTCTATACATAATCCATTAGCTCTTCCTGTACACATAGAATCAAAATTAGTATTGCTAACATCCTGTGACTATGGCCATTCTTAATGACTCTTGCAATGCTTATGGATAAAACCAATTCTCAATTATCACTCTGGTAATTGGGACTGCATTTTTAGCATAAGTGAACACCATGGGAGGCCCAAAACTTCACTGTCGCAGAGAACCCCAAAGCCTCCTCACTCTGTCCTTTGTCTTATACATTGACCTTCATTTTATTTCAGAATCTTTGTCTGATTTGAGCAAATTCCTCTGTGCCTGTAGAAGATGTCATGAATACACATTAATTTGTCACCATCTTCTTATCTATACTTTCTTCCATTCAGACCTCTTTGCCCCTTTCTTTTGTTTAGTTTTCTATGATACAACCATTTCTCACATTCCTCCTGCAGTTGTTTTTTAATCATATTATCCCTAATAGAGACTGATCCTCAAGTATATAGACCTGATATTCTATAGAGTAGATATCAGGGTTGTATTTTAACTTGTGCTCTGTTTATAGACTCTAAATCCTATGATGGCAGGCGCTTTGTTTATCTGGATAAATTATGTCTTCCCAGGCCTTAATGCACTGTATAGAACATAGCAGGCATTTGTTAACTATTTGTTGTGTGAATGAGTGTAATTGCTTGTGATTCCATTACATTTTGAACATCCAAATAGCAAGGTTATTTCTTCAGCCCAGCTACTAAAGAATGTGTCTGAGAATTGCATCAGGATCTGAGTCATGTTACATCATAAGAGGAAATAATTTACTATGATTATCATTGCCCTTAGCAGCAATAACCACAAAAGTACTTATAAAAGCTTAATTGTCCATGGAAATATATGTGGCAGTGTATGAAGACAGAAAAAGCACAAAGTTTAGATGGTTTGACAGGTATTTCTGATGTAGACTCAGACATGCTGGACCAGCAGAAAGGCATTTTCAGGCCATTTTGACATCAAAATTAAGAAAAAATAAATAAATTCCCCATTTTTGTGCCACTATATGGTATCATTTTAAAAAATATATAAATAAGCTAATTTTTGTAAAAATTTTTGGAACAATGTTTATGTGTACTTATCTATTAACAAAAGAATAGAAAAATACAATTAATACACAGATAGCAAATTTTATACACACAACCATGACCTGCCATAGATTTTAGAAATGTCTATTCTTAAATAATAAATTTACATTAGTAATTTGCAATTGAGGTCCTCTTGATAATAAAAGATGACATAAGAAAGTTCTCTATTCTTACCAATGTAAAAAAGAAATGTTCATGTGTTAGTTATTACCATGAATTTAGGAAATTCAAGCATATAAACTCTAAGTGACAATAAAGTCCCTATTAAACCAAGGAGAGACATCTGGGTTTTTTAAAAAGATTATAGTAGTTGACAATAGATGTGCTGACATCATCCTAATTATTTGAATTTGCTAATAATTGTCCTTTACATAATAGTAGTACAAGTTCATCCTTAAGATGCATATGTTTTGCTAATGTTAAGATTAGCTGATTAATATTGATGGCAGCTAAGGCCAGTGGCTAATGTCTGACATCTGTTTGGGAAATCAGTGTTCCAATTCAGGAAGCTGGCATTTCTGTTGAGGTTAGAATGAGGGGTTAGTGTGTAAGGAATTATGATTAGGGTTTTGTGTATGGTTAAGGTTAGGAATAGGGACATGATCTATTTCATTTCTGCTCATCTCAGTATGTCTCTAGTGTCAAGTTGCTTGCTCTATTCTATGTTAACAGAGAGGTCTTCCCCTCTGTTCCCTTGTGGCACATTCACTGTGGCACATTATTTCACTTGCTCCATTTTATGTTAATGGACTGATTGATATTTTTTCCTTCTCTGTGTTAGTCCTTATCTTGTCCTTTTCATTTGATACACAAGCATTCATTTTGTTCCATTTCTTTGAGTTATAGGTAGACACTTGCACTGATTTAAAGTGTGTGTTGGGGGGTAATTTTTATATCACCAAGAACACATCAAAGGAAACTGTAT
This sequence comes from Cheirogaleus medius, assembly GCA_008086735.1. Classification (NCBI taxonomy): domain Eukaryota; kingdom Metazoa; phylum Chordata; class Mammalia; order Primates; family Cheirogaleidae; genus Cheirogaleus; species Cheirogaleus medius. The sequence goes on along the minus strand of VBSM01003204.1, from coordinate 36,037,955 downwards.
TTTAGTTTTGGGAGGGAAAGGTAAAGATATATAGATGTGTGTGTGTGTGCGTGTGTGTGTGTATTTTGAATTTTAGTGAATCTAAAACTGTAAACCAAAAATAAAGTCAAAGTTCTTGAATTTATTTTTTTCAGACACAGATTACTACTTTAAATTTTTTTCTATAGTGGGCTTCAGTTTTAATCAGTGTGTGGGAGAGGTAAAAATTAGAGTTCACACATCTCTTATGCAAAGGAGAGCAATGAACCTATTTATTATAGCTAAAAGGGAGTTAGTAAAGTGAATTAGCCACAAAGATTCAGAAAATGGATCAGCCTGAAAAGGAAGGAAAGAACACTGGGACCTCTCAGTGTAATTGAATGAATGCACAAGTAAAATATATTTTCCTTTTATTTCCACTTCGCCACAACAACAACAACAACAACAACAACAAAAACAAGTAGAAAACAATAAAAACCTTGAAAATTCAGGAAAATTTCTCAAAAACATTTCAGGGTCTTACTATATTGATGTGCGTTGCTTACTCGATGTTTGTAATGAAGTTCCTAAAGCCATTGTGTCAATTTGATCAAGACATTTTGTGCAGTGAATGGAAAATGATAAAAGGAATTAAAACACACTCTAGGAAGGTTTTTGTTAAAAACTACTGAAAAAAAGAAAGAGTTTTGGGTGTAAAAGTTTCCATCAACACCAAAAAGTTTTTCCTTGGTACATATCTCCTGTCTATGGGGCAAAGCAAAACTAAATCAGAAGAAAATTTAAATTAGCTATGTGCTTTCTGTATTAAATGTAGGCTGGTATATTCTGTTATCATCTATCCAGATTATTATTAACTATTAGACAAGAATTTTTTTTTTCGGGGAGGGGAAAATAAAAGAATTTTTTTTCAATGCGATATCCTAGTCTACCAACTTCTAGCTTGAGCAAGGTGCTGCTTAAATTTTTTTTGCCTGAGATTCACATCTTTAAAATGGGTATAGTAACAGGGATACTGTGCTAATCAATGAAGTATTACATGTAACACATTTAGACATACCTGGTACATAATAATTGCACAATAAATATTATTTACTATTAATAAAAGTACCAATATTATCTAACATAATACCCAGCTAATATTGGACATTTCCTTGTGCTTAAGAAATTAATGAACAAACGAACAAAATGCACACAGTATCTTCATAAAAACAAGATTAGGGGACACCATAGAAATTTAAACTTAGAAGTTATTTAGTTCACTTTCTTACCCAATATGATAGTCCTGTAACATGTACCAATGGATTAACATTGTTGTCTTGCAAAATATTTTTCTTAAAAGAAAATCTGAATTCATTTAGCTTTGCTTATTGATGCTAGCTTTAACCTCTGGAACTTCACAGAATTGGTAAACAGGTGCCCCATATAATAACAGTAAACACTGGACTGCAGGAATTACATAGATTATAGTCTGGGTAAAACATTCATTTGCTCTCAATTAATTTGGTTTTCCTGAGAAGTAATAATTTGATCATTCTGATTTGTAAATGCGTTCTTGTATATACCATGGCCAGGACATAATAGAGATTCCAGTAAGGTCTGACTTACACCCTATGGGATTATTAACTACTGCAGGCACTATAGTAAGACTGTAGATAATTTAGTTCTTCTTTTGTCCAGAACCCTCATAAGGCAGATTTCATTACTGTAATTCTTCACTGAAGAAACTGGGATCTAGCTTGGTTATATCTCTAGCCCAAGGCCTTGCATATAGCCACCTAGGGGGTCACTTTCAAACCTTTGTGTTTTCCCATAGGAAAAATTAAGCTTTTATGTCTCCATTTTGTTGCTATATTTTCTGTCTTTTTCTAAACACCATGGTATAAACCCTTGTATTCTTGAAAGATATATATGAGACCTTATTCTCAAAAGTTAAAAAAAAAAAACTTCCTAAGAAGTAGAACTAGGGTGGTTAATTAGGCTCCTGAATACTAAATAGAATTCCAATCCACATTGAAGAATTTAAATATATTATTTCATTTACTCCTAAACTATGAGGTTGATGTTATTATTGCAATTTAAATTAATACATATCATATACCTTCCTGCTCACCCATGAGTTGTTAATGTATGGGAATTGAATTTGCATATGTCAAAGGTCTGTTCCACTTTTGTGAATTCTATTTAAGATTATGTTAGCATTTTTGATAGTCATGGCATATTATTATCTCTAAATGAGCTGTTTGTTATTAAAGCACACATCTTTTTCAGATGCACTCGTCAGTGGACATTCTAAGAGCTGGTGCCTCTGTGCCTAAATACCTAAAGGGTGGTTTCTTAAGAGAATAATTTATCAGAGCATTACTTTAATGCGAATTTTCCCCTAGGAGATGGTCATACTCAGTCTACACTAATTCACTCCTGAGATCCTAAAGTTAGTTGCTTGGGTCTGTTGTCAACTAAAAGTAGTAGTGAATAACAACATGATCCAAGAAAGAAAGTGACAGAAAGAAAAGGAAAGAAAATCAACAGTTTTATTTTGATTGGTAGTTGCAGGTCCATGTCAATAAAAATCATTAATATTATTTAGAAAGTATTAATGTAGTTACTGACTCAAGCAGTGTTCATGAATGCAATTTTTTACATTCTTCACCATTTTTAATGATAAGCAATGAATGTACTCTTTCTCTGAAAGAAAGCAAATAACAATATAAAGCAGTTTTGGCATGCAGTTTGATTAGCTATACCTAAAATACAGGTCATGAGAATGGGAGCTTTTTTGTGTGTCATAGTCATTGTGAGATGACTATTTTAGATGTTTTAAATAATCTAGTAAGATAAACATCAAATAATGTTTTAAATTTTAAAAAATGAAATAACTGGAATTATGGCAGCAAATGGATATTTTTAAAAATGAGAACAAAAGGAAGTATATCTCAAAAGAACCAACAAATGAGAGAAGATAAAGATAATCAATATATTCAGACAGAAAAGTACGCTTAGTACACAAAAGTGAGCAGTTTCTGAGGTTGCTGGCGCAAGGGAATTACCTCTTTCAATAAAATGAATCAATTGTAACCAAATTTCACAATAATCTTCTACTGTTTGATTTTTTTGATACATGAAATTAATTTTACTGCAGATTTTTAATATAACAATATATTATAGGCATAGAGCACTTTCCTAAATTAGTAATTGAAAGCTTGTGGAAAGAAAATGTTCCCTTGTTTTTATTTTTTCTTACATTAGCTACAAAACACTCTTTTGAGGAAGGTTTTATTTTCCCTTGCCAAGTTTCAGTAAATAGAATTTAGTTGAATTTAATACAACTAGATGCATAAGATGAGGTAGGTAATTTAACTGTCAAACAAACTGTAGGTATTTAAGGTACATATTTTTTGTTTTTCTTCTAGGAAAGTATCAGTTAAATAGCACTCATTTCCTTCAAAATAATTCCTCGCCTCCACCCCTCAAAAGAATTTCATTGCTATTTTTGAAAATATTTTGAATTACTGGTCATAAAGGAGTTTTAAAACATTTCTGTGAAGTGCTTTAGAGCTTCACCCAGTAGTGTCAGAAGTATTCATTCTTACTTGAACAAGAGAACAGAAAACAAGACTGGCTATAGCAGTTGCCTGCTTCAAAGATTCAAGTAGAGTGGAAATCAGAGAAAAGAACAGGCAGCACAGATGGTTAAAAGCAAGTTAGTCTTTCTGAAATTAGTTCAAATTGTTTTAATAGCTATTTGTATTTTAAAAGCATCCTTCAATGATTCATATTTTGAGATTATATCTATGAAAATAGGTGCCAAACTGAGAAAGCATTTGCGTATTTATAGGAATATTAATTTTCAGAACTTAATTTTTAAGACGGATATGAATCACCCCAAATGCCAAAATCTAAAAGTAAAAAACAAAAAAATCTCCCAATTTTTATTTTTATTTTCTGATTTTGTAAAGAATCTATTTATACATCTGAATCTTCACTAGTCCTATAAAGAATGACTATATTTCTAAGAGAACATTGTAATTATCCATTTCACCTTTATATGGTATATTTTGTTGCTTGAAAAGCTATCAGTCTAGCAGAATATAATGACAGGAAAAACAATCCCTGTAGCAGAATTCTGTTGCATTAGGATCTATCATGTATATATTTTTTCTTTTTCAACCCATGGTGGGAAGTTTAGAGATCTGATCCATTCTTCCTTCTTTGTTTAAATATTTTTAAATTCTAGTCATTGTGCAGTGAGAATTTGCAGGTGTTTCTCAGAGAACTTTTTCCCCTCTAGCTGGATGTGGAAAGGACAATGCAATTAATAACAGATGGCACGGGATGACCACGTCCTTGAGAGAACGCCTTATTGGCACCTCCTGCTAATTGTATCACATATAACACAACTAAAAGCATAATAAATCTGAACTGGGGGACATTTTATGCAAGAGCTCTTCTCCTTTTCCAGACGGTAAATTGCTCAGCTCTTGAAATATCTATAACCTTGTGACACCCAACTTGCATTAGCTTAATTGCATTTTTTCCATCTCCCTCCCCTTCTACCCTCCCTTTCTCTCTCCTCTCTCTCTCCCTCCCTCCACCTCCCTCTTTCTTTCTCTCTCCCTCCCCCCCTTTCTCCCTCCCTCTCTGTTTTTCTCTCTCTCTCTCTTTGTCCCTCATATTTTTTCCTCTGGGTATAAGGGTACAATCAGGCTTTTGTTTTGCTACCTAGTTTAGTTCTGTGTCTAAAACAGCTGCATTTCCTGGCTTGTATAGAATCTGGTCAGGGTTTGATCTGGTGGCTTAATTATTCTTTCAAAGGGCTTTAAGACACTTTTCTTAACATTCATGTTGGGAAAGAAAATGTATATATAACTGCTGAAATAATTTAATAAATCTGTAGAAGAAGATTCTCATTAAATGGAAAAACATGTAAGCTTCAGATGAACATACAAACTAACACACATGCATATGTAAGCACACACACACAGAAGCACAAAGCTTTCTTCTTTTTTTCATAATGGCAACAACTCACAATATCCTGTTGCAGTAAAAAGGATTGAGTTTTCACTCACTTCACAACTTGGTTTGATGTTATTAACAATCTGTGAAACAAAAGTTTCATAATGTGATAGAATGTAATCCCCCCTAACAATTACTATTTTTCTCTTCTTCTAAGAAAATGCTCTAGTGAATTTCATAATAAATTCCTACACATCTATTTTGATTTTTGGAGGTTTGCCTGTAAGTGAATGAACAAAAAGTAATTTAAATTATATTTGGAGAGAGTTAAAACAAATACATCAAAATCATGGAATATGTGTTGAAATTGTGTCTTGGCTGACTAGCTCTGTGTGTGTGTGTGTATGTGTGTGTGTCTGTGTCTCCTCTTTTTTTTAAAAATCTATATAGATGTCTATTTTTCTCCAGTGATTTATCCTCCCTGGTGAGAGTAACCCTAGTATTTATGTCAGCTGGATGAACCAATGCTAAAATAAAAAGACAAATAACAGTCCACACAAGAAATGATATACAGTATGGGAAAGCAACCATATTCTGAGATCTTTCTGGTATTAGTCCTGTTCCTGACTCCCCTATTGATTACTCATACTTTGAGCAACAACTTTTAGGCCAATTCTGGACCTTGGACCACATCAGTAATTGGGTCTAAAGAAGAGTAGAAAATTCTCAAGATTCTGAACATTCTTATTTGATCTCTGGTGAGACAAGAAGCATTGTTAGTGAGTTATCTCTTAAGCATATAGACCCTAATAGCAGGTTTGTGACAGATTAATGCAAGTCACCATTATTGGTAGTATTATGAACTTCAAGAGTGTTTAAGTCACAATCTGCGTGTAGCTAATGAATGACCTTGGGTAAGTCCTACTTTCCTGAACATTATTATCTTCCTTTGTAAAGTGGGGGATCAGAACTTGAATTAATATTTAAACAGTACTCCCTTGAAGAAAAGGGGTTCCTCAGATCCCCACTGTGGATGGGAGAGAGATGGGGGGTAAGTATATATAACAATGGGCCATTATTCTTAGAGCCATTTTAGTATTGTTTGTTGTGTTCGTTTATGTTTCATAGAGGATTTCCTTTGAGCAATTCTTTTTGCATACATGTCCACATGGCTAAAATTATTCAAAAACAATTAGAATGCATAATTGCTAAGGTTCCTTTTAGATAGGAATTCTATGATCTATATCCTAGCATGCCTCCTATTTCATATGAACTAATTCAGATGTTCTAAATGAATGAAGCATGGCATTTGGAACCAATTACTCTGCTCTTTCTAGTTGTTCTACAGTTGATTTGAATAATGTACAATATAAAAATGAACATCAATAAACTCCTTTGCATTAAATGTATGTGTGTGTTTAAATGTTTAAAATGTATTTTACTTTATGTCTCTATATTTTGAAGAAGCAGAATTATTTATACAGCAGGCAGAATCTCTAAAGCCCAAATGAATAATGGGTCTTATGTTTTTCCTTGGTTTCACGTTTGTCCTCTTCATTCTTGTATATTTATAGCCCATGATCTTCAGGTCAATGCAGGGGGATAGTTGTTAGGTGGAAACATAAAGATAGTTTTATCACCTTTAGAACAAAGAATAAAATTATAATGTTAGTCATAGTAGTATTTGGTCTTTTGTTCATCTGTGTTTCTACTGGCATCAGACATTTTCTAGGAGCAGGTCCTTATTTCTGGTTTAGTAGTCAAATAAAAATATTTATCCTATATACAGAGAAAATAATGTGACATAAAAAATACTCATTATCATATATCACTGCACAATAACTTACCCATTTCTGACTTTCTGACTTTCTCACTAAACTTTTGGTTGCTGTGAGGATTAGAGCAATTATTATAGTGAAAGTACTTAAAAAATATAAAGCCTTGAATGAATGCAATACTCACTCATCTTTGTAGCCTGACCATTTTAACATGTTTTCTAACCCATAGGCAATGCTTAGTAAGTCTTTGAGAGACACATAAGTAAATTAATTAATAAAAATAATATACATAATTCTATATTGGGCCAGTGCCTAGGATAAGGTGAATGATACACAGAGAAGAGTTTCAATTCCCGGAATTGTTTATAACAAATGTAATAAAAAAGTGAACAAATGAGCATATAATATTTATCTATTATGTGACCACAGCAACTGAAATTAGAAAAGCAAAGCTGACGCTTACAAAAAATGGTTGATTGGTTTCCTGTGTACAAATATCAATCAAATACTGTCATTTATAGGGAATGAAAAGAAGACAAAATCAAAGTAAAGAGGAGTCAGAAATTTCTTTGGTTACATTAACTTGTTTCCCCTGTAACTTATTATGGGCTTTGCCACTCATTTTGAACCTAAATTTATCTTGAGTCCACACACACCAGGTGATATCTCACTTATATTATTGTAAATTATTTACATCACAAATTCTGGGTCATGAAGCTGAGGTGATGGAATATTTTTACATAAAAATGTTGGAATCATGTTTTATTTTAAGCCTCTTGCACTGATCATTTTATTCCTAGTGTAGATATGTCCTACATTAGCTTCTGTATTAGTGCAGTAAGGGATTGGTTAAATAGTAAGAATTCTATCTCTCTTGTTTAATGTTATACCACAAAAGTTTAAGAATTTCTGATATATTGGGATATATTCAGGATGAAGTATTATACTTTATATTTACATATGATTTCAGATAAGTCATTTGAAACTGCTTAGATTCTTGTTCTCTTACAAAATGAGAGTGACAATACCAAGTACCAACTTATCATTTAGAGTTGGAAATCATCATAATGTTTGGTCATAGGGGATTGATAAACATTAATGACTAAAAAGTAGGTAGTGGAAAAATATTGGCTTTGGAATTTATCTAAACTGGATTCAATTCTTGGCATTTCTAGTTACTATATGATATTGAAACAGTTTATCTTACTCTAGGTGGGTATCTATAAAATAGCACCAAAAAAAACCCTTGGATTATTTAGAGGATTAGAGAAAATAAAAGCAGAATGTCTAGTATAGTAGTAGTTGACTATAGTAGTCATTCCAAACACTGCCTCTGTCAAAGTATTATATTTCTTGGTATTAACATTAAGTGAAAATGTTGGTTTAGATCAGTGGTTCTCAACCAGGGAGATGGATTTTGCCACCCTCTGTCCCCCAGACATACTGTTAATGTCTGGAGACATTTTTGGTTGTCCACCGCTGCACATGGGTGGGGCACCTGTGGCCTTCTGATTTCAAGATTGTTCTTTTTTAAGCACCAGAGAAGGCAGGAAAAGCTTCATCTTTCTCTGCCACACCCCTTTTAATAAGAGGATTTGTTCTATAAAATTTGGATTCAGTCAAAAGGCTGCACTCAAGGATCCAAAAAGCCACATGTGGCCCCAAGGCCATAGGTTCCCCACCCAAAACACACAGGACAGTCTCCCACAACAAAGAAGTATTTGCCCTAGAGTTTCAGTAGTACTTAGATTGAGAAATACTGATTTAGAGTATTTTGAGTCAAATCACTTTATTGAGAAACAAAAACTGTAATTTAAGTTAATCACTGCCTATTCAAGAATTGAAGCTAGAAAGTATCTATACTAAATGGCCACGATACCCTTTCCATTATGTTTACCTTGGTCTTAGGCTATAGGAAATGGCTTCTGCCATTAATACAAGTAAGAAATATCTGAAAACTTCTAGTTGTTTAAGACATATAATGTCTGAATTATAATTGCATCCTGATAAAATTGACCAAGTAGTTAAGAATTGAAGCTCCCGTGGACCTGAATTAGTTATTCTGTGGTCTGTTTGGCATCACCTTTTGACTTAGCTATTTGCAGGAAATGAGAGGGATTATAGAGAATCAATGTTGTAGAAGATGACTAAAAGCATAATTACCTTAGCTTAGCACAACTATCTTTACTAACATTAGTTTTGAATTTATAGTTTTATTATATAAACAGATTTTATTCATATCAATGCAATTTGGAATGCAGTCAAGGATAATATAATGTTAGATTTAGGTTGGCACATAGATGAGACAAAGATCACATATTATCTGAATGGGCTATAGGGTATTTTTAGGACTGAAAAAAACTGTCTTTATGTTGTTAATGAGTATCTATACCTTGGCAATGCCTCAAAGATTGCAGGCTTTCAATGTAAGAGGATAGTGATAATAGACATTAAAAATACCCCAGAAGAATCTTTGATGATCACTCATTTACTTACCTTTATTTAAAAATCAATACTCTCCAAAATGCTCAAGTATTATGTGAACAGGGATTTTTTTTTCTCATAGAGAAAAAATATAACATTTTGCAGTTGAAACTTGTCTGTTGTAGATATGGTAGGATATATAGCAACAAGAAGAGATAAGGTCCTGGCTCCCTACAAGCTTATGCTATTTTTTTCTTTTCATTCTTACATGTGGACTCAAACAGATAGTTTTTGATTTGCATCTTCTTGTTTTTTCCAAAATTGGTAACAGTATTTTTAGAAACAAAGGGACACAAACTTCTTTCAATCAGCTTTTTCTTCTTCCTGAACTCATAGTACCTCTAGACTGTACAATTTCCTTTCGTTTTTCCCTAATTTATTTCACTATCCTTTTTGGGCTTTTGTCTGCTATGGGTGGAGTACAAATAATAATTTCCAATAAAAGACAAAATAATTGCATCAAATAGACCAACTCTCCAAAGGAGGCATGAGGGATAAGCAATGTCATATTGACAAGCTGCACTAGAGGGCAAGAGAGAGAAGAATTCTAGCTTCAGCTACAGTACTATAGAAAATGCAGAAGGTAAGCTTGTGCATTTACCCCTGGGAGGCTAGTAAGTGAAAGCTGTTTAGAAGTACCCTTCAGCTATCCAATACTTATTTGGGAATAAACATGACTCCACAAAGTAGGTAAAAAAAATATTTTCATAACTATAACAGAAATAAATTCATTGGTTTGTATAAAGAAACCTTTTTTTTTTAAAGTAAAAGGAAAATAAAGGAAACAAAATTCATCTTTACTGGAACACATACACAAGAAAAATATTATGTAGCTTCAATAAAAATAGAATCTTGCAAAAAACATAAGCTAGAAAATTCCTTGACCTTTTATTTCCACAATCTGCTAGTCAGTTGGGTGTCTCTCCCTTCCTCTGATGAGATTTAGAGCTGGGAAATCAATGTGGTGGCAGTCTTTGAGCCAAGCACTGTCATGTCCTGGTAATCATATCTCTTCTTATAACCAATATGCAGTCAAGTGGATAGCAAGGAGACATCCCAATGGAAATTGTAACACTTGGTTATTTATCTGTCATCAATCTACTGAACCAGAATCCTAATTCATCTGCTGGTTTAAAATTGCACTATGGAAATCAACAGAAAGATCTTTTCCTGAAAATTATATAAACTGAAAACCTAGCTCTGCTCTTCTCTGTGTTTCTGTTTATTAAGGGATGACTGAAAGTACATTTGTGTTTTTGCTTGGGTCTGGAAACCAAGTTGTGAACAATTTCTACTAGGTTAAATAAATTGAGTGCATTACAAATTCTAAAATCTAAACAAATTGAAGATCCTGAATTGACTTATAGAACTAAAACTTATGGTAAATGATGAATGTCAATGTCAAATATGTAAAAATAAAGAATATTATATTGAAATTTAGGGGATATCAAGAGTGTCTTAGTCCATTTGTGTTACTCTAAAGGAATACATGAGGCTGGGTAATTTATAAAGAAAGAGGTTTATTTGGCTTATGGTTCTTTAGATTTTACAAGAAGCATGGAGCCAGTACCTGCTCAGCTTCTGCTGAGGGTCTCAGGGTGCTTCCACTCAAGGAGGAAGGCAAAGGAAGCCAGTGTGTACAGAGATCACATGGCAAGAAAGGAAGCAAGAGAGAGAGTGTGGAGGCAAGAGAGGAAATGGGGCAGGGGGAGTTGCCAGGCTTTTTTAAACAACCACTTCTCATGAAAACTAATAAGAGAGGGAATTCATTCACACCCTTCCACCCCAGGGAGGACATTAATTCCATGACCCAAACATCTCCAATTAAGCCCCACCTCCAACATGGAAGGACAAATATCAACAGGTTTGGAGGGGTCAAACATCCAAATTACAGCAAAGAGTTTAATCAAAGTAATTTCATAACTCTCAAGGGATGTTGCAGAGGAAATGAAATTTTATGGTAACATGTAAAAGAACAAATAATTAGAAAGGTGATTATGAAACAATTACAAATTCTATATTTAGAAGAGTTACATTTGATTTTTAAATCTACACTTAATAGATTATCAGACTTATGTAAGCAGGAAAACTGATTTAAACAGATATTTAATATTATTGTCTTCTAAATATTTTGTCTGCCATTTGGTAGACATGAGTAAACTATAATCACTCCTCTTGCACACAATAGGCATAAAAAAGGCCAAAAATTTAAGAGCCTTCAAATTATAGTATTTGAACCAAGTTGACATGAAAAAAGTGTTAATATAGTTGGAAGCATATCAAAAACTTTTCTAAACATTGCTAACCTAGACCTGATGATTCTGTGAGATAGAGCTTACTTCTAGGAATGTACAAACTCGCCATAGTAAGGGAAGGGAGAGTGGTTGCCTAAGGAATTGGAAAATCCAAGTTGTCACTCTTCATTTAAAAGGACTCCCTTTCTCTTGTATAAATGTCATCTTACAATTTGTAATGAAAACTTGAGGAAACCCTGGGGGGGACCTGGTGCTTTTAGTAAATGATGCAAGCCCCATTGACTTACAGTGAAAATCAGCTGTGGGTCTATTTATTGCTCCCTTTAACATGAGCTCCCTCCATCCTTCCTGGTGAAGAGAGAAAGAGGCACATCAGGGCTTTGACAGAGGGGATAAAAAGCAATGGAATTCTTACAAAGTTTCTGCCTTCCTGAGAATGGGCTCACTTGGGTAAAGCCGTATTAGAAATGGTCTATGGTGCCTTCTAAGGCAAAGGAGAAAATCAAGCTAAATAAATATCAGATAAAGTTGATTTGGAAAGTTGGTAGATGGAAACATTCAGTAGATTAGATATTTTGTATTAAAATGGGCAACTTCTAGCACTTTAAAATATTGTCAGTATTGTGTGCTTCTATACAACCAAATATTACATATATATACAATATTTTATATAAATTTTCCTTCTTATTGTTTCAAAATAAACTCTATTAAGTTAATCCTTGCTTACCTATTTCAATCAAATACTTTCTATGTGGCATTTGACCAAAAAAAAAAAGAAACATAATTTCATGCACTTCTTAATATAGAATAGTAGGTCTTCAATAAAACAAACAAACGAAAAACAAACCCCACAACTTTATATCTTAAGAGAGGAGTCTCCTCATCAAGGCACTAACTTTTCCATAAAGAGTTGTAATTGTGTGTGTGTGTGTGTGTGTGTGTGTGTGTTTGTCCCATGGTGGGAAGTTTAGATTTGAATTACTTTACCAACAGAAGATTTCTCACAAATTCAAATACTCAGGTTACGTAGTGTTTCAGAAAGGAACCACTTCTCTTGATGTTTATACATTCTCAGAATTTCTGAGGTAAATATTTATCTTATGTATGTTTAATCCAAATGCAACTTACATATTAAAAGTTATAAGCCTTTAAAAACTAAAACAATAGGGAATATAATAAAAATCTAAAAATCATTTCTGTAAGGTAGCCATCATTTACCATATTACCAAAACAAACATTAAAACATTTAGAGGTTGCTTCTATCCTTGAATGAGAGATATAGAAGAAAAGAAAGATAAAAGCCAGAAAAAAGTAAATATTTTGCTGTATATTTACAATATGAAATGCTATATTCAGCCCTGTTAATTGGTCGAACACATACCAGCTATGCTTGCAGAGGGCACTAATATGTAACTAGACTATTGGTCGATGGGCACACCGGGGAGTATTAGGTACTCTCCTGCTCTTACTCAACCTGTAAAGTGATATAGCGGTGCCTCCCTCAGGCCTGTAGACAGAGTTATATTCCACATGCACAAAGAATGTCAAAACATGAATCAATTATATTTCTAGCCAGAAAGGTCAAGTAGTGAACTCAACCAGCTTAGTAAAAACAAGTCACTTGTCAAATCTGTCCAAAGGACATGGAGTCAGAGTCTTGTATCTCAATGGCAGCCATGTCTTGGATCTGGGACACTGGAACAGGAGAACTAAAATGCTATAATTCAAAACTCAAGTTTTAAAGAGTAAGATGTATTTGGGAAGTATGTGAAAAATAATGTCAATGAGGAATAAAAAGTATTACTTTCATATCTTCTATTGAGAGATATATTTCATATTTTATTTTCCCCTCTCTTTTTATGATATAGTAATTAAGTGGCATTCATTTATCATGCAAGGTGATTGGGACTTCAGGTACATCATCTCGCTTAATTTTCACCAAAAAAAAAAAAAACCCATGAAGTAAATATCATCATCTATAATTTGTAACTGAGAAAGAAATTAAACCAATTCTCTCTGGTGCTAAAGTCCACTCTCTTTCTACCAGACTAATATGAATTTAATTGTTTTACATTTTTTAAGCCAATTGTTCTGTGTTCTTTTGCACTTAATTAATTGTTTAATATGTTTGAATGTTTAATTTTTCACTAATGTTAATAGGTTAAAAGTTAATTATGTGGAGTTAGATTATTTTTTACTTTGATCAGCAAAATAACCAACAGCCTTGGTGCAATTGACCCTCTCTGATACAATTGGCTTTAAGAATGAAGAAAAACACTTTTCCTCCTTTGCAAAATCAGACAAATGTAATGTTTTCCTTGCAATAAATATTATGTCATAAAGCTAATAGGGTCAAAGATAATTAAGATTTTTTGTGACTTCAAAATTAGACTTGCTGGATTAATAAGATATAAATATAATCATATTGCCTACAAACAACCTAATAACTAAAGAAGAGTTGGTTGGTTATTACATTTATAAAAAAGTGACACTAGCTTTTAAAAAATGTCTAACACCAGGCAAGAGGCTGACTTGATTCTGGGTGTTGTGGAATTTAGGAAGGCTTATGTACCCTCTGCTCTTCTTTTTTTATTTTCTTCCTTTTTTTGTTAGGTAGAAATATCAGAAGATCCACAGCAAGAGAAAATACATTTTTGAGCACCTATTATGCACCAGTAACTGTGACAGGTGCTTTTCATCCATTTCTTTATTTAAGCTTAGTCAAAATCAGCATTACTTTTTAATTAGTACTAAGGAAACTGAACTCAAAGAGATCCACTGGATGCCCAAGTCATACAATTGGGAAATGGAACAATAGATATTTAAAGCTCCATCTCTCTGGCCCTAATGGCATTTTCTCATTACTCCAGAGTCTTTGTGGAGAGGCAAAAGGGATCCCAGTCTTCATCAAGTTTCCTTTTTTGAGGTTCAGAAAACAAATATTTCCATAATATGAGGAGGAAAACTTAAGAAAAGCTAGACTGTTTCATTTAGTACTTCAAATCAATAGATAACATGTTATCCATAGATTACAAATTTGTAAATTCAATTCAGTTATTTTTTACATTGCATTCCATTTTAACATCAGTAGTGTAAAATTTCCGATTTTTATTTTTTTTTGATCTTCAGTAGATCATTTAATTATTTAAGCTGTACATTTAGCTTTTCGTGTCAGATCTGTAAAAAATACATTCCTTAAGGATACTTATGTTTTAAGGGAATATTTATTTAAATTCTTTTGTAATTCCAGTATTCTTATTTTAAATTTCTTTGCCCAATCATTTAAGTATGTTTAAGTTTTGTGAAGACACAGTTATCTGCTTCTATGGAAGGGACTTTTCTTAGAACTTTAAAAGAAAAACTCTTATGCATCTCCTTACTCCCAGACTAAGGATAGGGAAGCCAATTTAGGAAGGACATGTTATGATGAAGAGATGAAGGTAAAAAATAAAAACATCCTATCAGAGCCATTGTGATACATAATTAATGTGGTCTAAGCTATATTTTTCAAAAATTTCAAAAGAATGTTTTATGCAACATTAATCCTGTGAGTTGTCCTGACATCCCCAAATTATACACACACACACACACACACACACACACAATCTTTTTACTTAAAAATATGCTTGCAAACTCCTCTGGTATTTGAATTCTAAAAGTTCACATTTACCTGTTAAGTGCCATGTCAAGCCTAAAAGTAAAGAACCACTTTTTTTAAATCAAGGGTCTTCCCAAATTTATTTGGCCCAAACCCTTGCCTTTCCTGTTGTAACTATTAATAACATCTAGAACTAGAATCCAAAATACACATGGCAAACATTGTTCTAACAACATATGCAAATCCACAAGATAGGCCAGTACCCAATTTGGAAGCACAATGATGAATAAAGATAATCGAATTAGGAGAGGAACTTGAAATAATGTAGGTGAGTGATGGTGTAGTATAGGTGAGGACCTGAATTAAGGCCACAGAATGGGATAGTTTCAAGAGATGCTCAGGATAAGATTTAGAATCAATCTGATTTAGTGACTATTAGATAAAAAAGAAGGAAGATAAAAAGGAGGAGTCATATATACCAAGTCTAGTTTGAGTGATTAGTGAGATGGTAGGATTATTACTTGACAAAGGAAAGTCAGTCATTGTTGAGGTAAGGATATGAGTTCACTTTTGGATAGTTATATGGGAAATACTTGGGATTTATCCAGTTCAATTTTTCTGTTAGGAGTTAGAAATAGAGATTTAAAGCATACGAAATAAAGAACAAAAGCCTCAGGAAAGCTATAGATGTTGGAGCCACTGTGCTATATGAAGCTCTGGGGATATGGATGAGACTGTAAGTGACTTAATGTTTAACTGGTAGGGATCCAATTACTTCATTAAATACATTAAGTGGCACAAGATGTTGAAAATGCACACTATTTTGCTACCATAAATCCTGTTTATGAAAACAATAAAAAATAACTAAATAAAAAATAAAATTACCTACATGTTAAATATTTTAGATATTATATGTGACAAGGAGTTCATCATGCTGAAACCACAGCCATCCCACAGAGAAATAGGCAGCATTTAAGAAAGTTAGATGCTGAAGATGTTTGGAATTTTCTCTATGGGCTCATGCCAACAAATACTGCATTAAGCTTATAGATACATTAATCAAGAAAAGAGGTGTGGAATAATGATTCATGCAGAATTTAAATAATCCTGTGATTTATTTGAAGTTTGTTGACAACGTTATAGGAAATAGTAAATGTGTTTCCTGTTAAACATTTGCTTGGTTCATTTACAGTAATTCCCTGTTCTTGCTTAACTGTTCACTTTTGTCTCAAATTTGCGGATTTATATTGAATTGAGTAATCAGTGATGCCCACTGACAAGTGGCATGTTTGAGAAAGCTTTGTGTGTTCTCAGGCTAACTGAACCTTCCCTTGGCATACCTTCTCATTCCATGAGGGTAATAAAATAACAGTATTGGATAGTGTGTTCTAGGCACCTATTCTGTGCCATACTTAAGTACAAACTTTGCACATATAATCCAATTGTCACATCAACTTTATCAGGTGATTTATTATTGCCTTTTAAAGACCTAGAAACTGAAGCTCTGAGAGTTTTAATGTTTAAAGTTACAAAATCAGAAAGAGGCAGTGCTCAATTTTGATTATGGGGTTGAATGATCCAACAGTATGTTTGTAGTCCTTCCATTGCCTCATTCTTCCTACATATGGAAGATAAGAAAACAGTGAGAAGAGAATATAGAAATACCATAGAAATATTTATATGCAAACCTTCATTCCCTAAAAGTTTGTTTTGTTTTGTTTATAATTGCAATTAATGGAAACTAACATACATGAGCAAGATTGTTGTTTTTGAGCTTTGCTTTGTTCTAGAAAACCGCTTGAGGAATGGTGGGCATTGATTATAAATACTATGGAAGATAAGGAATGAACTGATAACAAACAAATGCGTAGGGTATTCCAGATAATCACTAAAGTTGGAACTGGATTTGATCTCTATAAAGAAACACTATTTGGTGCTGCCTTTTCCAGTAACATACTATGAAAGCATTTTTAAAGAAGGAAAGTTGAGACTACATTTCATATTTCATAAAAACTGTTCTGCTTTGCCTTTTAGAAATAATCAGAGGAGGAAAGTATTAGTTATCAGACCATTTATTCAAAATCTATTAAACAAATTAACTCACCATTGATTAATTTTTCAATACAGTATGATGAATAAATGGTAGACTAACCAGAGGATTTTGATATCAGAGAAATGCACAATTCTTTGCCCATGAAAATTTTTAATACAGTTCTTTTAATTTTCTATACCCAGTGAAATTCATTATACCTTTCATGTCAGTTACATATGGGATTAGACTTTCAGAATTTATATTTAAAATGATTAAATACTCTCATAGAGCCCTGGTACTAATAAAAATTTAGCTCAAAATTTGCTATTGTCAATATCTTACAGTCACTAACATTGATCTATTTTTCTTCTAATACATGTTTAAAACTCATAGATAAGTAAGGCAAGTAGGATAGAAAACAAATTTAGCCAAAGGAAAAAAGATATGTGAAAATATTTACAAGGAGTTACCTTAAATGGTACCAACATGCATTAAGAAATGTGTTATGTAAAAGTAACTTTCCTTATCTCTAGATAAAATATCTACAGTCATGCTGAATGCTTTTTATAAGTTTTGACATTTTGAAATGAAAGCCATTTTAACAAAAAACGCATTCAAGAAAAATGCTTAAATATTTTAAATGCTGCCTAATGTGCTGAATATATTTTTTGTTCCTCTTACAGATAGAGATTTTGTCAAGTGACATTTTCAGTATATTATGAAAAAATTAATACTGAGAATAATAATATGAATTAAATGCTTGCATGATAGGGGTAGAGGAGAAGAATAATGAAATAAAGAACAGGCAAATATATCCTTCAAGGAAATAAAATTGTCATCTTTAGTACTTGTATTAATAGGCTAGCAAGTTTGTTTCCATTCATTATATTTGGTCATAACCAAAGAAATCACTGTTTACAATCTTCTTTAAGAACAAATCAGAAATGGAAGTATCTGTAGAGCGAATTGCTTTCAGGAGTATGTTACTGATCAATGATTGCTATTTTAACTTAAAACTCATTTTAAAGGGAAATGATAATGCTTAGCATTTTTATAATGCTTTTGTCTTCAAATAATGCATCTAATTAATTCTAATTAATCTTTACAACACCCTTGTGAGGTGGCAAATTGGCTAGGACTGTTCCCCCACACTGATATAATTAATTATGATTATGTATGTATATATTAACAATGCAGTATTTTACTTAAAGTAAATCTGTAACTTCAAATAATATAAATTGCATCACATTTATTTGGTGAAGAAATGATGTTGTAAAATGAGAACCATTTCAAAATCATGTTTGTTGATCCTTTACAAGAAAATCATACAGACTTGGCTTTGGATTTCCCATTTGTCGGTGGAGAACTTTTGAAGCGGTGGAACATGATGGAGAGCATCCTAGCCCAGGACCCAAGGGACCCCAGATTCTATCCTTTGTTTTTTCATTAACTACCTGTCTGACCTTGAAACTTATTTTTCTCAGTTATAAGGTAGTGATAATGTTACCTGCCTGGCCTATATCACAGAGATGTTTGAAGGTTAAATGTGACAATATACGTAAAAAGTCTTTATTACTTTAAAGCATTTTTCAAATAACAATGATGTATCTTTATAAAATCAAAGATAACTCATATAAAATGTATTCCTATGGACAGAAATAGAGATTTTAGGGGCTTACATTTTAATTCATTGATTCATAATTTTAAAAATGTATTTATTGAGTGTCTAGTACTACAGAGAGCACACATGGTTGACATGTGAAGAGTGTATATTGAGTGGGTGTGGTGTATATGGTGAAGCTCGATAAGTTGGAGATATTAGTTATAAGTACATTGTGACTGGCATATTCTAGTATTCATTTTCTTCATTCATACATTGAAAGGAGAAGGCCTAGGACCAATATTCCTTCTAAATGGATGATCTTATTTATGAATAGAAGAGAAATATATGGGTCTTATCATTTACATCAAGTATACTATAACATGTAAAAAACCATTAAAGGAAAAGAGATTTCTGAGTATAGTCATGCAGTGACTCATGTGATGTCACTTCAGGACCTGAGCCCACTGGCTGGAGATCCACACCTCTCCACTTGAAATGTACCACTTGAGAGGCATTGCCTTAGTTGAAAACTTTTTGCCCTCCTTAGAGAAGAAGAGCTCCCAACTTGGGCACTGCCATCTTCATTGATCTTTAGTGGTTTCTCTGCCTACCTTGTGGATTGCTTCTTCTGAGGCTCCTTTGCTGGTTATTCCACATTGCTCAGACCTCTAAAGTTGGAATGCTCCAGAGTTCACAGGACTTGTGTCTTTTTTCTAAGTGTTTTCATTCATTGCCATGACTATAGTGTTATCAACTCTCAAATGCAATCATCAGTTTTATATCTCTTGCCTATACTTCTTCCCTGATCTCCAGAATCACATTTCTTATACCTACTCATCATCTCAACTTATATATGTCTAGTATGCATCTCAAACTTAAGAGGTCCAACAATATTCCTCTTTCCTGTTTCCTCTTCATTCCTCCTAAAATCTTCCATTTTGCAGTCAGTGTATGGCAACTCCGCTCTTTCAATTACTGAATGAAACAAAGGCCTCAGGATCACCCTTGAATTCTCTCAGTCTCATATACTCCATATCTCCTATTGGCTGCCTTCAAAATATATCCATAATTCAGTCACCTCTCATGGCATCCACCAAAGCATCCTGACTCAAAGCACAATTTGTCTCATCCTATCTCAGTAGTTCCTGACTATTCTCCTTACTTCTACTCTTGCCATTTTAAAGAGGATTCTCAATATAAAATATAGAGCTGTAGTTCTCAAACTTCACCACAAATGGATCAGAAAGATGTCTTATTAAAACATAGCTTGCTGGACTCCACCCCCAGAACTTGTGACTCCGTAAGTGGGCCACAGACTTTGCACTTTAGAAAGGTTACTGAGTGATGTGAATGCTACTAGTTTGGGGACCACACCTTTGAGAACCACTCATATAGGGCTTTGCTATTCAAGGTATCGTCCACTGAGGAAACACATCAGCACGACTTGAGAGCTTGTCAGAAATGCACCATTTTTAGGCTCCACTCCAAACCCACTGAATGAAAATTGCATATTAACATGACTTTTAGGTTACTCTTTTATAGATGACAGTCTTAGAAACATGGTGAAGAGTATTCTTTTTTGCATTTCAAGTCACATGGTGCTATTCCTTTACTCAAAATGGATTTTCATCTCAATCTGGATAAAACCCTAAATCCTTACCACGGCTTAGAAAGTATTATATAATCTGGTCCTCCTGTTAAACCCTCTGACTTTCTCCCATACCATTCATCTGCTGATTCATTGTCTCCCTGCACAGTTGGTCAACTTGCTGTTCCTTGAACTCAACTATGTTCGGACTCATGGCTTTGGCACTTGCTTTATTCTCAGCCTGGAATGCTCTTTCCCCATTAGCTGTGTAGCTTATTCCCTCACTTTCTTTGGCTCTCTGCTCATAAGTCACCTCATCAATGAAGACCTTTTTACCAACAATATTTGATAACAGTCCCCCTCACCCAGCTTGACACTCCAGGTATTTCTTAACCTGTTTTAGTTTTCTATGTAGCATTTGTTACCCACAGACATATTACATGTTTATCAGTTTACTAGCTTTATTTTTCTTTTTGCACAGGTATTTTATTCACTTTTGTATGTCTAATGCCTATAACAATACCAAGCATATAATAAGCATCAGATATTTTTTGAATGAATACATGAATGAATTTTCAAATAATGTTTGTTAGGACTGAATTTTGAAAGGGAAAATATGAGGGTATGCCAGTACTCGAGTACTGAGGAGAGGTAGAGGCAAAAACAGGTAAGGAGAGTTCAGGGTTAATATTCAACAAGGGAGGATAACCAGAAGACTGACTTTTTTCCCATCACAATTTTTCTTAGTTTTTTTTTTTTATTAATGAGAAGATTAGGTTGCAACTCTGTGTAGATTTTATGTATAAGATGTATTTTCTCCAGTTTTATACTCTATCCTATCCTAGGATGATAGACCAAAACAATAGAAATTTACTAATGTATTTATTGCCTACTTAAACAAATTAACATAAATGGGCCCAGCTGTGACTGCTTGTGACCAAAGAATTTTAAATTTGTGGTGATAATGTACAGCAGTGTGTACAGTTGGGAGGAGGTAGCCAGTGGGAAGATGCAGAGATGGGTGTTAGAACTGTTTTTATTTAATGTCTTTGTTAATGATCTGGAAGGAAGACTGAGAAACTCAGTAATTAAATTCACTGGTTTACTAAATTGGGAGGTGTTAGTGATACCAGAGAAGAGAAGAAAAAAATGCAGGACTTAGAGGAGTCAGGCAAAGGGAAGAGAAATGAATTGGAGTTCTGTCTGTGAGGAAAGAAATTCAGACTTAAATAGCTGGGACATACTTCAGTAGTTCTTTATGGCATCATTATTTATTTGGTGGTGACATTAGCATTGATATTGTTGATGAGAATATTTTATTATGACTGATTTTTGACTTTTCTATATCAAGAGTGGCTCAACTGTTGTCAATCCATCATAGTGGACACCAGAAATTTTTAATAGTAAGGTAGAAATCTTATTTCTAAACTATAAACTATAATTAAATCCGTATTTAAGTATGGCCAGGGGTGTTAGATAGTGTTGGTCCACATGAGGAAGCAAACTGTATTATGGGAAATAATTCTTCCTATAGAAAGAGACTTTCTGAGGGCAGCATTTAGACAATGGGTCAGAGTTGGAGGGAGAGGTGATTCTGAGCTCAGGACTTCATTCAGAATATATTCTTCCCCAGCTTCCATAGACTCATTTCTGAATCCCAGAGGGAAATTTTCACAATATAAGAGCCCATAAATCTATTAGGTTGAATCATACATAATTAGTCATAAATGGTATGATATTTGTAATTTCATGTGCCTGAACTAATGAGCTGTTTGGTTTTAGAATTTTGAAATCGTGAGGTAACAAGTATCCTGTTTCCCTGGGTACTCACCTGTACCCACAAGAGTCTCTGCCAACTTCCGTACAGATATCGGGAACTACTGGCGAGCAGTGAGTGCCACACTCATTTCTGCTGAGCACTGGAAATGAAACTTCTGGTAAGATTTAGCAGCTGCAGGAAGAGAGAAGGAAAATAAATTTCAAGAAGTGCCCTAGAAGACTAATTCATAGATGAGAGAGACATAAGGATTCCTAGAAGTATCTGGGAGTTTTCACAGAAAAGATATTTGGGGTCATAAATCCTATTTATAATTCTTATGTTCTTGTTTATAATTTGCCTCAGGCTGTTATGAACCAGAAAATAAAGTTATGCATAGGGATAAAAGCAGGGCAGAATTAGGGTCTGAAAGACTTCAGGAATCCTGTGATATTTTCAAAACTGCAATTGCTGTACTCCTCCTACCTGCTCTCCTATAGAATGTATCTTTGGCAGCAGACGGTATTCTCAGGCATAAGAGTAGCAACTTCGGAAAGTTCAGAATTAAAGTGGAAGTGTGTTATTGTTGCTGTTATCATGTATACATATGGAAGAATTTAGGAAAATGTTGTTGGTACTTCTAACTAGCATGCTCAGAAAACCAGGTGTTCTCTATCTGACGAGCCAGCAAAGCTTTCCGACTTCTAGAATTCTTCTACTTTAGAATAATGTGAAAGAGAAATCCATGCATACCTGCACACTAGCCTTCCATTTAGCGTATCCCTATTTTGTACTATGGGACATGTACATAAGATCATGGCTGGGGGGTCTAGAATTAGAATTCAGCAGCACTCCTGACTCCTTTTGAAATTTTTTATGATTCCCCCACTCAATTGCACACGCTGACTTTTTTCTCTCTATATAGAGAGATGCTTTCCTACTTCTGTTTTTTGATAGAAGATGCAATGAATAAAATGAAAATTAAGAAGACTCATAAGTATAGTACATAAATACAGTCAGCATGATTTTTTAAAATGGAAATTCATAAATTGGGGCAATATGGTAGGAGGGCTTTCTTTCTCCTGCAACCAGAAAAGATATATACCATCAACACAATCCACTTTATCTTTTTCTATATAACCAATAAAGAAATAGAATGTGGATGAACCTTATCAACACCCTTTATAGCTACTCTGTCTAGAAACATTGCTTAAATATCAATTACAATGCTACCTCCATGGCTTGCATCATGTTTAAATCTATGATGAACATGTAAGAGAAGCATGACAGATTAAAGCACTTTTCCATTCTTTTAAATCATCAAAACATAGTATAGGAACCATCTATTTTTTGGTCACGAATTCTGTCTCTAATATTTCAGAAACTTTATTCAGTCGAAGTAATTGGTAGTTCTAGGCTCCTTATTCTCATGGCTGCCAAAGTTCCCTAATCTGGAGTAGATAGTCAACCATCCTTAACAGACGATTTATAGCAGGGCAAAAAGTGCTATTGGACACACGGAGAGTGAAGTAACTGCAGTATATTGAGCAGCTGAGAACATTTCTTGACAGATTTTGCTTTAGGTAAAAATGTAAGACATTTTCTTCTACAGATTTCTTAAAACATATATTGTAAGGGAAAGAAAATCCATATGGTATTGATTTATTTAAATATTTTAAAAATTAGATATTGGGAAAGCCTCTTATATTTGTATTTTTCTTAGAGAGGGAACATTTTATTTCGTCAAGAATAAAAAGAAAGGAAAAAAGCCTGCAATTTGTATTTAGTTCTAAATTTAAAGTCAGAATTGACATGGTTTTTAAAACATGACCAAACAAAAATAAGTCTGTGGTTTCAAAGAAAAAAGTAAGCTCTAAGAGGAAGCAGGCAAGCTGTTTCTCTGGAAGACTCCTCATTCCCTTAGTCAAAACAGAGCAGCAAACAAATAAATAGTAGTAGCACCAAATGTTAGTTCCGTACATAACTCTACCGAATTTATAGCTTTAGCGATACAAGACTGGGTATCAATTCATGGTTTCTTTTTCCTTTATGCTACAAAACAAAAGAACTCTGTTAAAAGGGGTAATGAATTGTGTGGGCTGTAATTGCTATCCTGTCGGTAACTGTTACTTGCTTACATTGCTTCAGTGTTAGCTAGAATTAGGTTGTACTGTGTAGACTACTAATCCATACTTGTTAGTAAACAGAGGGGAAAAGCAGATATAACTGCCTTCCAGAGGTGCTTTTAAACTGCGTCTTTACTCTGGATACACATCTAAAGTGTTACCAAGTTTTACTCAGTTTTAAATAATTACATAACCACTCAAAACAGTTACAAATGCTCAAGTCCCACAATGTCAAGTATAGGGTGATCCTATATGAATAACGTTTAGGAATTTATTACATCTCATTTAGCTATGGCCCTGAGAATTTAGAAATGCTGACTTATCTCTCATTAGCTTTCTCTTTATTTCCTTGAATTTTTCCTTCAAATTTATTTCTACTAAAAAACCTGGTTACTTTTTTCCTCTAGCTTCATTGAAGTATAACAGACAAATAAAAATTGTGTATATTCAAAGTGTGCAATGTGATGATTTGATATATGTATACATTGTGGAATGATTACTAGGATCAAGTTGATTGATTAATACATCCATCACCTCACAGTTACCATTTGTGTGTGTGTGAGTGTGGTAAGGAACTTAAGACCTTAGAAAATTTCAATATAGTATTATTAATTGTAGTGACTGTGCTGTATATTAAATCCATAGAACTTATTCATTTTATAATTGGAGGCTTGCACCCTTTGACCAATATCTCTCCGGTTTCCCCACTCCCAGCCCCTAGCAACCACTGTTCTACTTTCTCCTTCTAAGAGTTCAACATTTTTAGATTCCCCATATAAATGAGAGTACGCGGTATTTGTCTTTCTCTGGCTTACTTCACTAAGATGTCCTTCAGGTTCGTTGATGTTGTTATAAATGGCAGGAATTCCTTCTTTTATATGGCTTAATAATATCCCATTTGTACACACACACACACACACATACATACATGCATACATGCATTCCACACTTTATCCATATAGCTGTTGATGAACTTATTTCCATATCTTGGTGTTCTTGTGCATAATGCTTCAGTGAACATGGGAGTGTGACTAGCTCATCAAAATACTGATCCTTTGGATATATATCCAGAAGTAAAATTTCTGGATCATATAGTAGTTATATTTTTAATTTTTTTGAGGAACCTCCATACTGTTTTCATTATGTATTTACCAACTTACATTCTTACCAACAGTGTACAAGGATTCTCTTTTCTCCACACAACATTTGTTATCTCTTATCTTTTTGATAATAGCCATTCCAACAAGTATAAGGTCATAGCTTATTGTGGTTTATATTTGCATATCCCTGATGATTACTGATGTTCAGTACATTTTCATATACCTGCTGCCACCTTTATGTCTTCGCTGGAAAATGTTTATTCAGGTCATTTGCTCATTTTTAATTTTTTTTTTTGCTATTGAGTTATATGTGTTCCTTATATATTTTGGATATTGAACTCGCATTAGATATACAGTTTGCAAATATTTTATCCCATTAAATAGATTTTCTCTTAACTCTTTTGATTGTTTCCTTTGCTGTGAAGAAGATTTTAGTTTGATGTAATGCCATTTGTCTATTTTTACTTTTTGCCCATGTTTTTTGTGTCATATCTAAAAAATTTCCAAAACACATGTCAAGGAACATTTTCTCTGTGTTTTCTTCTACAAGTTTTATGGTCTCATGTCTCACATTTTAGTCCTTGATCCATTTTAAGCTGATTTTAAAAATATATCATGTAAAATATGGGTAAAATTTCATTCTTTTGTGTGTGGATATTCACTTGTCCTAATACCATTCATTGAAGAGATTGTCCTTTGCCCATTGTATATTCTTAGTGTCCTTGTCAAAGATTAGTTAACCATATACACTTGAGTTTATTTCTTGGCTCTCTACTCTGTTCCATTGGTTTATATGTCTGTTATTATGCTATTATACCAATACTACACTGTTTTGATTACAATAGCTTTGTGGTATTGTTTGAAATCAAGGTGCGATGCCTCCAGCTATGTTCTTTTTTCTGAAGATGACTTTTGCTACTCAGTGTCTTTTATGATTTCAAATGAATTTTAGTATTTTTTTTCTGTTTCTGTGGAAATCACCATTGGAAATTTGGGATTTCATTGAAACAGTAGATCTCTTTGGGCAGTATGGACATTTTAACATTAATTTTTCCAATCCATGAACATGGAATATCTTTCCATTTATTTGTGTCTTCTTCAATTTCTTTTATCAATATTTTATATTTTTCAGTATATAGATTTTTCATCTTCTTGGTTAAATTTATTCCAAATTTTTTGTGCTGTTCTAAATGGGATTATTTTCTTATTTTCTCTTTTAAATAGTTTGTTGTTAGTGTTAGAAATGTTACTGATTTTTGTATGTTAATTTTGCATCCTGAAAATTTACTGTAATATTTATCCTAACAGTTTTCTGGAAGATACTAGGGATTTCTATGTGTAATACCTTGTCATCTACAAACAGAGACAACAACTTTTTTTCTGATTTGAATGCCTTTTATTTCTTCTTCTTGTCTAATTTATCTGACTATTGCTATGTCAAATGGAAGTGATAAGAGTAGGTACCCTTGTGTTATTTTGAATCTTAGAAGAAAAGCTTTGAGCTTTTCATCACTGAGTGTGATGTGAACTGTGTGCTTGTCATCTATGGCTTTTATTATGTTGAGGTACATTCCACCCATACCTAAATTGATGTCGGTTTTTATAATGAAAGGATATTGAAATCTATAAAAGAATGTTGAATTTTGTCTGATGCTTTTTCTGTCTATTGAGATGATCATATAATTTTATCCTTTGTTCTGTTAATGTAATATATAACATTTATTGATTTGTGTAATTTGAACCATCCTTGCATCCCATTGAAAAATCTCACTTGATGATTGTGTACAATCCTTTTAACATGCTGTTGAATTCGGTTTGCCGGTATTTTGTTGAGAATTTTTGTATCTGTGTTTTTCAGGGATATTGGCCTGTACTTTTTTTTTTTTCTTGCATCATCCTTATTTGCCTTTGTTATAAGAGTTATGCTGGTCTTATAAAATTAGTTTAGAAGTGTTCCATTCTCTTTAATTTTTTGGAAGAGTTTGAGAAGAATTGGTGTTACTTCTTGTTTAAATGCATAATAGAATTCATCCATGAAGCCATATGATCTGGGGCTTTTTTTTGTTTAAAGGAAATTACTGAATCAAACTCTTTACTTGTTATTGGTCTATTTAGATTTTCTATTTCTTCATGATTCAATCTTGGTAAATTGTAAGTTTCTAAAAATTTATACTTTTTTTCTAAGTTATCCAATTCTTTGAATATAAATATTCATAGTAATTTCTTATGCTTTTTTATATTTTGGTGGTATCAGTTGTAATTTTACTTTTTATTTATAATTTTGTTAATTGAATCCTCTCTCTTTCTTGTTTTTCTTTTCTTGTTTGGTTAGTCTAGCTAAGGGTTTGTCAGTTTTGTTTATCTTTTGAAGAAACCAATCTTAGTTTTGTTGATCTTTTCTATTGCCTTTCTAGTCTCTATTTCACTTATTTCTTCTCTAATCTTTATTATTTTCTTCCTTCTGGTGACTTTGGGTTTAGTTTGTTCTTATTGTAGTTCCTTGAGGTGTGAAGTTGGGTTGTTTATTTGAGATCTTTCTTTTTTCTTAATATAAGCATCTATCACTATAAGCTTCCCTCTTTTCAATGACTTAAATTTTTTAAAAATATATACTTTAAATGTATCATCCAACTCCCCACTGGCCTCCAAGGTTTCTGTGAAGTCCTCTCATTACCTTATAGGCCTTCACTTATATGTGAAGACTCTCTTTTCTGCTTTTAAGATTATCTCTTTTTCTTTGACTTTTGAAAGTTTGTAATGTACCTCAAATTATTTTTTATCTAATCTTGCTTGGAGTCTTTTGAGCTTTATAAATTCAGATGTCCATATCTTTCCCAGCCATTATTTCTTTAAATATATTTTCTACCCCTTTCTCTCTTTCTTCACTTTTTGGACTCCCATATTTATATATTCATTTGATTGGTCATATCCCATAAAGCCCTGGGCTTTCTTCACTCCTTTTTATTCTTTTTTGCTTTGTTTTGGTTTTGTTCCTCTAATTGTCTAATTCCTACTAAACCTTTCTTTTAGTTCCCTGATTCTTTCTCTTGCATGATCAACTCTGCTATTGAAGCTCTCTATTGAGTTTTCCTTTCTCTCATTGTATTTTCATCTCCAAGGTTTGTGTTTAGTTCTTTGTTATAGTTTCTATTTCTTTATTAAAATTTTTATTTTGTTCATGCATTTTTTTCTCTGATAATATGTCTTTGTTATTTTGTACCTCATTGAGCTTTTTTAAAATAACTGTTTTGAATTCTCTGTCAAGTCAGTCATAGATCTCCTTTTCTTTGAGGCTGGTTATTGAAACTTTATTAGTTTCTTTTGATATCATGTTTGCCTGATTCTTCATTATCTGTGTAGCCTTGGATTGGTATCTGTGCATTTGAAGGAGCAGATACCTGTTACAGTACTTACAGACTGCTTTAGGTCTGTATAAAACTTCTCCTTTGGGTCCCTGAGCTAGTGAGATTGCCTCTAGAATCCACTGTCAAGTAGGGTTAAAGCTGGGTCACATGGCTGCTGCTGGGTCTGCAGTGAGGTCTGTGGTTGGTTGACCTCTACTAGAGTCTCAAACAGTTATAGATTCTGTCTGGCCCCTGGGAAGACTGGACTGCCTTCAGGACCTTGGTAAGTGAGCTGGCACTGAGACAAAGATCCTTTTCAGGATTCACAGTTGTGTATGCAACAGGTGTATGGACAGAAATGTCTCCCTTCAGGTACCCAGGAGGGCTCTCACTGCGTGTATTCAGGAAGGACTGGCCCTGAAACAACTGAAAGCAGCTAAAACTGAATCACAGGGCTGTTTCAGGGTCCACAGCTGGGACTGGGGTCTGCAGGCCTGCCTCTTGGGGCACGGATGTATGTGACTCCTGTAGGATTCATGGGCAGGCAGAATTGCCCCTAGACAATAGATCAAAGGGGCTGGCACCAGGCCACAGGTCTTCCTTAGGATCTCATGTGGAACTAAGGTTGGTGGACCTGTTTCTGGGGGGAGCATGGATGGGTGTGTATCTTGCAAGTCCCTGCAAGAGCAGGACTAATCTATAACTATAGCTGAGAGGGGCTGGAATTGACTTACGAAGCTGTTTCAGAACCTGCTATGGGACTGAGTTTTCAGGACTGCTCCTGAGGGCATATGGGTGTGTCTCCACATGAGTTCCTAGGAAAACAGGATGCTATCAGACTGCAGTTTAGAGATGCCACAACTGCTTTAGGGTCCACATTCAGGACTGAGGTTGGTGGGCCTGTCACCCAAGGCATGGGTAGGCATGACTCTTCCCTAGTCCCTTAGCAGTTATTTCTGGTGGCGGTACCAAGACCAAATGGGGCTGTAGCTGAGTCCAGAAGGAGATAAGGCTGTTTCTGAATTTGCAGCCATGAGCACAGTTGGAGAACCTGCCAAATAAGTGTGGGCCTGCCTTTTCAAAACAGCCCTCCTCAGTCTTGGCATTTACCAGGGTTTCACAACCTCCTACCTCAATCCCAAAGCTTCCACAAAGGCACTTTTATCCATGGATGGCTGCCAAATTATTGTTGCTGTGAGGGGATGGATATGAGCAGAGGATCTCCTATTTTATCATTTTATTCTAAAACCTGGCCATTATTTTATGCTTTAATTTAATTTGCATAAACCAGGATAGAATTAAGGTATCAGTGGGATGAATAAAATGACATCAAAAAGCGTGTGTTGGCAGATTAGAAATAATTTTTAATTAATAGTGCTCCCATTCATTATTTATTAAAAATAAGGTGGATCTTTATTAATTACTTTAAACATTTGATTTTCTATTAAAATTTTTTCAAATAATTGAATTAAGAGAAATTGCCATTTTTTTTCAGTTCTACCATAAAATCTTTTAAAATGACTTATATGTCTATATTTTAATACATGCTCTTAAGAATCAAATGCTATAGAAAGAGTATTAGGTATCCTTATTATCTCAGTTAATAGTTGTTTATTGATTGACAATGCACTAGAAAAACACTTTCAGAAGTATTTTTTTATAAATATTGCTGTACACTAATCTATTCTATTTGTTTCTGAACACATATGAGGTAGACCTCAACCACTGAGTTAAAGCAAGGAGTCAAACTAGAGATATAATGAACATTTACTGAGCATCAGACACGTTAATTTAATTTTCGTGAAACTTTAGGAATAAATATCCTTATGCTACATTGAAGAAAACTTTTACCGATGAAGAAACTTACCCATGTGTACGAAAGGATATTAAGACTTGGTTATGAACCTAGAT
This sequence comes from Cheirogaleus medius, assembly GCA_008086735.1. Classification (NCBI taxonomy): domain Eukaryota; kingdom Metazoa; phylum Chordata; class Mammalia; order Primates; family Cheirogaleidae; genus Cheirogaleus; species Cheirogaleus medius. The sequence goes on along the minus strand of VBSM01003204.1, from coordinate 36,007,448 downwards.
ATACTTTGTTCCAAAAAGGTCTTTTCCACTGCTCTCTTTGCTAAAGAAAAAGGAGGAGGTCAGAAAGAAGTAGTGGGTTATATAGTGCATATATACACACCCATACACGCACACACTTTTTTTCAATGAATAACCCATACTATTCAGGAGAAAGAATGATTGAGTTACTTCCATAATTTATCCCTGTATATCTGAGAATATACTCAGTCATCAGAATTATAAGCCTCATATTTTCATATTTCAAAGATCAGGCACATAAATGTTTTTATTTTCTTTCAGCCTGGTGAGTCCACATATAATATATTAAGAATAAAAAACATAAGTTTCTAAGTACCTGTACATATATCATAAAGTAAATGTATATATGTTTTAACATTTTACTATTTGGCTTTAATTTCTATTTATCCTAGCATAGGTTTTAGAGATGAGTGGGAGGGAGAAAAAAAACAATGACTAATAACAGGTTATAAGGCAAGCATGAAAAATAGCTTTAACACTCACACAAATTTTAAATATAAATTTAGTTCCAAAATTATTCTGAGATTTTCAGAGCAAAATATCAGTTTGTGTCTAATCCTTTAAATTGGGTTGTTGTTTTTCTTATCGAGTTTTGAAATGTCTTTACATATTCTGGTACAGCATTATCATATATTCTTGATACAAACCTTTTATCAGATATATGATTTATAAACATTTCACCCTGGATATATCTTATCTTTTCAGTCTTTGTTTGAGTAGTGTCTTTGTTTTTTTTTTGAGACAGAGTCTTACTCTTTTGCCTTGGGCTAGAGTGCCATGGCGTCAGCCTAGCTCACAGCAACCTCAAACTCCTGGGCTCAAGCAATCCTCCTGCCTCAGCCTCCTGAGTAGCTGGGACTACAGGCATGCGCCACCATGCCCAGCTAATTTTATATATTTTTTTTAGTTGGCCAATTAATTTCTTTTCTATTTTTAGTAGAGATGGGGTCTCGCTCTTGCTCAGGCTAGTTTCGAACTCCTGACCTTGAGTGATCCGCCCACCTCGGCCTCCCAGAATTCTAGGATTACAGGCGTGAGCCACTGTGCCTGGCCTAAGTAGTGTCTTTGAAACAGCAGATCTTATTAAATTATCTCAGGTGCAGTTTATTATTTGTAAATGGATCATGCTTTAGGTATCATATTTAAGGAATCTTTGACTAACCCAAGCCACAAGATTTTCTCCTATGTTTTCTTCAAAAATTTTAAGAAATTTTGATTTTACATTTAACTCTAGTACCCATTTTGAGGCAATTTTTCTTTATCTTGTGAATAATAGAAAAAAAGTTATTCTTTTAAATATATATATCCAATTGTTCTTGTGACATGTTTTGAAAAGATAAATATTTCAACACTGTACACTTTGCACTTTGGCTAAAATCAATTGACCATGTACATTTGGGTCTATTTCTAGACTCTTTTATGTTCTATTGATCTATTTGTCTGTCTTGATGCCAACCACATTATCTTGACCTCTATCGCTTTAAAATCAATCTTGAAATCAGGTAGTTTAGGTTCTCTAACTTAATTCTGTTTTCAAAGTTGCTTTAGCTATTCTAGGTTCTCTGGATTGCCTTATATTAAGAATATTAAGAATAAACTTGTTTATTTCTATGAAAACTGCCAGTATATTGATTGACATTATATTGAAGCTGTAGATCAGTGTGGGAAGAATTGACATCCAAGCAGTACCAAGTCTTCCAACCAATGAATGCATGGTATTACTAAATTTATTTAGATGTTTTAAAATTTCTCTAAGCAGTATTTTGTAATTTTAAGATCTGGCAGATTTATTCTCCAATGTTTTGTATTTGTATACTATTGTAAATGTTACTTTAAAAATATCAGTGTTATTTGTTCATTGCTAGTATTACAAAATTTACTGATTAGTTATAAAAACTTTTTTTTATAGATTCCATAGGCTTTTCTACATAGACAATCATGTTGTTTTTAAATAAAGACAGTTTTAATTGTTCCTTTACAATATAGATGCTTTTTTATTTGTTTTCCTATCTTATTGCACTGGATATGATGTTTAGTATAATGTTGCCTAGGAGTAGAGAAAGTGGACATCCTTGTTTTATTCCTGATCTTAAGAAGAGAGCATTTAAAGTTCCTACATTCAATAAAATGTTGATCAGTATATTTCATATTTTTAATTTTTTTAAAATTCAGGTTAATAGAGTTCCTTTCTACTCTTTATTTCCTTAGTGCTGTGTAAATTTACTTAGAAATGGATGTTGGATAATGTCATTTCATTTATTCCATATATTGAGAAGATTATATGTTTTTTATTTTTAGTTTAATATCATTAATTGCAAGTTATATATGGCTGGTTTCTATTTGCTAAAATTTTATTTAGAATAATTGTATCTGTGTTCATGAAGAATATTTGTATATTTTTTCACTTTTAATATCTTTATCTGCTTTTGGTATCAGGATAAGTTTTGCCTCATAAAGTGAGTTGGGAATTATTTCATCTTTAGTTTTTCTGAAATTTTGTATAGAATTGATGCTAATTTTTCCTTAATTGTTTAGTGTAATAGAATCCCATGAATCCATGTAGGACACGATTATTTTTTGTAAGGTTTTTAAAGTACATATTCAAAATTTTAAAATAGAGGACTATTCAGTTACAGAAAATTGGTATTAATGGATCAACACCTAAGTGGACATATAGGAATAACATTTGTCGGGTGTTGGGCAGGTTGAGGGGGGAGGAGGGGATGGGTATATACAAACATAATGAGTGAGATGTGCAACGTTTGGGGGATGGTCATGCTTGAGGCTCTGCCTCGAGGGGGGGATGGGAAATATACATAACCGTAATATTTGTACCCCCATAATATGCTGAAATAAAAAAATAAATAAAAAAATAAAAAAATATATCTCTTCTGGAGTGATATTTGGGAGTTTTAGCATTTCAATACATTTTTTTCATTTTATCTATGGTGTCAAAATTATGGCATAAAGTTTATAATATTCCCTTACTATTCTTTATGTGTATATAAGGAATATATATATATATATATGTATATCTGGTGATATCACTGCTTTCCTCATTACTGGTATTCATAATTTGATTTTTCTCATTTGTTTCCTAACTATTCTGGCTAGAAGTTTATTGATTTCTTGATATCAACAAACAACCAGCTTTTGATTTCATTTTTTAAATTATTTTTGTTACCTGTTTCATTGAGTTTCCATTCTGATCTTTATCATCTTCTTTCTTCTGGTTACTTTGGATTTACTTTGTTCTTTGTGTACTTTTTTTTTTTTTTTAAATCATGTAAGCTGTGTTTATTGATTTCAGACCTTTATTCTTTTTCTAATATAGGCATTTAGTGCTATAAGTTTTAGTCTAAGGATTTCTTCAGCTGAATCTCACAAATTTTGATATGTTGTGTTTCAATTTTATTTTCATTCAGTTAAAAATACTTTATGATTTCTCTTTTGATTTCTTCTGTGACAGGCTAGACACGAGTGTGTTATTTCATTTCCAAATATTTGGGAGTTTTTCCAGAGATCTTTCTGTTATTAACTTATAATTCAATAGCCTTGTGTATTAGACAGCTCAGGCTACCATAACAATACCAGAAACTCGGTGGCTTATACAACAAAAATTTATTTTTTTATACCTCTAGAGGCTCAAAGTCCAAGATCAAGGTGCCAGCTGGGTTGGTTTCTGGTGAAGGCTCTCTTCCTAGATTGTATATGGCCACACCTGTTTTCATCATTCTTTCTCAAGAGTATAAAATGGTATATCATTGTGGTTTTGATTTACATTTCACTTATGGCAAAAAATAATTTTATAGTGTCTCTAATCCCTTCTCAAAATATCTGTTATCAGTGTGTCTATAAGCATTTTAATGCTTTAAATGGCAATAAATCAATTATTCTTTGCTGACTGCCCCCATTACTTCTGGGCAACCTAATAATAAAATTGCCATAAATAATAGCCAAGAGATTTCAAGCACTTGATGAAAGCTAGGCTTTTTTTTTTTTT
>VBSM01003204.1:35974531-36003417 GCA_008086735.1 Cheirogaleus medius | reverse complement strand
TTTTTTTTACTTATCTTATTCAATCCTCACATTCTCTTGTAGATGAAGAAAATTATGGTAAATGAGTTCAGTAACTTATCATAGAAGTTGTCAAACTGCTGCTCAGAGGTAAAATCTATCCCACTATCTACTTTCATAAAGCCTGCATGCTAAGAATATTTGTTACATATTAAAGTATTGTTTAAAAAACGAAGCAAAATATGTGACAGAGACTTGTTTGTCCTGGAAAGCTTAAAATATTTAATATATGGCCCTTTACAGAGAATGTTTGCTGACCTCTTAGTTATAGTGTCACATGGGGTTCAGAACCAGCTTCATCTGATTCTGAAATGTGGCTTTTGCAATTGGCAATATCATTTTAGACATATATGGCCTCCAGTTTATCTGACCTAGTAATCAAGAAAGGGAAGATAATATAAGCCTATTTTTTTTAAATAAGATAAAATGTGTTGGGTATTCTCTGCATGATATAAAACCTATGATTTGCCATAGGAGATAGAAGGAAATTTGAGCAGTGATCATTTGAATATACATGAGGATAGGGAAAATTGACTATAGTTAGACAAAACCTAAATCAAATGAGAGCCATAGAGTGTTCTGTGGATTTGTGTGTGTCATTACTCCTACAAAGTATTTAAGAGGGCCTGATTACAGTGGATGGGATGCACTCACTTAGAAGGATAACGGGAAGTCACTAGATTGCACTTGATGTTGCAAGACAGGGTGGCCTAGGGTAAAAATTATATAAGAAAATAAAATTAACAATCTAGGGGAATGGATTATATGAATGGAAAATATCAGAGTTGGATGAACTGTACAAAGGTAACACCCACTCTGACATTTTAGACCAAGTGCTACCTCTCAATATTGACATGATAATATTCACAAATCAAGGTACTCAATTAGCTTTTGTTTGGCTATTTTATGTGTCTTCTATGACATCCAGGCACCCAAATTAATTGTCATGGAGGCATTGTTATAGTTCTAGACTTTCTCTAGTGATGATCAGCATTGGACCATGCTTTGTACTCCCCCTCACCACCCTACCTGTCTATCTCCTCTACCAGAGTGGTAGGATTACAGGTGTGAGCCACTGCGCCTGGCCTAACAATCATATTTTAAAGTATTTGTAGGTGAAACTGAAATAACTGCATGTTTTTTATAAAAAGCTTTAGTTGGTACTAAACTCTTTATCTTGCAGCTTACAATTTTATCATTAGTAACTCTATTTTTTATGCTTAAAAGAAATTAAATGCATTCCTTTTTCATAAGAGTAAAACACCCTGAAACATAAGCAGTTAAAAAATTCATACAGTATCTTTTCTCAGGCTGAAATGTGAGTGCCTGCTTAAGAATCACAGTATCCTATATTGTCTGTCAATGATGACTATGCTAACACAATTATAATATTTTATATTTCAGAATGGCAATGTAACTGATCCCAAAGGACACATGAAACCTTTTTATCCACATCCTTTTGTGCACTAGTAGGTCATATTGGTTCCTTTCTAGAATATTCCCTAATTTAATTTTCCTTTGAATAATTGTTTACAAGATAAAATCTATTTTTTTTCCTTTAGAAATCCTTTTGACCTTTACAGAAGACTGGACTTATAACTGAACATTATGCCAATGGAAATGATAAGATTTGTTCTAATACTTTAGAAATTTGCTAGAAGATAGTAGCATTAGTAAATATTCAAAAGCTCTTTTCTTACACAGGGATATTTTTGGCAAAATATATAATGTAATGTTCTTATGCATTGTTTCAGAGATTTTTTTTTAAGTAAATTATTTTTTTAACCCTTGATGCAATAGTTTCCTATTTAATTTTCTCTTGCTGGCTAGCAAATATAAAATAACTTATTTTAATCTTCTTTAATTACCTTAGGCATTCACTATAATTCCTGCGTTTCTACTTAGCATAAAATAGTATATAATAAAAAAGTCAAACTAGTGTTGTTTTTAAAGTAGGGACAAAACTGTATATAGAATTAAATCACATATGTTGTGATAACCATGTTTTAAATCACCCATTTCATCTTTGCGTATTAGAATTTTAAACATTCTTTGATCATGTTGAAACTACAATAATACTAAACCATTCTCTTTGACTATCCTGTTTTCTCCCCAGTCTGTTATTCAAGGCCCTTTATAATTTGCTATTTTACTACTTCACCAAATTACCTTCTTTTTTCTTTACTTTCTTTTTAATAAATAGCATGTTCCCTCAGAAAAAATCTACATACTTTGTCTGAAAATGATTGCCATATGATACCACTTCTTCACTGACATGCATTTATTATTTGATAAAAATCCCTTCCCAACTCTTGACTCATGGAAATTCCATCTTACTCCAAAAGCTTATATTGTACCTGCTCTATGAAGCCAATATTAATCATCCAATTTATCTCTTTTCTAAAATACCCTAACACACATATTCTTAAAAACCTTTAGCACTTTTACAGTTGTATGAATTCTTATTGCATTTTTCCTGAGACTCCAGCTAGATTGAGAGACTTCAAGGTCAAGGGAAAGGGATTTTTATCTGTTCGAATCTCTATGACCTATCACATAGCAGATTCTGAACATATGTGATTGCATTTTTAAATTAATGACTTATTTTTGGTTAAAATAAATATGTTTGTGTGTGTGTGTGTGTGTGTGTTTGTGTGTAGAATTAGACCAGAAGTAGGTGAAGAGTAAAAAGTGAAAAGAAAGCATCCGACTTAAAGAAGATGGGCCCAAGAAAGAATGGAAAGTAAACTGGTGGAAGCAATGTAGGTACTGAGGCTAGACAAATGACTCACTTCACCTCTGTTTTGATAAAAAGAGATATTTGATCTATTGCACCCCACCCAAGCCTACACATTCTCAATAGTATCTTCTTTTATCTAGAGCTTATACCCTTGTCCAAGCCCTGTAGCCTATTCTCAACAAAATAGACAGAGTGATCTTGCCTAAAGACAAGCCAAATAATTTCACACCTGTCTTAAAAATCTCCGTTGGTTTGTCATTTGGCTCAGAATGAAACAAAAGTCCTTATTATGAACTATGTGTGGATTGGGATATCTTATAAGCAGTAACAAACAGCCTCAGAACCCAAGTTTCTTCATGCCTTCTGCTATGTTTTTTTTTTCCCATCATTTAAACTTAATTTATTGATACTCATTAGCGAATAAAATTTTATTGTTGATTTTTGATGCATTACAACACACTTTTGGTAGTGGTTGCACAATGTTGATCATTTATTTACTATACTAAATACTGCAACCTCCAAATTGCCAATTTTTATGCGGTATTTTTGGTGATGATGGGTGGCGCCTCTGCTATGTTTTTTATTGTGGAGGCTGTGAGTTCTGCCCTCCATACCAACCAGGGACAAAGATGGATGGAGCAGATGACATCTCAAATATGCTTGTCACCATGCTGAGGCAATTAAATACTCTGGCCTGCAAGAATGGCATATCACTTTTGCTCACTACTCTTTTTCTAGAACCCTTTTACATGGTAGCTCTGAAACATGTGGACAGGAAATGGAAATCTATCTGAAAGGTTACCTGAAAATTTACTCTTAAGACCTTGTATGATCATATCACCCCTCTGCCCATGTTATTTCTCTGATTTTGTTTTCTATTACTGTCTCCCTTGCTTGATTTTAATTCTGCCACAATGGCCTCCTTGCTGCTACCTGAACATCCACTTAAAATGCGTTTCTCCCAGATATCGCCACAGTTCCCTCCTTTTTCTCTGGTCTTTACTCAAATGTAACTGTCTAAAGGGCAACTCTTCTTGTTATTTAATCTAAAATGAATGCCTTTGCTCATGGATCAGAAGACTCAATATTGTTAAGATTTCAGTTATCCTCTAGTTGATCCACTGCAGAAGTTACCAACTGTTTTTTTCTGAGAGGACTTACATAGTAAATATTCTACTCTTTGTATGTCATATGGTTTCCATCACAACTACTCAATTCCATCATTGTAATGCAAAAAGAGCCATAGACAACACATAAACAAATAGCATGACTGTATCCCAATAGAACTATAGATGCTGAAAAAAATGAATGACTTCTTACCACATCATCCTGCTCTATTTTTTCTTCTTTGGTCCTTATCACCATATTACATAATATATTGTCGATGTCTCCCTGAAAATTAAAAATTAGTGAAGAGCAGGGATTTTAGTTTGGTTTGCTCCTGCTCTATTTTCAGCATATAAAACAGCGCCATACCACAGTGTTTAATAAATATTTGTTGCATACATTTTATGTAAAAATATAAACAATTAAGCCTTTTATTGCAATTATGACTATAATAACATATTCAAAAATTACAATTTATAATTGTTGATAGCTACCATGTATGACTGTCTATTGTATGCAAGCATTTTTCTTTCTTCTTTTTTCTTTTTTGAGACAGAGTCTCACTCTGTTGCCCGGAATAGAGTGCGGTGGCGTCAGCCTAGCTCACAGCAACCTCAAACTCCTGGGCTCAAGCGATCCTTCTGCCTCAGCCTTCTGAGTAGCTAGGACTACAGGAATGTACCACCATGCCTGGTTAATTTTTTGTATATATTTTTAATTGTACAGCTAATTTCTTTCTATTTTTAGTAGAGATGGGGTCTTACTCTTGCTCAGGCTGGTCTCGAACTTCTGAGCTCAAACAATCCACCTGCCTCAGCCTCCCAGAGTGCTAGGATTACAGGCATGAGCCACTGCACCCGGCCTGTATGCATGCATTTTACTAGGGACTTTCTGATGTAGTGACTCATTTTGTTTCATGATAACCCTATAAAGTAGATACAATCATCCCCATTTTACAAATAAGTAAACAAGTTAGAAGAATTAATAGGCTTATGGTCACACAAGAATAAAACTCTACTTTAAAACATATAAGCATGATAAAGTTTTCATTTAATATTTGTTTTTAACTAAGGAATTCTCAGCATATACATATAAGTGTAAGATTACTATTATTTGTTCTAGTGATAAAAGGTGGTAGGAAAAATGTGATTTCCTGCAATGATTTTCAAGTCATGAAAATATATCAAATAAACTCACATTCACATTTCTTCAGTTTTGCCCAGGATAACAGTAGTTCTCAAATCCTAACTACATATTAGAACTATGTAGAAGCTTTAAAAAATGCGGATGGCTAATTCCCACCCTCAGAAATGCTGATTTAATTTCCCCTAGGTGATTGTTAATACTCAGCCAGTATTGAAAACCACTGTGTTAGAGGTTCACTGAGCTTCAGGTGGTGGTCGTGGTGGGGATTTGTTGATACTATTTGGCAGAAATAGGAGTGTCCACTGGTGGATTCAAGCTAGCTTGAATGCAATGGCCCATTTGTTTCATCAATCTAGGAAAACAAGTACATAAGCATTAATTTATTAAAATATTTCATGTCATTTTTCTCATCAGTTGTCTGTAGATTTATTTTTTCCCTTATGTGTTTTTGATTTTGGTAAAAAGAAACAGACAATGTTGTTGGAGAACAGAGAAAAATGATGTCAACTACTCTTCAATTTCCTTTTGGGTTGCCAAATTGTGATTGATAGAGGCCGAGAAGCTTCAAAACATCAGTTTTATCTCTGGTTATTTACATATTCCTCCATGTACCCAATTCTTGTTTTGTACACTAAGCAAGTCTAACTCCATTTGGGAGGATTGCTCTAAATGTATTTTTGTTATTGACTTGGTGGAATTCTCAACTTATTGGTAGAGATGCCAAGCTTCAATAATGAAGTCACATGGATCTTACTAAAAAGTCTTCATTTCTCTTTAGGGTGGCCAAAGTCATGAGAGGATGAATACGATAATACTATAGTGTTATACTATAATAAGTGTTCAAATTAATATTTATTTCCACCTGTAACAATCTGTTCATTTTTTAGTCATTATCTCAATTATGTTAAAATAAAATGAATTAAAGTATCAATTTTAGCATCTAATTCTAGTTTTCCTTCTGGTGGCATCTCCATAAAGTTGAGTTGCTTTAGCTTTATTCTTATATTTATTCAGACATTAAAATATTCATGATCCTGGTGGTGAAGAATAGCCCATTTTTTCAGTGTAGCTCATGAATTAATTCAATAGCTAGGCTTAGTAACCTGGAAGGTGTTGACTTCTCTTTCAGATAATTTATAGTGAGGAAAAAATACAAAAGATTTATTACAAATCATATGAATGATACAGCACCTTTATGGCATGCAGCTTGTACGGTTAAAAAACAGCAATTTTCTAGCTCAGCTAATGCAATGTATATGCTACCCAGTGTTTCTAAGGTTGCAAACTGCCTGCAGAACTGTCCCCACAGAGATTTACTATTAGGATTCAGTTCTAGAATAAATGAGGAGACGGGTAATTCTCATTTCCTATTATTTATGAACTGGCCTTGGTTTATCATTCAAGTTTCCTAACTTTGTCAATGTGCCTCAAACACAAAGGTGTGCTTCAAATGCACACCTCAAAACATTCTGCATCACACATACCATGCTCTATCAAAATGACTCAGAACTTTTTTGAAGGGCTTGTTTTATTTGAACTCTGTTATCTTTCTGGGATTACCATTTCTTCCATTCTAAAAACATATACCACACTGCCTCCTTTAATAGTACCTATGACTTTAATTCACTTAGTCTGGATAATTTTGCCTTCTTTCTTTAGGCAGTTAGACTTCTTCTGAATCAAAGAGCTTTTCTGATCATGTAAGGACACATGGTTGTATATACAAGAGACTCACAAGAATTCTCATTGCACATTAACAGAAGTCTTTTGGTCTTGAGATCTCTTATAAGTTTCTCAATTACCTCTCATTAACACAACCAAATCTGGATTTTAGTGTTTCAGTGCAGCTCTGGCTATTTCCTTGTGGGAGATTCTTGTATAAGATTTCTTGGTGTAGTCTTGATCATGTGCTTCAACACATACTACACTAGAGGGTCTTTTAAAAGATTGATGCAGAATGTCCCAGAATCTGTCTGATTCTGCTAGGACATTGAAAGAATGGGCACATATCTAGCAAGTTTTATTTGAACTCCATATCTCAATTACACATTCCAGTCCTACATTAATATTTTCAAGACCTAGCATGGAAGAAAACAAAGAGTTTTGAAGCTTCTTCCTAAGCTATTTGTTTAGATTTTATTATATTCAGATTTCTCCAAATAGCCTGAAAAATATTGCATATGGAATTAGGAGACAATTTAATTACTGGCTCTATTACACATTAAATGGGCGATGTGAGAAACTCTAAAAATCTTGAATTGAAAATTTCTTTATCTCTACTTTTTTTTCAAGGCTGTTTGAGTTAAATGGATTTGTGTAACAGGCCGTTGAAAATCGAAAAGTATTATACAAATTTATGCTGAGCATTCCCTTTTGCCCCTCAAGATTCACAGTCGTCCTTTCTCCAACCTGCTTTGTGCTCCAGGAGCTGAGCTCCATGGGCTGCTTCCACAAGACTCCATGGCCTTCTGGCTTTCAGCTGGCCAGAGAGAAGCACCAGCCACGGGTGGGAGAGAAGGAGGAGGAAGAAATCAAGGTGTGTTTGCTCCTGGCTCCCTCTTTGCCAGGCTGCAGCTTACCACTTTCTGTTTCTGCTATTTTTTCCACCAATATCTACAACCCCTTTTGGGTGTTACTTCTTCCCTACTTATGGGTCCTGATGAGTCCTGGTAACTGCTCCTCCCTGGCTCCTTCAGGCCCAGGGGTGGCAGTACCTAGCGATAATACTTTATATATATTTCCTAATACCAAGCCCTGTGTATAGCTGAGTCGAAGTCCAGCTAGAAAGAATTATTAGGCTGATTTCTATTTTTTAAAAGTATTATTGGTGTTTTATGATACATATATAAAAATCCTTCCCTAATATTTTCTCCCATTTTTTTCCCCCAGTGTAAATGTTATCACAGCTTCCTGCGCTCTTATTCACAGTGCTGTATGTACTTATATTGTGATGAAACCAATCTTTCCTCAGAAGACTCATTTTTGTTTTTGAACCTATCACCCCAGTTATTCAGTTATTGTCAAACACTAAAGTGAAGATTTGAATTTGTGATGATGTACCTCCTACCTCTTGGTGTAGGACATATTCTTATTAGGATTAACTGAATGAAATTGCTAATCTTGAGAATAAAGGGAAGCTGCTTCTATATCTAAATTCTCGATAGATTTTAACTTTATGAGATTTATAATTAGTGTCAGTAAGATCAATGCTATTTGAAGTTCATTGAATTTTCAACTAGGTGATACTCATTATTTTCTTTTTGAGCACCTACTCAATATAATCCTTTGTTGGTCTGATAGAATTGCATTCAGTGTGATGTTTTGGTAAGTACTCTATCATAAGAGAAAGTACTTGGATCCCCTCAAACTTCTCTTTGCATTTCAATTCTAACACTTATTAGTTACATGAGATTGGACAAATTTAATATTGTATTTTATTGACTTTAAATTTATATCTAAAATGAGAGGCTAGTAATACCTATCATAGCTAATTGTGAATAGCTGGTCAACAAATGTCTAGTTAATTTTTTCACATTGACTCTCCTCTTTCTTTTGGGAAAGGTAGATCCTAGGAGCTATGCAGGCGGACTTTTTTTCTCCTGTTATTGTGGTAAGACACATAACATATAAGTCACCATTTTAACCATTTTTATGCATATAGTTCAGTAGACTCAAGTATTAATACCTTCACGTTGTTGTGCCACCAATCTCAAGAACTCTTTTCATCTAGAAAAACTAGGATTCTACACCCATGAGATAGCAACTCACTATCCAGCCCTTCTCCCCTAGACTTCTTTTTTAGATTATTTTAACGGTAACAGAAAACTTAATAAAAATCAAAGGATTATTCAAAATTATACTTCATTGACATGATTTATAATCACATTGACTATACAACTAATTTTCCAGAAACAGTTTTAAGAGATTTTACTCTTGTTTAGGTAAAGTTCATTTGTTAAATGAATAAATTAATGACATTGAACATTATGCATTAAATATAGGGAAATTAACAAATCAGAGATGGAAATTATTTATCCTACCTGTTTCTGTGACTTGGTTTTATAAAATATAGTCACTGTCTATTAATATAAATAGGGTCAGTAGGTTAGGATTTTTGCTATAGATAAGGTCATATTTGATAAATAGTACTTGGTAGGACTGAATCTTACACTGTTTGACAGATCTGTCCTGATTTAAATCTTGGCTTAAAATGTGAATATTTTTATGCACATTTTAAGCTATACTCAAGGTAGTTTAATACTAATTTCTAAAGTTTTAAATATATATCTAGGTTTGTTTTCATACTTACTTTTAAATTCTTAATTTATATTTTTCCATACATATGTGGGTTATAGGCTCAGGAAATAACTAAATAATAGACTCAGGAACATAGAAAACAATTATTCTTAGATAACATTTATGTATATTTCTTAAACTCAGAAACATTTCTGTTTGATTTCAATAAGAAAGAACATACTTTGCTATCTAATAGTCTATAGTTTAGTTGTAAGGCTTAAGCAAGGAACTTAAAAATGTAAAGCATTTAAATCAATGCCTGACACATAGAAAGTGTTCAAAAATTATTAACTATTATACCTAGTGCTGTTATTATCATCATCATTATTAGTTGGTGATTTAAATTGAATGAATAGCAAGCCTTATTTTTATCAAAATTATATTTGGCAAAACTCAGAGGTACTGGTTACCCCAGATACTTGCTCTAGAAAACATTTGCCCAAAACCTATCTTACAGAGAGGAATATTATGGATTACTCAGGTCCTTTAATTCTACACGTGCAATGTACCTGCGAATCTAAAATAATTTCTGCACATAATCTAAACCTTTTTTCCTTCTTTCAAAAGGCAGCAACCAATATATAGCTTTTCAAATTTAAAAAATCTTCTTTAGTTTTTTATGTCTTCAATAATAAATCATTATGTATACTGCTAAAAGATTAAACTTCTGCTTTGCTTTCGGTAGATATCATTGTCTATATTCATACATCAAATAGAGGTAATTTGCTAATTATTTTTTTTTAGCAAAGAGAGGAGGAAGCATTTTTTTTCCTTTTTATTACTGCAAAAGTGCATGTGAGAATGAGAGGAAAGTTACAGAAGACATTTCAAAATGCTGTCATTATCATGTGTTGCACTTTTCTTTCAGGGTACATTTTAAAATTCATTTTATAGTAGAAACAAACTTCTTTTGCACGATTATTACTTTATTTAATTCCACATGAATCCTGCATTCACATTCACTGCCATTGAATTTTAGTCTTTAGGAGTCTCCCCCAACACCCTGCCTGCAACACTATGTTCTTTGCATTTGGAGAGATACTTCAGAGTAACAGTTATCACTGAACAAATCTGCATGGTTCCAAAGTCTAGTAGTTTTCTAATTCTCATAAGTATTCGTTATTCTTTGTGCAGCCTGGGAAAAAAAGTTAAACTATTACATTTCTGTTTTAATGTAGAGCATCCAGGCTTCTGGAACTCAAAATCCAGGAAGGCATTTGCATATAAGCAACTTCTCTTTGATCTAGCACAGAATGGACCTTCCTCTAAATCAGTGGTTGTCAAGCTTTAGTGTGTATTAGAATCACCTGAGAGCTGAGTAAAGCAAAGATTCTGGGATGTACCACTGGAGTTTCTCATTCAGTAGGTTTGGGGTAAGCATTGGGAATTTACATTTCTAACAATACCCAGGTGTAGTTGATGCTGCTGGTTCATTGTCCACACTTTGAGAAAAGCTGTTGTAAGACATGAAAAAAGACTTTACCATAAAATGGCTTTGGGTGAGGTAAATGCCCTATGAAAAGGAAAAAAGAAAAATGAATATCTCAATACATTACCTTGCCAATTTTTTTTTTGTAAGCATGTAGAATATGGATGCATAGGACTCAAAGCCAGACAAAGAGTGATTAAAATCCTGGTATTAACATACACTTGGACAACTTACAGAATTTCAGTTTTCTCATCTCTTTGATTTAACTAATAACCAGTTTCCTACTAGAATGGTTGTAAATTCAGTAGTACTCCCACCCGGCACACTCGACAAATGCCAAATATACTCCTCACTTTTACAGGTCTTTCTGAGATGCCAGTGTGGAAATTGGAAACAGCACAGGCTTTGAATTAAGACAAGCCTGAGTTTAAATTTCTGCTCTATTACAGACAGGCAAATTGATATCGAATAAGTTGTTTAATCTCTGAGCCTTAGGTTCCTTATCGGTGAAAGGGTTGTTATGAGTATTAAATAAGACAGGTTTGGAAAATAAGTCAGATATGTGTCTCACTTGTGCTAGACACAGCATCGACAGTATGCTTTTCTCCTACTCTCATCAGTGAGAGACAATGAATTCATCAAAAAAGTGTATTCCTTGGACAGAATGGAAACAAAATCTGCTCTGGACTTGTAGCTGTGACACCTGCAAAACAATATATGTTGGAAGATCTTCCCTAATCTGGAGTAGTATATGAGGTGCTTAAGGGAAAAACTCTTATTCACATAAACCCACATTTCCCTTACAAATGCCCAGATTAGTGATGTTGACTGAAGTTAAATAAGTAAGAAAAGTACTAAAATCCTACCTATTTTAAAAATTAATTTTATTTCTTATTTAGAAAATTTGAATTAGGATTTTAGGAAAAGAATGAAGCATTTTAGATCTCTCAAGCAGGGTCTAAATGTCTTTATAGTATTTTTGTTAATTATGATGAAATATACATAACATAAAATTTACCACTTTATTTCTAAGTATACAATCAGTAATATTAATTACACTTACAATGTTATGCAACCATCATCACTTAAAAATTTAATGTGATAGAAAAGAGTCCAAAAGTTTTAGAAGTTAATATTAGTGAATATATTCTTTTTATCTTATGGTATAAATGTTTTTTATTTATTTTAAAACAAGATGTCCAAAATACAAACCATAAGGGAAACATGTGATAAGTTTAATGACATTTAAATTAAGAATGTCTGTGCATACAAAGAAATCAGAAAAGAGTAAAAATTAAGTAGACTTTGGAAAAAGTATAGCAATTTATAACTGATAAAGTTATAACATCTGGAGTATATGAATGACCTGTTCAAAACTATAAGGATAAAAAGGAAGCATCACACTAAAATACAACATGTTCTCAAATAACGTTCCATTCAACATCCTTTCGTTATAATATTGATGACAGAAAAAAAATTGATTCTCAACAAGGCCACTGTGTGGAGTTTGCATGTTCTCCCCATGTCTGCATGGGTTTTCTCCAGACACTGTGGTTCCTTCCACATCCCAGAGCGGCACATGTTAGGTTAACTGGTGTGTCTAAATGGTCCCGGTGTGAGCGAGTGTTGGTATGAGAGTGTGCCCTGTGGTAGAATGGCATCCTGTTCAGGGCTGGTTCCCGTCTGGGGCCCTGAGCTGCAAGGGTAGGCTATTACCCCTGATCCTGAAATAAGTGGGTAAATAATTCTTACTTGTTTTTATTTACTTATTCTTAAACGTATGTATAGCTTACATTTATTTCATTGTTTACTAGTAGAAATGTTCGGGGACTTTTTATTTAAAAGTTTGGTGATGTTTTTTGTGATCAAAAGAATTCCCTAGGAACTTAACTTTTGCTTAAATAAATTAGCCTATGGTAAAATTGGTTTTATTATATGTTGTTTCACTTAAAGTTGCAGTTTCCAAGAACCTATCAATCACATTAAGTGAGGACTTTCTGTAGTAGTAAAAGTCATGAACAGAAAGTACACAGAAGAGAAAATATAAATATTAAATAAGCTTATGAGACAATGTTCATCTTAACTAATAATCAGGTAAGTATAAATTGAAACCACAGCTGAGAACACTTAATTGGCAAAAAATTATGAGGTAGAACAACACCAACTTTTATCAAGAATGGAGAGAAAAGTGAACCCTTATTCAGTTCTTGGGGTCCAAAACTGATATAAATCCTTATAAAAAACTTCTATTTTATAATAAATTTGAACATGTATATACTGTAGGTCCTGGCATTAGAAGGTAGTGTTGTTTGTAATTAGCAGCATTACAAAAAACCCAACCACCTTTCAACAATTGAATGGATAAAATGTGGAATATCATACAGTAGACTACATAAAATAAATATATATATAAGTCTCAAAACCATAAAGTTGAATGAAAATAGTAAGTTCAAAAATTATACAGTTTGATTCATATATAAAAACATTAAAGGTTAAAAAGAGAACAAATTGAGATGTAGTTTATGTATCATGTATATATTCAAAGTTGACAGAGCTTTAAAGAAAAAAAATTACATGATTAAATTACAGATCAGGAGATTGGTAACATTTTCCTGGTGGGATAAAGGGGGAATAATATAAGGAAGGGGAACCCAGGGGTGTTTGAAGATATGGATAAAGTTCTATTTCTGAAGTTGTTTGCTAGGTAGATGGGTGGTTTGTTTTATTCTTTAAAATATGCATATATATTATTGTGTCCTTAATATTTTTTGAAATATATAATTTGTAACATATAAATGAAAAACCTAGAAAAGAACAAGAAAAAATATGCCAATGAGCTTTGTTGTGGTAAAAAATTTAAGTTTAAATTGTGTTTCCATCGGCTAAATAATATATTTTTTAAAAATTTTAGACTAGAATAAGAAATATAAGGGTGCCCTACAACTCTCCATACAAAAGAAAAATTTCATAAAATTTTGTAATGAATATTTGTAAATAAAGGTATATTTAGCTACTATTTCCCATTTTGCCTATGTATGGAGACTTTTGGGACACCCTGTACTTAGATGCTCACATCTAGGCTTCCTCCTTCACTTTCCAACATCCTGTGCATCCTGATTGGGTGTCTGCAACATCTCCCTTCTTGTAGAAACTGGAATAATCAGTTTATTTCCTTTGAATAGCAGTTGACCATTTTCATTGCTTTTCTTTCTGTAGGTAATATATTCTTTGATTTCTTATGTCACTTTACTTTTCTCTTCAGGCTATCCATCTCTTCTCATGCCTCGTAACCTCTGGGAGCTCCAGTTCTCCCAATGCTTGTCTGAGTGAGGGTAGATTTCCTTCTAAAACTGCCAAGCCATTTCTTCTTCATCACCCCAACTATGTATGTGTATTCTACTCTATTCTACTCTATCGATATCTGCCATAATTTGATGTATTTGAAACTCCCTTTCTTTCTTGTTCTTGTCTGTCATGGCAAGCAACACACACAAAGGATCTTTGCAATAAGCAATTTTCCTGCTGGACTGCTCTGGGCAGTGACTGGGACTTTTATAGTAAGTATTTATGCCGTTAGTGCCAGGAAGATTTAAGAGAAGATTATTCTGAGAACACCAAGCCCTGTATTGCACTGCTATTTCAGATGGAATTATTGGACAGTGCACAGAAACAATACAGACAAAAAGACCATCCTATTTTCCACTAACCAGGTTAAAAAATGCCAATGATTGCTGATAATTCACATAAATAATATGTATTACAACTTTACCGTGTGCTAACCACTGTGCTGTGCTAATTATCTCATTTTATCAATGTAAAAAGCTTCGATTTGATAATGGTAGGCAAAAAACAAAATTGAAAGGGAAAGAAACAAAAAAGGGGAGAAGAAAAGATTAGAACAAAAGAAAAATTGTGAAAAGAAGGACATGAATCCCCCTATGTATTGCTGTGTTAGCTGTAATTTATAAAACTTAATCTAAAATATAATTCTGGATGAAAACGGAGCATAAACAACATTTTAATTTGTTATCTCTCAGGATAACCCACTTTGACAGCCTCATTTGCTCCTCATATAAAAATTATGGGGAGGGCGAACTTTCAAATTAACAATTTAGATCAAGAAACCTAGAACCATATGCTGGTCCCAAATTTGTCATTTGATTTTTTTAATAAATAATTTTATTCTTAATTTTCATTTACAAAATCAGGAAATGCCTTAAATGTAAAGAACATATAAACTTCCTGAAATCATACTCTGAATAATAATATAATATACATGAAGTATGATTGTTGCTACGTTACATTTGGGTTCATCATATATCCACATATATAACCAATCACTTAATACATTTATGTTATTTAAATAAGCATTTAAATACAATATATGTACACATATCATATAGCTGAGGAATACTTGTCATATAACTAATCATATGGATATAATAAAACTTTCTTTACCCATGTAGTTGTAACCTGTTATGAACAATGCTGAAATGAAAACCTTGCATGTATATCTGCAACATTATTCATATATTTCTGTACATATTCCTAAAAGAATTGCTAGAATCAATTATACATACTTTGAATACATGTATTTTTCTAAATGTCTCCCCAAATTTATTATCAATTTAAAGTTCATTTGGTTTTTAAATGCCTGTGTTTTCATATCCTTAACGATACTAGATCATATTAATCTTTTAACCTTGTTAATATGATAAATACAATTATATCTATTTTATATTTTAGTAAACTTATTCAAATAATACCCAGGTATAACATCTATCTTAGGTTGGGTTACTTGGGAAACAGGCTCTGAAATGGAGACTTGCACACAGGAAATTAATTGGAGAGTGCCTGCAGCAGCAATTTTAAGAGATTGGATAGGTCTGGGTAGAGGCTGTAGAACTGTGATGCAGTTGAAAGACGCAGTTGTAAGATGATTCTCCAGGGTGCTTAGGAGCTAGCATGGTCCTTCTGAGTTTTCTTGAATTAGGTTATCACTTTAACCATTTGTATAATATATTCCCTTTTACTTGGTACATATTTAATCAAGTAAATGGCCATAGATTCTTTTGGGAAATTGATGGGCAATCATTATCAGCATCTGCTGAAGTGTTGCAAGGTGGTTTCTCCTGTGGGTTATCCTCTTCTTCAGTCCATGGGTTCTGGCTCAGGTCCGGAAACTAGGCTAGGATTGTGTTTGTATTGGGATTGCTGCCTTGCTCTCCTGATTGTCCTTGATTGCTTCTGATTGTACAGAATGAGCAGAACCCATTGGCTGCCCATCAATCATGCCCTGAAGGACATATATCTAATATCCCATCTAGCATAAAAGAAGAAGAGTTTCACTGAAGCAAATATAAATTTCCAAAACCAAAATCTTTAATCTTATCATGATAAGTCTTTTAAAAGGCAGAGAGCTTTATAATTAGAAATTTTTAAATGAATTTCCAATAGTTATTTTTCTCTTCATAAAGCAGTATTTTTCTGCTTTTATATTATCTATAATATAGATATATTTTGTATTATCTATTCAAAATTTCAGAGAACAGTATAATGAAGAGAGAAATATCACTGAGATTTAACAGTTTTCCACATTTGCTCTAGTTTTTATTTTTGTTTTTTGATGTTATGTTCTTTTTATTTTAGCAAATATTATGTCATATTAATTAATAATATGCCATTTATGTAGTTCAAAATTTTGTCATTTTCTAACAGATGCATGGCTTCTTACTACAGAAACTACTTTGACCATCTTAATCCACTGAAGCAACTACATAAATCTTTATATTGTCTAAGAGATGTTTTCCCTTGAAATCTGAAGCTTTTGTGATTTCTTCAAAGCTATCACTATAGCTTGAATTGACACTTTAATTTTCTCAAGTTAAAATTCTCATTGCATGGTAGCCTTTTAGAAAATGAAATGTGTATCTGAAAAGCTGACAACAAATCTTTGCCTTAGTTTTTTTGAAAATAAGTAGTTTATCCTGTATTATGTTCTTGATTTGGATGTGTTAATGATTTATTTCAGGATTATTAAGAGTCTGGCAGGAAACACCAAAATAAATGAATGAAAAGCTGTATTAACCAATTCATTAAGACAATTATAATTAGAGCATATGGATATATCTTTTTCAGTTTGCATACCAGTCAACTTTAGAAAAGCCATTAGATAAAATTGAATATTAAACTGGAACTATGAACCATTTGAAAATTTGAAACTAAAAGCATAATACTAGGATCAAACTATTCACAATTGGAGACAAATGAAAATATAAATTTTTATTTTTAAAGTATTAAAAATTTATTTTTTTTAAAACTAAAGAGAGAATATATTTAATAAATATAGTTAGGATAATTGGATAGCAATAGAAAAATTAGATGTTGAAATTCAAATAGACGTCTAAAGAATTTGTACATAGTTTGTGATCATACTATATATACTTTTTCTAATGAGATAAATTGAAAAGAGTAATTATCAGATTTGTGGAGGAATGACAATATTCTCGACTTTTCCACAAAGAAAAAAATAATCTAGTTGTGAACATATACTTAAACATTTCTTAAAATAAATAATACAAGCAACAGAAGATTAAAATAGAAACACATTTGGACTAAACGTTATAGAAAAATATAAAACCTCAAACAAAATGAAAAGTAAGGAGCTTATTGATCAAGTTAAAAAAGGGAAATATAATCAATAATAGATAATAGATGGGAATATATTCAATACTTTCAGGAATCAAATGCTGATTAAATCAACATTAAGTGATATTTCACATCTACATAGAACCTCTCAAAATTGATGAAATTAATATGTAATTATTAGTCTTGCTCAGGTATTAAAAACTGGTAAAAAGCCATCAGAAAGCAATATGGCAATATTAAGTTTTCATCACGAAATACGGTAAATATCTTATATTCTGTGATTTCAATTATAAAAACATATGTTGTTAACAGATTTTAATAGATTATTAATATATATCCAAATATATAGTTATACAATATATATAGATAATTGTTTATATAGTTTCATCTATAATAACTTTTATACAATCTATATGTCTGATGAAGATAAAGTGATTTTTAATAACATGTAATCAACAGTAATGACCATTATACAGCTATTAAAATTAAAATTAGTTACTTTCATTTCCAGCCAAGATGAAATAACAGAATGGGATTTACCTTCCATTTTAAAATACTTTTCTTCTGCCTAAAGGACACTAAAAGAAATGTTAAACTAAGTCCTTTAGAGAGAAGAAAAATGGAAATACCCAATAAAAGTAAGAATCTACACAAAGAAAAGAAGAAACATGGCAGGTACTTTGGTAAATATGTGACTTTTTCTTATTTAAATTTCTTTAGCAGGTAACTGTTTAAGCTTAAAACAACAACAATATATTGTTTTATAACATATGTAAGAGTATATTGGACAAAAATAAAGCATAAAGATTGAGGGGGGAAATGCAAGTACACTATCGTAAGTTTCTCATACTATAGATGAGAATGGTATCTCACTTAACAATAGTGATAAGTAAAAAATATATACCAACAACAAAGAATAACAGAACAAGCAAAAAAATTATAGCTAATTTCATAACAAAAAAGATATTATAGAATTATACAAATAAAAAGGGAAGACAGAGTAAGAGGGAAAAAGGGAAAAAGACAAATGGAACAAATATAAAACATGCAGTAAGATAATAGAAAGAAATAATATATCAATAACCACATAAAATATAAAATAAATTAAATCAAGAGGCACATTTTTTGAGAGTGGATAAAAAGCAAGAATCAATTATATGCTGCCTACAAGAAATGCTCTAAATAAAGACTAAAAGGAGTTAAAAGTAAAATGATGGAAAAGAATATTAGCAAGGATAAAGAAGTCTATTTTAGAATGGAATAAAAGGTTTGTTCATCAATAGGTTATAGTCATGAACATTTATGAAACTAATAACAGAGTTTCAAATACATGAATCAAAAACTTTAGGAAAAAGTAAACAAATGTAAAATTTTAATATGTTGCTCTCAATAATTAAGAAAACAATTAGAAAAATAGTTCTTTATTTTAATTAATTAATATTTTTAATAAGCATAATATATACCATCAGAACTTCTTGGAAGGTAGTTTGAATTTAGCACTTTTGGACAACTCTGAATTCCACATTAGTACTTGGCAGCAGCCAACCCCAATCTGTCCTTACTTTGCTTTTTTTCTCAGCAAGCTGGTTCTTGTACACATAGAGGGTCACCTTGTACACCCCTGGGATGTAGGAATGCTCATAACAGCTGTGCAGTTCCTCTCTGGAAAGAAAGACCCAGGGAAGGGTTCACTGTTAGGTGGGGGTTCAGCCATTTTTGGCAAAGAAATCTGGATTCAGGAAATCCCAAGCAACAGCTGGAAGATATGGGTAAGCAAGTTCTCTGAGTAAGCAAGTTCTCTTGACCCTGAGAACTCTTCATCCCTTGGAGAGAAAAATGTGCCCCTGGGAAGGTGAGGATGATGGAGGCTGAGGCAGTTCCTGACACAGGGCCAGTTTCCCTCTTGCCTAGGTCTCAGAGCAATTCTAGTGCCAGGTGCTGTACTAGAAAAAGAGATTCAAAGCTACAATTCACATTTCCAGATGTTAAAGTAACTTACATTTTAGTATGGCTACTGTTGGAATGTTGACATGATTCCTATGTAATCTTTCTAAACTAATAACTATTTGAAGTGAAATCATGAAAATGAATACATTTTGATAAAAAAGATGATAGTTATATAAATATAAATTGTTAGTATTATTACTACTGTTCTTAGGCCACTTATTTATGTCATTCATTTTAATCTTTGAAATTATTTCCTGAGTTAGGATATCAGAAAAAAATATGGTTAAAACAGTACCAGATACGATATGTTCTAAGCTGCTCAATGGAATTTAGAGCGTAGAATTTCTTAGATTAATATAGGTCTTGAATGAAGGTAGGTTTTAGAGTAGAAAGAAATTAAAAATGATCTATGTATGCATTTAAAAATATATTTAAATGGAAAGAACACATTTCCTACAGAATGCAAGACCTTAGTATTTTCAACATAAATTCTGTACTCAATATTGTACCTTTTGTACAGGTGGGGGAGGGAGGAGGGGGAAGGTGTATATGTACATAATGAGTGAGGTGCGCACCACCTGAGGGTTGGACACGCTTGAAGCTCTGGCATGGCAGAGTGGGGGAGGGGTGGCAGGGGCAATATATGTATCCCTAACAATATTTGTACCCCCATAATAAGAGGAAATAAAAAGAAGAAAAAAACACATTATATGAGATTAAAAAAAAAAACTAAAAAAAAATATATCGTACCTTTTGTGCTTTGCTATAGTTAGCCGTTGTCCATTCTTTCATACTTATCTTTTCTGCCACCTAACACTCATTCCATTTGGTGTTCCATATATGGCTAATTATTTCATTTCATAATTGTGCTAACTTGCATTAAGACGTTCCTTTTAAGTGGTACATTTGCTTGATTATACACTTACTCTTGTATTTAAAATTTTGAGGTAATAAGTTTTAGGGAAACCCAACTGAGATATCCAGCCCACTCTGTGTGATATTTGCATTTTATTCTAGGCATATCTATAATAATCTCTTCAGAAAGTAGAATCTATACTCCCACATGAGCAGAGTGCTAAATTTTTAATAACTTCCTTAGGGTTTTGATTTTTACTATGATGTTTTCAAAGATTACAGTATAATTTAGGAATAAAAAAGTTACAGTTTTTACCAGTAAGTGTAAAACTATCATTACATTCTTTTGTCAGTCTTGTGAACTTTGATTTCCATATTTAAACATAGGTAAGCTTTTAAATCTTGGTTTTCTCACTTATGTAATAAAGATAATGATAGTACTTATGTGATAGTTTTGTGGTGAGGATTAAATAAAATTCTGATCTCTGTCATGTAATAGAGTTCCTGGCTCAGACAAGTATTTAATCCATTTTAGTATTATTATTATTAGACTCTGACTGTAATCATAGACAATAATCTATATTGTCTTTTAGAATGGCTATTTGAAGGATGATCATCTATTAGCATGTCAGATCCCTTACAAACAAATTGATTTGGCCATTACATTGGATTATGCCAGTAAAGCAGTTGGTTAAAATTGAAATTTAACAAATAGTACCAGTGATAGATTATTTAGTAATTAGTTCTTTTTATGAATGAAAGAATAGAATCTAACCATTTTGTCAATTCATTTAGGCAATTTTGTAAGATAAGTGAATATAATAGAACAATAAAACATGTGACTTTAAAATAATAACTCAAATATTGCTCATATTGTTAAACATTTTTTGGTTCATTTTAATACTGACTTTCTTGTCTTTTGTATCTATCTTATTTGAAATTGATCTTATTCTTCTGGTAGCTAATTTTCCATCTGCCCGTTTCTGGCCAGGTCTTTCAGGCTGTATATGAGTTTATTAATTTCAACTTTGGTTTCTATGAGATCTTAATTATTTCTTTGGTAACATTTTATATGTCACTTATATAAGCATATTAAAATTTTTCAAAAATCTACTTAATATGATAGCTATAGAAAAATTTTATAAGGATCATGGGATTTTATGAAAAATAGTATATTTTAATTTATTTTGAAAATTATTGGATATACACAAAAGAGATTAGAAAAATAAACTTTATATACCTAACATGCAGCTGTGACAATTGGCATTTTCCCATTCTTCTTTTAAGATGTGAATATTTTAAAACACATACATTATATAAATATATACAAATCTATCTATCCATATATAGAGAGAGAATGGATGAGACAGAGAAAGAGAGAGATATAGAAACAGAGAATCTATGGCTCAGAAGAAATATTTTTAAACATTTCATGAGTATATATTTCTCATTTCTTTTAAGATCTCTGTAAAAATTAATTGAACAGTGATGAGCTTACCATTGAAGAAAAGTAACAAAAACTAATAACTACCCTATGGCCTTGTCTACCTATGAATTATATAGCTGATCTACAAATATTGAGCATATGGTTTGTAGGTGTCTCTAGCTAGTGTCTAATTTTCAACTCACTTCCTTGAGCTGGTTAAAAAAAAATTCATGTGCAACCAAGTGAAGAGGAAAAATAAATCTCTCTATCTTTGTGTAGAAGTTATAAGTGTTTTTTCTTTCTCAATATAAAGAGTCTTCAGTGGGGAAAATCTATTTTACTTCCACAGCCTCATAAATGGTGTATATCCAATTTCTATGTTCATACAAAAATAACATAGTTCTCACTTTTTTTCAATCTCTATATCTGATCAAGTATCAAAAGAAATATATCTCAGACATAGCTTTCATATATATTCCTATATAGTCTTACAATAAATATATATAAGTGAAATTTGGCATAGTTCTTCCTGGTATCTTCTAAGTGGCTGTCTTGTTTTGATTGCTGGGATCAAATAGTTTGTGATATGTATGTCAGTGAACTTAGATAATTGGGACTGACTTTTGCTAATTTTGGTCTGCCATAGCAGCAAATGGCAGTACAATTTCTGCAGAAAATCATACCTTTTCTCTTCTATTTGTGTGAGGCTAAAACCTTAACATAGGCTCACATGAAATCTGCTAGTGACCTTGTTCTCTAATTATAACAAATAGACACATTCATTCAATTATCTAAAGGAAGGGGGTTCATGTGAAAAGTCGAGAGCAATCATCACCCATAAACACTTTCAAGGTAAATATAACTATAAAAAACTAGAGAATACTAAAACTATTAAACATATATATCATATTTCCTCCCTAGATTGGAAATAAGGCAAGAATATCAATTCTCACTACTCCTACATTGAAAGGTTTAGCCAGTGCAATGAAGGAAATATATATATATTTTTAGAGTAATACATATTAGAAAGGAAGAAATAAAATTGTACCTATTCCCAGACAGCACAGTGTCTATGAAGAAAATCCTAAGGAATCTAAAAAAAACCAAAACAACCTCTAAGTACTGATAAGTGTGTTTAGCAAAATTATAGGATACAAGGCAACACACAATCATATTTATATATATTGGCAATATACAACTGAAAAAGCAATTAAAATATAATGACATTTACTCCAACGAAACAATGGAGAGTCATATCATTTTCATGGATTCAACTTAGAAAAGATGTTAATTCTCCCCAAATTGATCTACAGATTTAATACAGTATTAATAAAAACCACAATAGAAGTTTTGTAGACATAGACAAATTGTTTCTAAAATATACATGAAAGGTCAAAGGAATGAGGGTAAGTAAAACAATTATAAAAAATAATAAAATTCGAGGAATCACACTACTCAATTTTAAGAATTACTACAAAGTAACAATAATTAAGAGTGTGATTTTGATAAAGGATTAGACACATAGATCAACTGAATAAAATAGAAAGTCTAAAAATAGACCCACACAAACATGGCCATTTGATCTCTTATAAAGATGCAGAAGAAATTTAATGGAAAATGGAAAAATGGTATTGAAACAATTGGTCACAGATACATAAAATAGAAAGGAAAAGAAATAACAACCAAAAAAAAAAAAAAAAAAAAAAAAAAAAAAAAAAGAACTTCAACCAAACTTCTAACTTCATACAAAAATGTACTCAAAATGGATTGCAGATAAAAATAAAAAACACAAAACTGTAAAACTTTTCAAACAGAATATAGGAGAAAATCCGATGTTAGAGAGAGCTTTTAGGCATGACACTAAAAACAAAATCTGTAAAGAAAAAAAACTAAATATTATGAAAATTAAATTAAAACTTTTGCTCTGTGCAAAACACTATTGAGCAAATTAAAAGGCAATCTACAGACTTGAAGAAAAATATTTGCAATTCACAAATTCAACAAATGATTATAATTCATTATATATAAGAAACTCTCAAATCTCAACAAGGAGAAAACATGCAAAACAATTAAAAGCGAGTTAAAGGACTTGAACAGACACTTCACAAAAAGTATATAAAGATGGCAAATAAGTACATGAAAGGGTAAAATGTCTTTAGCCATTATTGAATTAAAATCACAATGGGATACTACTATACACTTAGGAAAATGGCTAAAATAAAAATACAATACTAATGGCTAATTAGAATGTGGAATAAATGTAACTCTTTGTTGGCGGGAAATCAACATCTTTGAAGGTACACAGTAGTTTCTTTCAATTGCCAAAATCACCTAGCAATCCTATCTAATCTTTGGTAATTATCCAAGAAAAATGAAAACTTTGGATCACACAAAAACCTATACGTGAATCTTTATAGCAGTTCCATTCAAATGTGCCCCAAATAGAACTCACCCAGATGTCCGTCAGCAGGTATATGGATGAATGGTACATCCATAAAATAAAAATAAAAGAACTAATGATACACACAAAAATTGGATAGATACCAAGAATTTTCACCGAGTGAAAAATACTAATCTCAAAAGTTTATACATTTAGTGTTTTCATTCTAGAAAATACAATTATAGTAATGGCAAACAAATGAGCTGCTCCAAGCACCTGGGGGAGAATGTGACTATAAAGGGAGAGCAGGGGGAAGTTTTTTGGGGTGATGGTATAGTTTGGGATCTTGACTTCAGTGGTGGCAATATGAATCTCTCCATGTATTAAAATTTATATAACTTGTACAGCAAAAAGAAAAGAGTTATTTCCATATTTGTATGATAATTAAAATAAAAAAGATTATGTATACACATGCACACACATGTATACATATTATTTCATATATATACATGTATACATATTATTTCCATATTCGTATGATAATTTTTTTAAAAGATTATGCACACACATGTATACATAATTATTTTGTAGTTTACATAAGATTTAAAAGGATTATGAGTACAATTAAAGGAAACATGATGAAACCTATAAAGGTCACTTTCAATTACAAAACAGGATTACTAATTTTTTTTAAATGAAGTAGTCTCCAAACAGTTGTTATAGCACCATAGAATACCAAATACAGTGATTGATTAAAAAGAGAAAACTTGCCCAAGAAATTTTCTCAGAGCTCATAAGAAATGATAAAGGGATGACTATAATAAACAAAAAAGATAAAAGAATGGTGATAGCTGTATAAAAGCTGACAACAGAGCACATGGAGGTGAAATAAGAAATGAAATAATAAACTACAATTCCCTAAACTGACAAAGATTAGACTTGTCAGATCAAAATGACAAGGAGAAAATAATGAAAAGAGATACACATCTGGATTTATACTGGTGGTATTTTTGAAATTCGAGGATAACAAATCCTACAGCTACTTTGGGTGAAGGTGGGGGTGAGAAGACATACTGTACAAATAAAAATAAACCCATGGTATTACCTTTTACTTTTTTGTTGTTGTTGTTGTTATGTGACAAGAAAGCATACTCCATTATTTTGATTGATCCCAATGTCAATTGTATTGTTTAGAAGCATAGCCCATCTTGTCCCTGTGATTGATTCTAGAAAGAGGACCTAACCCAGGCCAAAGATATTCCCTAGAATTCATTCAAGCTTGTTAAACTACTCTGAACAGAATGAACTCAGGACATTTGCTTTGAATGTGATCAGTGATGTGATAATATGAGCCTTAGAATTTCTACTGCCATTTTGCCATCTTAGAGCTAATCAGCTTGTGGCTGAAGGTGACACACAGAATAAACAAAGTCATGAAAAGATTCTACTGACTGTTTAACACACAATTAAGGAACCTCTGAAGCAAGGCTGCTCCTTGACTCTTCAGTTTCATGAGCCAATAAGTTTTTTCTTGTATTTAAAAGACAGTCCTGACTGAATTTTCTCTTATGTGGAATAAAGTACATCTCGAAGGATCAAACCTTTTAAATTTCATATTTTATTTGTTTTTTCTCTATTCCTTATAATTAAAAAAACCAATACAAAATGATTTTCATCTTTTTTCTTTTATAATTTTCAGTATCCATAATTAATACCGTATTTGCTCAAGGAAACATGGTGCTATATGCTGTAACTAAAGTGAATATTATCCTTTACATTCAACCTTAATACATCATCATCATTTCTGCTTTCTTTACTTTGTGTAGCAAACGTATGCTCTAAACCTACATCAGACCATTTTTTATTTCTTTATGATATTTAAAAAATGAATTGGGGAAACTCTGCTGAAAATATTCCTGCAAATGTTGGTCTTACATATACATGGATTCAATTTCCAGATGATTTATTGACTATATTGTATGTCATAAGACAATGGAATACTAAATCTTTTGATATTATTCCACACAGGGGAGGTCTAATGTGAATCCTTCAAACAATTTATATAATGTTTAAAAGTTTTTCTCATTTAACTTTTCCTTTATGATCCCATGGCTAAGAGTCTATATACATAAGTATGAGAATGTGCAATAAACCATTCTGTAATATAAAAATTACATGTGAGTCTTATAATATTTATAACCTAGTAGTTGCTTAAGATAAGTTGATATATTTACTGCAAGTTAGACCACTATATTCATTAGTGGGCAGATAAACTACATTTTTGAAAACATGAATAGTAATTTTAGTTTTATCTATATTTGAAAAAAAATAGAGTAATACAATATGGAGCAGACAGAATATTGAGAGCAAAGGTAAATCATTGGACTGAGCAGCTTTACTCACTAAAATACCATCATATTGTTCATCAAAGCATTCTGATCAACACTCTGATCACTAACAAAGAGTCACTGTTCAGAAAATTATCAGGACTCAGAAATCAAGACCAGAGATCTTTGTGTCTAGAACTATAAATTTCTTTGAAACCAAGATGAAATTATATGAGCAGATTGTTGTAATATGTATGAAATTAAATTTGTGTAGGTAAAATTGTTGCAATAGCTAAATTTTGACAAGAAGCCATCAGGGTCTGTTATTTGTCATCATAAACCACATGCCTCCTACATCTTCACACAATGGACCATGATAATTCAGAAGTCAGATACAATGCAGGAAAATATAGTAGATTCATGCTAAATGGTTGGCATAATATTGTAAAAATCTTGATTATTTAAAGACAGGTAATGAAATCATATATTCCGGAGTTAGAAAACAATCTAATATATTTATCTTTTGATCTAGCTCTCCTCTTTTGATAACTTAGGATTTTGTCTCTCTTCTGTAAATAAGTTATTAATATAAAATAACATTTTTAAAAATAAGATTTTGTTATAAAGATGATTGGAAATGACTTCACTAATCTATTCTTTAGACTATTACTGATTCACATTGATCATTGTTGGTTAAAATTATATTTGAAATAAATGAAATGACCACATGAATATTACTGCAATTTAACATAGAATTAATTTAAACACTTTATTTTTATAAAGGGCATATTTTTATTCCTAGAAAAAATCAACAAAAATAAATTCCAAATGAAAATTATGTATATCATATGATTTTTATATATATATGATATCTCATTTGTGATTAGGCATAAGATCTTTTTTATTCCTACCAATATAATTTATATTTTAGAAAATAATATTTCTTTGTTTTCTTTGAAGAATTACATTTATAGTTTTCTTATGGAAAAGTAATACATGGTTATTATGGACAATTTGGAAAACAAAGCAAAACATAATAAAGAAAAAAATTAAAAATTGACCATTTGGCCAATTAGCTATAGAAAACATCAACTCAAATTTCAGTTTATTTTCTTCAAGTTTTTTAGAAGAAAATTAATTTCTTAATTAATAATATGCCTATGTGCCTAAAAATATTAATGTAACCACTGGTCAAACAGTGGGCTCATTTCTTATTTAGAAGCTCAATTCAAAACTATTTGATTTACTTTGGTCAGAGTGGTTGAAATGATGTTAGTGAAGATTTAGATAATGTAAAAGCCATTTCTTTTAAAACTTGCTATTTAGTTGAATAACCATTCATTTCTTTTAAGAGATCATATGTGTGCATGTATGGTTGTATATGTACACATAATTTATTGAGGAGATATGAGTTTCTATTAATTTTAATTCTCACTTGATGGTAATAATGGCTAGATTTGCAAACATGAATATTCACATGACTGGACTATTTTTTCTGTGATAGAGACTACCTGCCTGTATCTTAGCAAGCTAGGTACTGTGATTTGGCAGAAATCTTGCAAGTTAATAAGGTGGATCCAAAACAAACCCATTCAATTGATTAGTAGTACTAATGAAAATATGATAGCTTATTCTATATAATTGTGTACATTTGCAAATTAAGACAAACTCATTCAATTGATTAGTACTACTAATGAAAATATGATAGCTTATTTTATATAACTGTGTACATTTGCAAATGTAAAACTATTAACTTTAAAGGGAGCTCAACTTGCTGGGAGGAAAGCTTTGGAATAATGCAATTTGTTGTTGTCTTTGTGCATGGTTGGGTATTATTAGTGCAGTATCTATTTTTCATTATTAATCTTACAAAGCTAGTCACTAATGAATTTCATTTGACTATTTAGAGTGAGGAGTGAAGGCTATTTCTGAAGAGAAAGTGTATATTGAAAGATCAAGTTATTTTTGTTTTGTTTTCTTAAATAATAAATAACCTAAAAATGCAGTTGACCACTGTCACCACAATAGGCTTGAAAAACCATATGGAATAGGAAGATTTGGAGAATAGAGGAAGTTCAGGGGAATCTTTTGGGATGAAACTTAATGAATGTTAATGTGAAATAATGCATGTGGGAAAGTAAAGGAAGCAATGGATAAAACACAAATCTACAGGAAATGAACAGATGAGGGAAAATAGATGATAAATTGCAAACATAAGCAACATGATTACAGAAAGAAAAGAAAATCAAATAAGACTATCCAAAGGAAAGAAACTTTCCCGAACAAGTTTATTTTCTAAAGGGAGAGAATGATTTTTATTTTCCACAGTCCATATCATACTAAAAACTTGAGGACTGTTTAGTTCTAGAATCTATATATTCTTGAACATCATTGAGAGGCTGTCATATTAAGTTTTGAAGAAAAAAATTAAAAGACCCCAGAAACATTCTCCAAACATCAGAGGTTCTCAACCTTGGATGCCCATTAGAATCACCTGTGGAGATTTTAGAACTTCCATCAGTTCATGAGTGGATTAATAAAATGTGGTATATGTATACCATGGAGTA
>VBSM01003204.1:35928411-35972664 GCA_008086735.1 Cheirogaleus medius | reverse complement strand
TTCTTCAGTGTTTCATAGTTCTCCCTGTAGAGGTCTTTTACCTCCTTATTTGAAGCTCTTCCCAGGGGAACTACACTTGTTTTGGAACAGAATGTGAGAAAGTTTAAGCTTAAGGGCTTTCTGGACAAAACTTAGAGATTTTGGTGGTAAGTGATTAAAAGGAAATTGGTGAACAACTAAGAGGAAAGTTTCTCCATGAGAGCAACAAGCTAAACCTTAACTGAGCTAGCAGCTACCAAAGGGACCCAGGGGGAAAGGAGGCTAAGAGGAGCCCTCCGGGCATCAGAATGAACCACTAAGACTGGTCTCAAATACCACATATGCAAAGGTACTCAAATTGGGAGCAGACTGTGTAGCAATTTATGCACAGAGAATTTTCAAAAATAACCGAGCAATCAGCAAGCAGTTAGTGGAGACTAAAACAGCTCCCTGTGGTACCAGAGGCCGATAGTTTTATAGAGAAATCAGGGAAAGAGATAGTCAAAGAGAGACCTGCTGAAGTCACTGTCATCACAAGGTGACTGTGCACATATCCAAGGCATTGGATATAATTCCAGACTTCCAAAAATTTTGATTTTGATAGGTTTGGCAGTTTATTCATTGCTTTTGTAGAAAGATGGAGTTTTGGAATTCCCTACTCTACCAACAATTTCTCTCAGAGTCTTTTTAGACAATTTATTTTTGACAAGAATGCCAAGATGATTCAATGTGGAAAAACAGTCTTTTCAATAAATAATAGTGAGATAACTGCATAGACACATTCAAAAGAATGATGTTTGGTTCTTTCCTTGCCATCTATAAAAATTAATTCAAAATAGACCATACATGTTAACATAATAGCTGAAACAGTAAAACTCTTAGAAGGAAATATAAGCATAAATCTTAGTGACCTTGGATTATGCAAAGACATCTTAGACATGACACCAAAAGCACAAGTAGTCAACAATGATATCAAAAAATTGAACTTCATCCAATTTAGAAAACTCTGTACTTCAAAGAACACAATAAAGTAAAAAAACCCCTACAGAACAGGAAAAAATATGTGCAAGTCATGTATCTGATACAAATTTGTATCAAGAACACATTAAGTGCTTACAACTCAATAAGAGTTGTAAACATAACCCATATATACACATAACCCATATATAATCGACATATGTTCTAATGGATAGATATTTTTTCCAAATAAGATACACAGTGTCCAATAAGTCCATGAAAAGAGGCTTAGTATCATCAGGGAAATGCACATCAAACCCACCATGAGATACAACTGCACACCCACTAAAGTATAATTTAAAAAATTAACAAATGTTGGCAAGAATGGAAGAAATTGGAACCCTCCTACCTTTCTTATGGGCATGTAAAAAGGTGCAGCCACTTTGGAAAATAGTCCAGATGGTCCTCAAAAATTTAAACATCACTGTTCTATGGTTTCTGGATACCAATACTGCTGGTTTTGCTGCTGCTCTCTCTCACTCCTGCTGTGTTAATGTTACTAATGTTACTACTAATTATAATATTACCAATGTTACACTAATGATACCTACTTGATATGCTACCTATCTACACTAATGAACGCTGTTTTGGTTCCACGGTGGCCGCAAGATCAAGCATAATGCATCATTTACTTCACTGAGGGCCACAGCTCTTTCTGCTTTCACAGGACATAAGCTGTTCCCTCCAGCACTTTCTGCCATTCCAGACATTCTTGTCTCTAAGTGATTACATGCTTTTAACCACTTCTGTCATCAGACTTCCAAATGATGCTTTTTCATGGTCCTTTTTTTTTTTTATTCTTGAGGAAATCACTCCTCATTTCTTAGAGCCTAATATGAGAGTGGTGAGGAGGAAGAATCGTGGGAACTCACCTGTAACAGTGATTATTCTTCTACAAAAACCTCAACCTTGGATGATTCTTCTTTTGCTCTTTACCTCAGAGTAGGTTTTCTGTCATCTTGGTGGCACCTTTCCCTACAGTTGAATAATCTTTTAGAATAACACTTTACTCATTGATTTATATTAAGAGATTTATTCTCAGTTTCCAGGAAGTGTAGTATCCTCTACACTATATCTCCTAAAGGTCAAAGTATCTTAATCCAAAGAGGATTTCTTGGTAACCCATTTTCATTCAATAAATGTTTATTTGGTGTGTACTCTGTGTTCGCTAATGTAGCAAACACTTGGCATCAGGAAACAAAGCACATACACTGAAAACTACAGTCTGTGCTTTTATTTTAGTTCTCTGTGGAAGATTTCTCTGTATGAAACAGGTAATTATTTGTATCAGGCTCTATATACTATTCAAGTATCAAGAGAGTGGGATGAAAGTTGGAGGCAGCAACCCAGAGACACAGGCTGGTGACAAATAGGTGCATAGTCTGCGGAAGATGAAGCTCAAATATTTTTGTGGGAGAGATAAGTTTTTGTTCTTGTATAAAACATATTTTTTCTTATCTGACAAATTTTAATGTTCCACCTAAATCCATGAGTAACAATACCTGAAGCTGTCAAGAAAAAATTGTCTAGGATCTGGAAATGGGCAAAGGATATTACAAGGGATTATCTGATTCCAGTGGTCTGCATCTTTGACTGACTTCCTATTGTATAGTCTGTTTTAAACTATTTGTGAGTAGAGGATAAGCTGTGGAAAACTGAGGGCAATGGCACAATGATTTCTGGCCATAGTAGTACACATGAATTTTGTCTAGTAGAGAATTTTAATTTCTGCAAGTTGAATTTACGTTTGCACCAGTCTTTACAGCTTATTCGTTATCTTATTAATTAATTAGTGGAAGGAAATCTTTAATGTGGTTCATTTTATAAGAGTCAGGATTTTACCTTTTCCAAAATCATAATTCCAAGGCCTATGATGAAGTTTGATTCTTATGTATTTTGGCCCTTTAGACTGCTTTGAAGCTACTTTGTTCCTCATACAAAAAGATTCCTTCTACCTTTGCAGTGATGAATGAACAACCATATGAAACCTAAAGATAAAAAAATCAATCACTGGAAAATTTAATTTAAAAGTCTATATATTTTGTCTTTGAAACATTAAATGTTAATTCTTTATAAAGCTTTTTTATAAACAGCATAGGTCAGGAAAGACATATCTAAAGTGAAGGAGAGTTTAAGTAGGCCTGCAAAATTGCCTCCATTTTTCAAACCATTTTTCTAGAGTTATGCCTCACAGTATGTATAAGTTATGGCTCTCACAGTATATGTAATTAATCACTTTTCAAAAGGTCTTTGAAAACTTAAATAAATATTTTGATTTAATGAAATGTGATCAGCAAAGTGTTATTGTCTACTCCAATGAACTTATATAAAGATTATCTTTGATAGGTTACTTTTCTGATTGTAAAAGAGATACATTTTCATTGTAAAATACAAAATAATAAAATCCTTAAAGAAGAAAATAAAAATTTCTCAAACTGATAGACAAAGTAATTATTTTCAAAAGATCAGTTTTTATGCATACATAACTTTTTATTTGGCTTTTTCATTTAAAATTTTAGTATATGTATTTCTCTCAATGCAATTAAACTTTGAAAATATCATTTTTAATGATAGTATAATATTCTGTTCTATGATAATATTAAAATTTAATCATTTCTCCCTTGTTCAACATTTGGATATTTCCAGATTTACTCTAATTATAAATGCTATGTTGTGATGAAAACATTAATTCATTCACTGATGACTTTTCATGATATTTGCTTGGACTTTCAAAGTAGATTTGCCACTTTAAAGAATGTTTACATTTTTAGGATTCTTGATATATATTTTCCAATTATTTCAGAAAGCAGTGTACCAATGTACAATCCTAGCATGAAGTGTCTGTCTCATAAGCATTAGCCATAGTTTTAAAGATAATTAATATTTTTTAGAATATACATATACCCATATACATGCATACACATTGACAATTATTTTGGTGCTCAGTACATTATTATTTAGAATAAGATTCTAATGAATATTCTTATATTGCTTTCATTTATTTGTGTTCCTTGACATTGTACTATTTTTAATAAAACCTTTAAGCATGGAAGAAATTGTCTTAAACTAGGCTAGTATAAAACAAAATTTACAAAAATGCACATAACTGACACTACCTTTAAATAATTCTTAGTTATTATCTTCTTACCTCATCTTAGGTAAACATTTCTAAGTTCTGGGTAAAGCCTTGTCTTTCCTGTAAATGTCACTTAATACATAAAAGGTTCTTGGACTTGGCTAGATTTAAGATGAAATATGCTACATATAATTCATAAAGTGCTGGCTGTTTCATATCTACATGCCTAAATCATTTTATTATCCGCTTAATAGCAGAACAAATTAGTCATCCTCTCTGATTCTGGTGCACATTATGCTGAGACATGCCCACCCTAATATGCTTTCTGATAAAGTAAATGCTCACCCTGTCAGAGCACAAATCTTATTTGGACTCCAGGAAAGTCAAGGGAGAGAGAGCTGAGTCTGCAATAGGATTGCTTACTCGAGGAGAACTGAAGATTTATTAGCAGACTTCATTAAATATATGGAAGACCCCAGCATTCAAGGTTAGAAAATTAGGATGCAAACATCAAACCTCTGCGTGAAATGAAACAGGTAGTGAAAACAAGAAAGATAGTTCTGGGTACTTTATACAAGTAGGAAAGGTGGGCTTATATGAAAGTAAATGCTCTAGCTAGCTAAATAAAAAGATATAAAAAGTAACTGGAAAAGTTACTGGTTTGGTTCAGTAATCTGTGACTATAAGGTAAGTAATATTAATTAAATTTCAGAGAGATATATGGTTGTTAATATGGAATAGACTGTCTACTCTAATTATGTATTGTTTACAAAAAATTCATATTTACATTTTTTGGAGTATGTATTTTAAAGTAAAATTTAATATTCTGATGCTTCTATGAAAGCCATTTACACAATTATAAACAAGTTTCAACTTGAAATAAAATGGTACATTTCAATGTAATTTTAATAAAACAGACACATGAAATTATGTTTTGATATTTTAAAGAGATAGTTTTAGTCAAGAGGTTAAATAATAATGATGTAGTTAGCTAAAATTGTTTTGTTTTTGTTTGGTTTTGTTTGTTTCCCAAGTCTACTCCCTGATGCTATTTATAGTCACGAGCCAATTTTTCATCATTTGGAGAAAACAGACATATATCCTATCATGTCAAAAATGCTTTCATTTTCTGTCCCTTCTCAGTTCCTTAACATTGTAATTTTTGCCACAGATTTAGGCATGTAAGTATGATTGTGTTGGTAGCCTGTAATATTCATTTGATTTTTGATTTGGAAAAATAACTGAAATTATTACGCAGTTATTGCATAAGAGTATAGGACAGCCAGAATCTGGAGAGAGAGCATTAGCATTGTAGGCAATGAAAGATGGAGAACCTGAACTAAGGGAAATAAAGTGATTTTTTCCAAAGAAAGTATGGTATCAACAAATTTTTGAACTCTGAATCTATTTTCTTTCCATAATCTTTTCTTTCTGAATCAAGAAAACAGGTAGGGAAACATAAAATGTATCTTAGTGAAAATTTAGGAGGGAGTAAAGGAGGTCAAAAAAATGGACCAAATGATAAATGCTTGAAAAGAAGAAGAATATATTAAGGGTAGTAATTGAGATAAGAGTCTATAGCAGAGCTGAATCCATGTAAAATAGCAAAGTGATCACAGTTGCATCTTTACATTGCCTTTTTATAGCTAGTTTCTTCTACTCCTTCCACAATGTAGAAAACGCACAGTTTCTGCACTTTGGCTATCTACCATTAGTCCATTACACACAGGAGTAACTAAGGCCATATAAAGAGGAGGCTGAAGAAGCCAGTTGAGAAAAGTCTTTAGAAGGAGTTTGATTTTTGTGCTTTGTTCTCCCTCCTACCTCTCACAATGATTTGGGTAGAAGAGGTTGCTTCCACTTCAACTTCAAGCTATGCCAATAGGGAATCAGAGAGATAATTTATAGAACTTGTCAAATGTCCCTAAGTTTGAAAGACATAGTCATTGGTAGTTAGGACTTAAATGTTTAAATAGAAAGGACCTCTCCTATTTGGTGGGCTAAAGACATACTGTGGTGGTTTTATCAAGGGAGAGCTCCACTTAGATCAGATTTGGACCACAGAAAAGAGATCTGGCCTGAGGTTATGCTAAAATAGATTTTGCTAATGATGGCTACCTGAAAGGATAAAGAATCCTCCAAAGACTGATGGACCATAAAATCCTGGGCCTAAGCAATAATCATATATGGCCGTTCAAATGAGAAGCTGCGCTTTGCATTGAGGGAGTTTCAATAGAAGGTCTTTACTGAAAAACACTCCACTGGAATAAGTGCTAGCACTAGTGACATCCAGAAAAATCCAATAACATATTTGAATTATACCAACAAGGTGACACTGTGCCTCTTAATCCCTAATGCCTCTTCCCCTGGGCCCAATCATGGAAGAATCAATAAAGAACAGTAGAATAATGTAGCAGAGTGAGGAGAATAGTGAAGGGGCTTGAAGAAAACAATGTTTTCAAAGGAACAATTTACTTCATTTGACTCTACTTCCTCAACCCCATTATTCCCCAATATAACTTTAATGGATTTCATATGTAAGTTTATATTGAAATTTCTCTTGGAAGGAGATTCCTCTTCCTCTGCCTGAACTTCATTTTTAGTTATTATCTTTGTTATATACCTCCTTTAGATAGAGAAGAGGTAAGGATATCAATAGAAGGTAATTTCAGAGTCCTTGTAGAGGACAATAAACTTGGATTTAGACTAAAAGTGGAAGTTAAACCTAGCTGACTTGCTTATGGTTAATTATATAGATGAAGGAAAAGGACAAATAACCGATAACTTTGGAGAAATTCCAGAAGGTGGTATATAATTTTTAAGAATGCAAATTCTGGTGCCAAACTAATGGATTTAAATTCAAACTCTAACACAACCTAGCTATGAGACTTTGAACAAGTTACTTAACTTAGTGCTTCTTTTTTCTCATGTGTAGATAAAGAACAATTTTAGTACCTAACTCTTATGGTTCTTATAAAGATTAATGAATGATATAACTCACATAACACACTTAGAAAAGGAACTGGGACATACTAAGCAGTTAATAAATACTAGGTACTGTTATCTTATGCATCATCTTTACCATCACCACCACTACTGCTATCATTGTATAAATTCATCTATGGCCTAAATTGCAGATTTCAACTGATCTCAAATTTGGAATTTTCCAGATTCAGTGATAACCAAAGTTTCCAATGTGAGCTAAGCACCCATATTGATTAACATGAGGCCATTTTATAACAGTCAAATTGACCAAATGTTTCTCCTTTTCTGATTCTCTCCAGTTATTGGGTAATTGTAGAAGGAATCCTCTCCTTAGCTTCATATTCGTTTTTGCAGTAATGCAAGATAATTGCATCACTGAAGCTATTTAACATTTCCTAGTTAATATATATCACGAATTTAGGATTTATATGGTGTCAGACATTACATTATATATTTTACAAATATCATGTTTAATCCTGAGAATAAACTTTCCCTTCCATTGTAGATGTTATTATCCCTCTTTTGCAGGTAAGAACCTGAGGACTCAGAGAGACTAGGTAGTTTATGAAAAGTCACATGTATTGAAACCAGTAGAGTTAGCATTTCAATATATTTTCTGATTCCAAAGACCATTCTTTATTCCTAAATCAATGTGTTTTTTGGGATTCATTTGATACAATCCATATATTTAGTTCTAAAACACTAAGTGTTTAATCCCCTGTGTTATTATTTTTCATGAGCAAGTAATATGCCTAACAGATACATTTTATTCATCCATGGTCATCTCTTCTAGCTCTCACCTCAATCTTCTCTCTTACTCAATGCTTAACCTTCTAACAGCCCTTAACATCAAAAACTCCTGACACCTACTCCATACTTCACCTCTTATGTATTTTGAACATTACTGGATAATAAAACATGATGAAAGTATAATGACTTTTTTATATCAGCACATATGTGGTAACAAAATGGTTGAGTCAATATGGTGGTTTCAAAATGTGGTATAAAGCAGCCATACCAAGGTGTATTGTATGCCTTAACAACTATGTAATATCTGGCTTTCCCCGAATGTTTTATCTATGACCTCAACATGGCCTTAGTAAATTGTGCTTTGT
Organism: Cheirogaleus medius; assembly: GCA_008086735.1. NCBI lineage: Eukaryota > Metazoa > Chordata > Mammalia > Primates > Cheirogaleidae > Cheirogaleus > Cheirogaleus medius. Next base: position 35,964,492 of record VBSM01003204.1, on the reverse strand, counting down.
GGACCAAACCACCAGAATATTCACTATTAAGAACCAGTTGTTTTTATCACACAGACCCAGTCTGGTCAAATGATTTGTGTGACTTTCGATTGTCTTCTCTGAGCTGTGTTTGTTCAGTCAAAACAGCAGTCTAGGAAGATATCACGGACTCTATAATTAGAACTTGTCTTCAAACCAAATTTTAAAAATATAGGAAATCTTGAGAAATATGCCAATGGAAAAGTATACTTTGAAAGACAGTAACTTCTGATTAAGGAATCTGGCAAAAATAAGGATATCACTCAAGTCTCTCTCTAATGCTGGGATAAGTCTTTTTCATTTTATCTACTCAAGTAGAAGGCCATCAGTGTATCAACCTGTGTCCTTCCATGTTTTTTTTTCAGTATTGTGGTCTCATGAAAACAAAGTTTTATTTCCATCATGTGGATGTGTTTTACATTGTCAGAAGTTCTGATAAATGTTCCTGTAAAAAAAGTTTGCTCAGCTTAACTGTGGACTGGCTTAGTGCTCTGCTACCCCTTGTTTCAGTGATAGTGTGAAAAGCCTACCCTGATCTAGAACCTGTCTATTCCTTGTTCCTTCCAGTTTGTGATTCTTATCAAATGCAGGCCTGCACACAATCATTTCCTATACATGGGCTTCATTCTAAAGTAAAACTGCCCTGAAGTAGAAGTGATGGTACATTTTTGGATATATTAATAAATTTTGCTTCAGAAAATTAAAATACATACTTAAGATGATTGCTAGTGAATTGAGGTGAAATAACAATTGTAATGATGGAACTCCCAATTCCATGATCCTACTCTACCTCCTTTTCTTAAAGCTCCAATTGGAATAAAGTATGACATCATAAATACCAGATGCAATGTCAGTACCAGAGACAGAGCTCTGACAAAAGGTGTATAGATAGTAAAAAGAAATGGTTACTCAAAGGAGGATTTTGTTGTTTGCTAAGGATTTTGTCTCTTGCTTGATTCTGCACTTCTGACTTCTGCTTCTACTATGGAGCCAGATTAGATTTGAGAAAACCTCACTTGCTCATCAATCTTAGGTTCTGTGCTCCCTTGAGAAGCAGCATTACAGAGACATTAAAAGGCTCCAGATAGTTTCTAATACTGACCCTGTTTCTTTCCAGTGTTTACAAATCCCTCTGGAACTTAGATTGTTCATCAGTAAAAATAGAGATAATAATAAATATTCCATAGAGTTGCTGTTATACTACAAAGTGTGTGACACATAATCATTGCTTCACAAATGCTAGTAATTATTATATTATTATTATTGCCAACATTATAGCCTAGAGATGTGTCTCTGAGTGACCAAATTCTTGCTTACTAATAACACTTGTAAGAACATGAAGTATGATGGAATTAAAATGGATAAGAAAAGTTATACAGGGAATAAGTAAACAATGTGCATGACCCACTCCCTCTTTCCTTTTAACTTAGTGAAATTTAAGAAGCTACTGAAGATGAGAGGCAAAGTCTGAGTGTGGGTTATGTTGTACTAGAGAGGCCCAGAAAAGATTAGAATCAGGCCAGTACTTCCTACTTTCATGTTGAGAGAATCAACGTCCATGTACAAGTCAGTGTTTTGCTCAATTAAGAATGACACTATACACTATGGTGTTCACGACAATGATATCGTTTTTAGGTTGGGTTCAAAATTATAATGTCATAGAATATTAGAGCTGCAAAAGTTGCTGATAATCACCTAGATATGTATGAATTTTGCAGACGAAAGAGCTGAGGCCAGAGTCATGGTATGATTTGTTTGGGGTCACTCAACTGGTCAGTGGCATAGATAAAAAAGAATTCTGGTAGTTTTACAGCCAGTATAGATATGAAAGTTTTATATCTGCAGACCTTACAGAGTTTCAATAAGAAGCAGCTGGAGGCATGAGTACATTTTATTGTATTCTGCAAGAAAAATGAATCCACAAATAGTTTTATTTCAGGAGAACAATGTTCCACCCAAATTAGGTTCAAAAGCTGTCAACAATAAAATAATTCTATCAGCTATTTAAAGTACAGTTATCACTGTGAAGTAGTTGGTAGTCTAAGGATGTTGTTATATCATACCAAAACATCTGGACACTTCAATCAACCGGATGTATTAACATTTTATAGACAGAGCCCAAATGATGTAGCAAATTTATAATCTTATTTTTTTCATCACACAAGATTAAATATTATAAAAGCTGGGTTTCAACATAGAGGGTACTCAGTTAATATGAGATTTGCTTACCACTACTCTGACCTATTACACATTTGTTTTAAATTTTTACTCTCAAAGGACAAATTTATTTTCCTCATTTTGAAGTTCTTGGCTGGGAGGGATAAAAGGGAATGGGGAATATAGATGTAATATTTATATTTTGTCAGTAAAAATAAATTATTTAAATTTGTCAGAGAGGCATAACATGTTATTGTTCTAATAATATTGTGGTTGATTTTAGGATGTGTTTCTACAGAAATAGCCCTATAATCATCATTTAAAAAATAAAGTGAGAAGTCCTTCCTCCCTTTTCTCTTCTATTTTAATTCCCATCCCCCCTTTAAAGGGAAAAGTTGTCTTCTCTAAAGACCAACTTTCTTAACTTCATTCTTTAATTTATTTAGTAGATATTTATTGTGTTCGATGTGTTTACTAGGCAGTGTGTTGGTTGTTGGTTGTTGGATGTATAAGGGTGGGTAGATTAGATGGCCCTTGGGTGTATAAATCTTGGCATTTGACATGACAGAGAGATAATTGCACAGTGTGTGATAAGAATCATGACCAAAGAATATATGGGGTGTTGAGGGATGAGAGGAAAGGCATCTAATACAACTTTGAGTGTCTTGGATAAAGTCATCTTACACTGTTGGTGGAACTGAAAATTAGTACAACCCCTGTGGAAAGTAATTTGGAGATATCTCAAAGAGCTAAAAATAGAAATATCATTTGATCCAGCAATCCCACTACTAGGCATCTACCCAAAGGGAAAAAGCACATTCTATAATAAAGACATCTGCACTTGAATGTTTATGGCAGCACAATTCACAATTGCAAAGATGTGGAAACAACCCAAGTGCCCATCAATACATGAGTGGATTAATAAAATGTGGTATATATATATATATACATATATATATATATCATGGAACACTATGCAACTACAAAAAACAGTGGTGAACTAGCACCTCTTATATTATCCCGGATAGAACTTAAGCCTATTCTACTAAGTAAGGTATCACAAGAATGGAAAAACAAGTACCACATGTACTCACCATCAAATTGGTACTAACTGATCAACATTAAGGTGCTCACATGGAAGTAATATTCACTGGGTGCTGGTCAGGTGTAGGAGGGGTGGAGTTGGTCAACTCACAACTAATAGATGTGGAATGCACTGTATGGGGCAAGGGCAAGCTTATAGCCCTGGCTTGGGCAAGGCAAAGGAAAGGCATTATATGTAACCAAAATGTTTGTACCCCCAAATATTCTGAAATAAAAAAATGGGGATTTAGCATAAAATTCAAATCAATAAACTGAATGAAAATTCTGGAACTAAACAATTCAATAACTGAAATTAAAAGCTGACTAGGTGGGTTTAACAGCAGATTGGTTACAGTTAAATAAAATATTAGGAAACTGGAAAATAGGCCAATAGAAATATCTGGAATAAAATATAGAGAATTAAAATGAACATAAAATACAAAAAAAAGTGCATAAGATGCAAATGTAACATGGTGAAATGGTCTAATATACATACAATTGAAGTGCTAGAAGGGAAGGGGAAAGAAATTATGGCGTATACAATATTTAGAATTTCTCCAAACCCATGAAAGCCACAGAAACAAGAAGTTCAGAAAACCTCAAGTAGAGTAAACACAAAGAAAACCATACCTAGGGAGAATCATAGTGAGTTGCTGAAAACCAACAACAAAAAGAAAAATACTCAGTGCATCCAGCAAAAATTTAAAAGACATTTTAACTTCAAAGGGACAAACAGTAAGACACACACACACACACACACACACACATACACACACACATAGCTAATTTCTCAGAGTGGAAACAGAGGATAATGGAATGACATCTTAATGGTGCTAAGAGGAAGTGTCTGTACAGGACAAGCAAGTAGCAGAAGAGAGATCTGAGTCTGCTTATTCTATCAAAGGAAAATAAATTCTTGGTTGTCTCTTGATGATTTATGCTGCTTTAATGAGAGTTTTTACTTTTCTATTTTCACCTTTTGTATCTTTACTAAAATTTTTTGTTTTCTGTATCTAACTGAAATAAAGCATTACATGTATTCTAATTCCAAGAAAAGAAGTTAATATATTACTCATGAAAAAAAGAAAGAAAAAAAAAAACAGATGGGGGCTCAAAATGTTTCTGAAAGCCCAAGCACAGGTTGAAGATCCAAATGGAGGTATTAGGATGAGAATCGTACAGAGGTATACTGGAGGAAGAAGTAAAAGTTAGAGTGAGCAGAGTAGGTGTGGCTGAAAATTTGCACCTTTATCCTAAAAAGCGGATGTGCTTTAGTAGGTAGACTGGCCTTCTCATCTCACAATACACTGAACATTCACAATAACTCATTTCCCCAGAATCATATTCTACCTTACATTATAAATTATTTTTTCAAGTATATATGTCAATTTTCTAAGAATATTTAGGGTTCCATAGACCTAGAACTATGCTTTATATTTCTTCTTACTCCAAAAATACCTTGAATAGACATTCATTAAGTAACTGATAAGTCAATTCATATACTTATGGAGCAGAACATTTTCCAATAATGGCTAATAAATGTAGAAACCTTAAAAAGACTTACCAGAAGCAGAATATAGAAAATTTAGTTTTCAACTTAGGAAATGGCCAAGGTGAAAATGACATGGGGGAAGTAATTATTTTCCTGGGTAGTGAAGGAAATATAAAGATACGGAGTAGTTTTATTATTAAAAAAAAAACCAAAAAACCTTTGTGATAAACCTATATAAAAAAACAGAAGTTTTTTTCTGTAATATTTTTTGTTTTTAACTGTTAAGTATTCTGAATCTGGGAAACTATAATATACATTAGTATTATACATCATCAAAATGTATCAAGAAGTATGAAAAGAATATTAAAAAGAGAGAACTTTAAAAAACATTTTTGGAGCATTTGTCATACTAGTAATTAATTCCTGGCCTGAAGATGCTCACCAACTGATGCAAAAGACATAATTATAAAATAACCACTATTCTGTTGCTTACTGGAAAAAATTAATATATATATACATATATATATATATAGAGAGAGAGAGAGAGAGAGATTTAGAGGACTCCATTTACTTAGAATCAACTTGTATACTTGACTCCCCATGAACACCATGCTTCCATATTTTGTAGGGATGCACCAAGTTTTCCTCTGTTTGGCATTTATCTTGCCTACAAGAGAAATGATTCGGGGTGTACTCTATAAACCTGGGCCTCTGGGGAGAACCTGGGGAGAACCTCAGATTTTCTGTTCTCCAGTCTCCATTCAGGTAATCAAAGGCAGGAGGTCATGATCTGAAGCATAAAATATTTGCAATGTTAATATAGTCATATTCAAATGAATATAAATATTGTGTAAGTTATTGGAAAAAAGATAAATAGATAAATTGCCATGTTTTATATCTGTGATAACTACATATTCATATTTTTTCACATCACTATTCTGCTTGAATTGGTTTAAAAATTTGTGTTCAGATATTCTGAATATTTTCATTGATATTATTATAACACAAAACATCCCATTTCCATTTCAAACACTTATTTTTGTGAGCAGTCCTTCTTAGGGCTTATATGACTTTCGCTTTTCTTTTCTTTTTTTTTTTTTTGAGACAGAGAATCACTCTGTGACCTGGGCTAGAGTGCAGTGATGTCATTATAGCTCACTGCAACCACAAATTCCTGGGCTGAAGAGATCCTCCTGCCTCAGCCTTCTAAGTAGCTGGGATTACAAGTGTGTACCACTATGCCCGGCTAATTTTTTTTTCTATTTTTTTGTGGAGATAGGGTCTTGCTATGTTCTTCAAGCTGCTCTTGAACTCCTGACCTCAAGCAACCCTCCTCTCTTGGCCTCCCAAAGTGCTAGGATTACAGATGGAAGCCACTGTACCTGGTCTATTATGGATACAGTTGATGATGACCCATGTTTTGTTGCAGCAGTTGGTAAATTTCATCCCTTTGTTAGTTGAAAAATTGAAAATAAATCCAGTACCATCTCATTAAAAATGCATTTTCAATTAAAGTTTACTTTTTGTTTCATAAATATTAAGATAAATAAAATCTCATGTCATTTTGATCAATTATGTACTAATATTTAATAATAATAGTAATGATAACTCACATCAGAAGAAATTTTTGACAGAAAATTTTTAGAACAGGAAACAAAGAAAAATTAATTCTCAATTCATATACATATTAATATTTTAAGGGCAGATAAACATTATAGTGTGAGTAATACAAATTTTAAACATAACAATATCTTATGCTAAGATGATATTTCATGGGGAAGTGGAATAGGTAGGTGAGTTCAAAGAGTAAAAAGAACAGTGTATAATCTTGGATTCTTTGGAAGTAGGCATCAATGTCTATAGTATTTAGATGCTATACAATATCTTTAAAATCCTGAAGGAACACGTTTTTTAAATTTTGAATATTTAAAATTCATCAGACATTCTATTCTTTACACAATTTAAATTGATGATAGAAATTATAAAAATCAACTTAAAAATGTGTGAGAGGCACATGGTTATTTTGAAAATTCTTTTAGCATTTGCCCAAGCAAAAAGTTCAAAGACCACTGTTTTGCCTGACATTTGATTTGGTTTTACTGAGTGTGTGAGAGTCAAATTGTAATGCTGAGATACGTGTGAAATTTATGTAGAAAAACCAACAGAAGTTCATACAGAAACCAAAACTTAGAGAGGAATTAATAGTGAGCAGAAAGAGAGAGCTAAGGACAGTAATAATTATTTTCAGAACAGCAGGTATCAAGAAACTTATGAGTGATTGGGAAGTTGAGAATCTTTAATGTAGAAAAATCTAAGCTGCATTGTCTTATGATATAAAAATACTCTCATACCTCTCACACTGGTGGTTGTACTGTAGCATTTCCTTCAGCTGTCATTCTAGGAAATTACCTTTGGCTGAAGGGGGCTACCTTGCCTGAGGTCATGCCCTCTTGTACCCTGGGTAGATAAGGACCAATTGATACAAGGATACAAAGGGATGGGCCCCCACTTTTCCTTCATTTGAGCCATGTCTGAAGCTTCAGCACTCCCTTTGAGATTAGTTGAAGCCTTGGATGCAACTTCATGGTAGTCCAAATTCTCTCTTTGCCCAATCCTGTTTCTCTCACTCCTTCCTAGATGTTTTTATGAAAGGCCCTCCGTTGGTTGAAATTTGTGCATGCAAATCTCCATTTTCTAGTGTTTCCTGGGAAACCCTGCCTAAAATATCTTGGTGAATAAAACCCTTAGCATTAACATTTTGTCACTGAGGAAACTGCATCAAAATCTAATGACCCTAAATTAATATTAAATAACAATTAGAAAAAAAGAGTTTGAAATAAAGAAAATGCTGCATTTAAACATGAAAACTGTGTGTGATTTCATGTTTGAGTAAACATTACCGTCTTCATAGGAATCAATTGGCCAGTAAATGTTATGGTAAAAATATCTACACAAAGATGACAAAATAAAATTACTGCAAGACTTAAAATGCTGGGAAAACTTCAAATTGTTGTTGGAAGTGTTAGTTTGAAGACACTTTTGTGTCTTTAATAAAAAGATATGATTGTTGGCATAGAAAATTCAAAGGAAGAATTTTCTGAGAAATCTCCTCTTCCTTGATATCCCTTAGAAAATTCCAGTCTACCTGAATTTGCTTAGTATTTTACTATAGACTAGAGATTTTAAAATTGACATCAAGTGCTTTAAAAATGCAATAGAAAAAATAGAGTAAAATCAATAATAGTGTGAGGAATGACTTGAACAGCTTGTATTTTCACAGTGGTCATCAAAAAGTAATTTTATATCCAATAATTTGTATTGATTGTTTGTGAAACTGTAATGCATTATGCCATAAGCCTGGTTGTGCAGTTATAAATATATGTACCATTTTGTTGATCTTGGCTTTTTTTTTTTTTACCTTATTGAGTTTCATTTTCTCTAAAAGGAATCTTATTTTGTAGCATTTATATGTGGAGGCAAGATTCAGAACTACAACTATTAATTTAAACATCTTCAGTCACACAATTGGTACTCTCTTTTCTGGGTCCTGAAGAAAAAGAGCAAAATATATGAAATATAATATTATTTCAAGAGAAAATACTTTTGGAATCATCTACATTGTAATCATCAACTACTGTGACTTTTCCAGGGTCCTACAGTGAAATATTTCATTAAAAGCCTAATTGTGCCATTAAAAGCTGAAAAATATACACACCCTAGGACATTTTGAGTACAAAACCTTCCAATATATCTAGAATTTCTATCTTGGATAAATAAGATATTATCTCACCTAACTTTGTATTACCCTTGGCATCTATGTTATAGGCCTATTTTATAAATAGGACTCATTTATAATTTTCTGTTTTATTCTTTTCGTCACTTTCTGGAATAAGAATGCTAAAATGAAAAGGTTTAGTTGATTTATTTATTCAGGTGCTAAAGCAAGACAGACCGGATAATCCTCACATAGACTTGAATTAGGGGAATCAATCTTGATTCTAGGGGACTGTTTGCTGATTGCCACAGTGGGTATTTATGTCAATTTAGAGGGAGAAGCTGGAAAGTCCTGAATTACTATGAATAACACTAATAATAATAAGATGAAATTGCATCAATTGCAGGAAAAGGGAGACAATATCTTATGAGGAGTTTTAATCAATTTGATTCAGGATATGTGAGAAAAAGTCTTACCTTTATTTCTCCTTTGATTCAGTGCATTTCTTAATACTGGTATGAAATAAGAGTGGATCCTTTCTAGAGAACATGAAAAGGAGCTGAGTTCTGACTCTGAGTTTTAATAAAGAAGGGAGTAAAAAAATTGCATATGGGAAACTGACATCTAATTTACAGAAGAAGGGAAGATTTTGAAAGCATAGAGGTTTAACCAGGTATGACTTAACTATGGCTCTAACGTTTATTGATTGCATGACCTTGAGCAGCTTACTTAACTTCCTCAAACCTCAGTTTCCCTGTCTAAAAATAAATAATATATAAATACCTATCTGGAGGTTGTTGTTAGGATTTAATGAAAGCATTCATTTATTTATTCAACAACTATGTGCCCAAAATAGAAGTTCCTACTCTTAAGGGGAAGGTAGGTAAGTTAAAAAATATAAGAATAAGATAATTACAGATTGTAATTTTTTCGAGAAGGAGTGTGTCTTAGATGGATTGATCAAATGAGCCTTTTCTGAGATGACATTTTGTCTTAAGAATGGCTACTAAGAAGCCAGCCATTAAAGAGCATGGAGAAAAGCATTTTAGGCAAAATTAACAGCAAATGCAAAGGCTCTAGAATGCAGATAAGCTGAGTGTAGGGGAATAAAAGTGGGAAGAATACTATGAGAGAGGCAGAATGTGGTCTCAGATGAAATTTTTAATCAGCATACAATAGCAGTAGCTATTGAAATGTTATGCTATTCATTGAAGCTCTAAAACTATTTCTATTACAATTGTATTGGAGAATTGATCTAATGTTGGCAGGATATTATTGAATTTAGTAGTGAGTGGTTTAATGAATAAATTGTTAGACTAGCAGGCAGCATATTGAGTTTTAATTCACAAACTTACATCTGACTTCCTGTATGAACTTGTGAAAGTTATATAATCTCAGCCTCAGTACCAACGATTTCCTACATTTCACCCCTTACAATTCTCATGTCTACTCTGAGAATTCAAATTGGAATCATTATGACTAATAAATTCTCTATAGATAGATATAAGATATATCATATCTGATAATAATGGCATGTTGTGAGTTGTGACCATCAATATAAACATTCGTTAGTTCGTAATTAATTTAAACTGTTCTAAAAATTAAGAACATTTTATCATTTGCCTTTAATTATTTGTTTAATTTGTAAATTATAATTGCCACTTTCCAACACATAATTCCTAGTGTGGTGGAATCTATGTTAATGTGTAAATTATCTACATAACACAAAAAAAAAACTGCTAATGAAAATGGAGAAAGATTTCACACAATTGCTGGAATATTTTGAGATACCCACATGATATCAAGAACTGGGAAGATTCTGAGATTTTACCCTATGTTATGGATTGAATTGTGTCCCCTCTCCCTCAAATTCTTATGTTGAAGCCCTAACTCCCAATGTGACTGTATTTGGAGATAAGGTCCTTAAGGAAGTAATTAATGTGAAATGAAATCATAAGGGTGGGACCCTAATCCCATAGGACTGGTGTCCTTATAAAGAGAGGAAGAGACCTCAGAAGTGCTCATGTACAGATCAAAAGCCATATCAGAACACAGGCAAAAGATAGCTATCTTTAAGATAAGAAGAGAGGCCTCACCAGAAACCAACCCTACCAACACCTTGATCTTGGACATCTAAACTCCAGTACTGTGAGAACATGAATTTCTGTTCTTGAAGCCACCCAGTCTATGCTAGTTTGAGCAGACTAATACATTCTACTTCAATGCTAACAAGTTAGCCTGCTACACAGTTTCATGGATAATGGCAGAAACCATAAGATTCTTAGGTCAGACGAAGGCCTTTATAACTCACAACAATAACAATAGAGAGTATTAACATAGTGTCTTTTCCTGGTTCTCTGAACCCATTTCCCAAAGGATGAGACACAGAGGGCCAAGCTATATCTGTGCATAAATTCATTACATTACAGCAGAGGAAACTTGAAGTAAAGGAAACAGAGTCTTGTAATGGGGTTAAGCATGTCTTCTCTTTGCTCCCCCGGGGAGGCTGTAATTAAACCTGCTCTGTTTCTAGAGAGTGACACTATCTCTATCTTCCAAGGCTATTCATTGCTATATAGACATCCTTCAAAAGATAGTCTGGAACAAAAGCAAACAAGATCTCTCCTTGCAAGATGTGTAAAAATGTGAGAATACCAGTGGAGAATTATCTCTTAACACAGGGTTGCTCTTATTAAAACAAAACAAATGAACAACAAAAAAAATCTTAATGTCTCAGGAAAATTATATTTAAATTTATATTCAAAGAGAAGCTTCATTGAAGAATCTCCTAATTCTTATATGAAAGATAATCAAAAATTTGCATCTTAAATGTCTAGTCTTTATTACAAATTTAAGTCAAATTATTTTATTATATGAACTAGTTCTCTAAATTAAAATGCTCCTTCTCAAATGCAGTAACCCTGGACAATACAAACAATTTGTTGGGTGCACATTATTAAAAGAATTAACTTCAGTCTCTTTAAGGTCAGATAAGTAAGTTGAGAGGGGATAGTAATTAAGAAATGGATCTTGTGACTAACAGAATTTTACAGCTTTGAAGATGGAGCCCTGATATATTTTTTTACCTCCATTAGATATAATTATTACTAATCAGTTTCAATGATTTCAAGGAATCATTTATGATTTGTAAGACTTCTTCCCTCTTCCCACTCCTCCAAGGATAGTTTTCCCAGAAATGGATTAGCTATATTGATTCACTCTTCCTGGATGTGTTCTATACTTGTTCCAGGCACAGGGACTATTTTAAAGCAAATTATGAACCTTTCTTCTTGTTAAATTCTGAAATGTTGCTGCTTAAAAGCCAAATATATTCTATGAAATGATTTTTTAAGATCCTAGATGAATGGCAACAGGCTTTAAGACCAGACTTTCTAGAATTCTAAGAGACTTCACCCTTAAACGAATTGTTATGTGAAGTTCCACAATGAACTTTATCATTGAGAGATTGCTGTGACTCTAGTTACGATTCTGCTTTTAGGAAAGGTCCCTGACACAGTTTTTACTTTGGAAATAATATTTATTCCCTTCTGGAGTCAGCTACAGTGTGATTTGTAGAGACCCACTGAAGGAGCACAATAACCTAAGTCCATTAACATCACCATTAAACAGGAGATAAAACCAAGCTCTACCATTCAGTATCCTCACACTATGTGTTGTTTATTTAAGCAGCAAATCTATTAGCTATCAAGCTTTGCATTTAAGTGTAAAACTCAAAATATTCCAGCAAGAACAACAGAAAAGCAAAGCCACTCCTAAGTACACTGACACCATCGACACATTGCTTTTGACTTAACTTCCCCACTCCCACTTTCTTCCACTGCCAGTATGCCACTTTTTCAAATTAACATCCCAGCTCTCACCAAATTCATAATTTAAGTTCAGACAAAAAATTTATTTATACCATTTTTGTCCACTAATTCTTCGAGGGTTTTTAATCTGTCAGTGTAAAACATTTCTAAACACAGTGAGGCCTCAAACTCCTCCAACATTACTTTCTCTGAAAATAGTCTTGAACTTATTATTTATGAAGATTTTTTTATACTACCTATTTCTATTTCATCCAGAATCATCTCAGCAGTTTAAATATCAAATAGGTAAAGGCCAAATTTAACTAAAGAAGACAATTTCCTTTAGAGCCATCCTTACTCTACCACTTCAAAAAGAAAGTATTAAGGGAGTCATCCTTAGTAATTAATATAAAATAATAGTTAAAATCAGGGCAGGTACATGGGTGTGGAAACTTTTCAGTTACCCAGTGCCGCATGTTTGGAAGGGCCCCACACATGGTTTAATATTTGTTACTATGTTGAAATTCTTTATTTTTGAACAAGGGCTCCAGGTTTTTATTTTGCATTGGACCTCATAAATTATGTAGCCTATCCTGGTTATAGTTTATGATGCATTTATGATTTTATTTCCATCCTAATTTTTCATTCAGGTAGCCAGTATGCACCCAGATTATGCAGCTGACTTACCCAAGGTATATGAGTATGAAGTTTTTGTTTGTTTGTTTGTCTTAGTGTGGACGATAAAGGCATTCTTTCATATTCCTCATGTTTATATCTAAATGTGTAACCAGGGAGCTGAACTGATCTCTGGACAAAGATTTAGTAGCAAAAGACACTTATAAAAAACTATTTCTTTAATTAATAATGTAAAATAAAGTATAGAATACTGAACTGTATTGTTGACTACAGCCAGGATAAGATGTGTATTCTTCCTATATTAATAAATAAGAATTGCAACATATAACAAAGAAAAGAGCTAAATAAAATGAGTACATAGTCTAAAATGCACTTTCATAGTTAGACACAAAATCATATAAATTAGAAAAATCAATGCAGAAGTTAAATATTCAGGAAATGCAGATAAAGACCAAACAGGGGGAAATGATCTTAATATATAATATGAGATTCTCATCAGGCATGCGCTGTACATCTTTGGTATTTGAAAGAAGATATGATATTTACTCCCTTTTTATTTTTTAAGTTTGGAAACTAGAATACTCTTGCAGGCAATGGCTTCTGTAGGCCTACAAACACTCTGCTCTTCCCACAGTAAAGAGAAGTTATAAAATACCAAGCTTTGAGCACAACTTTCATGTTTCTTTATATTTTTTCTCTCCAAAGAATGCTTTAGCATTATGCCACACTCAGGATCCAGAAAACTCATATGGAAAGGAATTAAAACAAAGAGTTAGAGATGATTAAACTTTAACATCTTACTGCTTAATTCTCATTATCCTGTCCTGAATTCATTAAGGTGTCAGCACGTGGGCCAATACTTGTTTACATAATGGTTAAGATATTCTCCTGTTTGAAGATTCAAGAATAGATCAAGAAAAGCCCTAAGGGCCCCTTCTAGGCCTACTGTAGTATTTGCTGTTGAATTCAGAAAATGGTGCCCTTCAGGGTAAAATCACATCCTAGCAAAGAGAGATGAAACATTTATTTAAAATGCATAAGATGGCACAACATTAGGTAGCAGCGTATATTAAAATATGTGGAATTTCAGATCTGTCAGGCTCGTACTCTTCTTTGCGTGTCATAGGAGCATATAGGAAAGAAAATTGCAACATTAATACAGCTTTCAAACATTTAGGGCTCTAATAAACAAACATCTCCATTAGCATTGGATAAAAATTAGTATCAATGCATAGGGCAGTATTAAAAGTATCTTTACAACTAGTTTGTATATACACTTTACAGCAGACTGTGCAACACCTGATGTCATCAACACTAAATAAGCATTTGGGAAATAGCTTCATTGGAGTACTTAAAGAATGAAGTCCTTTTGCATAATTGAGGGCATATATTCATGTAGTGTTCGTGACAGGATTTAATAAAGCCTCATACAGTAAAATCTTAAATCTTTAAATAAAAAAATATTGACATCAATACATAGAGCAATGTGCAAAGAATATTTGCCATTAACCATTTGTTTAAACTTTCTCGGTCTCAATTTCCAGTCTGAAAAACTACAGGTGGGGCCCAGAGGCATTGCTTTCATTTCGCCTGTTACATTAATCTATCTTTATAAGACTTGTAGGAAGACTTAATTGTTCATTATCCGTCTTTGAGAATCACAGTTTAATGGCTTTATTTTTATTCATTTGTTTATTTATCCAACAAATTTTGCCTGATTGTTCTTAAGTACTATCCTTAGCTCTGAAGATTAAAGGATGAGGGGGATAGGAGGGGAGATGGGAGTGGGGTCCTCATTTAGCTTACAGTCTGGTGAGTGTAGCAGACGATAATAAAAGAATTACAGAAGTAAACATGGCCTTGGACTGGGAGGAATATAATAATGATGGGTTACATGGAGCTAGGATTGCATATGATCTGGTCAAGAAGAACAAAGTAAGCTCCTTTGAAGGTTCTCATTATAGAACTGAGATCTGAGAGAAGAGGCAGAGTCAAAGATTTGAGGAGGCTGGAGTCAGTACTTCAATAAGGAAGAGCAAAATCTTGGTGGTTAATAATAATATGATTTAATATTAATAAAATACAAAATTAACAAATTTATCATCTTTAATACAGACTCCTTGTGATCTTACTGGCCCCCAACATATTAATAGTATTTTAATGTGCCTATAATTTTAAAAGTTGCTCTTATCACTTTTGTTTTATCTACTTATTATTATTTTTACGATTAGCATGCTGGAGGTTTGATGCTTATTGAAACATCACTTGTTTTAGCACTAGCCCAGGATAAGTTAATGCTACTAGTTTTAATTGATGATTGTGCAATAAATCAGCCATATGGTGACATTTTCCATTGTGTTTGTGTTTCATGCAAAGGAAAAAGGAGTTGATCCGTTGACCAGGGCTTACACCTGATATGGTCATTAACGCTATAAATGGCTGGGAGATACATTAATTGGAACACTTCTCAAAGAATGAAATTCTGAGTAATTGAAGGATGTATTTGTATACTGTTTATCATATGACTCCATAAATACTTTTATAGTATACCTTCATCCTCACTTTTTAACAGCACCACAGAGGGAGAGTGCTTGTTATAAATTTGCTCATCTCTTTTTCATTTGGAGGCTGACCTAATGATTTAGTGTCACTGCTCTGTCCTTATAAAAGTTAACGGATTAAGCATTGTATTTCTACGGAAGTTTTGGTAATAGCAGATTTCCAATTTCAAAATTCAGCTGTGCACTAATCATATTAATTAACGGTAGTAAAAAAGAAATACACAAAAAACTTCTTTTTATGAAAATTAGGAATATATATCAATATTTATATATTTTTTAAAAACTTACAAAACAAACTCTGAAAGATTCTGATCAGGTGAGAAGATAAAAATAGTGCAATAATGCATTTCCCAGAATGACAGCTAGTGATATCTGTAAATGGCCTTTCGCATAAGAAAGAAAACACACTGCTCTAATCAATACACAGATAGTCTGTAATGTAAAGATTAGGATCAGAATATTTAAAAATTTAATACTTTGCCACTCCATATAGCACTTTGGAAGTCAATATCTTTGGAAACCTGGTCCATTTCCCTTCTTTAAAAGCATTATATATTTAAAGTTTTTAAATTATTTATTTAGTCCATGTGATTAAAAATGAAAAAAGTTAGTCCACCCATTATCTTCTGCAGCTACTGTCTGGATATTAGTTTTGTGTTTTTTTCCCCTCCTCTTAAATCTTCGATTTTTTTTTCTTCTTATTCTGTAAAGAGAACTCAATAAATACAGTAAGAGAGCAAAAGCAAACCTCATCGACCCACTAACATCAGAGGATGTTACTTGTATATTTTATTCAACTGTGTTACTTTCAGATCTGATAGTTGAAAATATGATGTAGTTAAATTGCGATGGACTTGCTTAATAAATATTTGTTTTGTAATTGAAAGTACTTATGTATGAATTGTAAAAAAATTTTCCAATCTCGTATTGATGTATGCTGTCCAGAATACTAGTGTTTGTGTGGGTCCCTACCCATGAAAACTATCACGGTTTTAATCTGGGATGTGTATTTAGGTGTTTTTCCTTCAAATCATCTTTTGGGATATGGAGGGAGAAACTTGGAAACTTAGATATTACCAATTTTAAGTAACATCCTGTTTATTTTCTCTCCAGTAGCATGCACACTATGGGTCATTTTATTTAAGAAATAACACAATTTTTTTTCCTCTCTAACCCCCTGAGGGATTCTGTCATCCAAACAGAATCTGCTCTATACTTTTAGCAAAAAAGAAAGGGTGTGCATAAGAGGATTTTTGTATTTACAGGTGGCTGAAAAAGAGAATAAGATAGTAACAGCTCTCCCTTTTCAGTCAGTAATAGAGAGGATAACAGAAAATGGCAGGTAGAAAAAGGATGAAGAAATCAGATGAGTAACTCAGCTCTGGACTAGACTTGCTTCTTCACAGAGGGAGAAGCAAGAAGACAGATTGTGGGCAAGTGAGTTTTGCTATCAGACATTCTAATATACATAGCTTTAAATTTCTACAAAAATTATTGTCTAAAATCCATAAGGGTCAAGGGCCCCATAATAAGAAATGACATATTTAGGAGATATTCTATTTTTGAAGAAATTTATTATATTTCCTCAAACAGTATTTTTTTCTTTACATGTGGCACATTGATTTTGACTTCTGTGGCTTGTGTTCTAGAGTTAGTTAAACAAAGAGGGAACAGTGAGGAATTTAAAACCAATGTTTTAAGTATTTCGAAACCTTTAATATAGCTGCGATAGAAGCTTCTGAACAGAAAGGGCAGAAGATAATGATTTTCAAACATACACACACACACACCCTGGTGTCTGCACCCCCTGCCACATTGTGCATCTTTTGATGACTCTAAAAAAAAAGGCATTTTATGGAATGTTTGATATGAAAGATTTATTATAGCTATAATTTAAACTTTGGCAAGAGACCAAGAACAGAAACATGCATTAATAGTAAAAACTAATAAAAAATATTAAGCTGAAAGTTTGACACACCACCCAGTAGTTTCTTCACCCACACTTCAAGTGTGAGGAGCATAGCTCACTGCAGGCAATTACATTTTCAGAATGAAAGGAATTATAATTCCTGATTCTTGCGCTCATTCACTTCAAGTCTTGCTCAATTGCAAAATGTAACTAGAGATTTAATAACTAGTGTTACCCTGAGAGAATGCTTTAGGAATAAATTTAGATTAAAAAATATATCTACATGCTCTACATAACTGGCAGATTTTTCTCTCTTGCTTAGGCGCAGGCTGACAGAGAGCTTACTCACCTTTTTATAATCCACAGGCACTTGTACATTTGCAGCACAGCTCTTTCTCCCATCATATAAAACAGCTCTTTTCCAAACTAACTTTTTTTTTTTTTTTACAAGCCATTACTGAGTTATCTGGGTGTCAGGGATTTGATAAATGCATGTGTAGAAAACCCAGGAATGGATGAACAAGACGTGGAGGACCCAGAACCTGATTTCAGAGGAGGGAAATGAAAAATCATACATTTAATCTGAAAATATAGAGATTTTCCAAATTTCAGTATGAATAGATGAAACAAAAGATATTTTGGGGGTTCACTATAAGCCTTTTGGAAGGCACTATTTCTATTTGTATCAATAAAATTATATAAATAGTATTCAATTTAGTTCTAGGCCCAAATTCTAATTTATTTTGTATAGATTAAATTTAGTTCCTGTCTAGGCTTAGAATTAAGCTGAACCCCACACAGTGTAAACATCCTGAAATCCTCCCTTCTCATCAACTCCTAAGAATCTGGTCATGTCTTATTAATATCTTTTTGCCTTATGAACATGGATGCATAGTATAGCACTGGGGCTGCTCTCTCTTCTCTATTATTTTTTCTTATATTGTAATTTATTCTAAAACACTTTTGTATTATTACATATAGTTTGCCATTGCAATATAAGAAAAAGCAAAAGCAAAAAAAACCCTTTAAAGTCTTCCTTGACTTCTTTGAAATTGTTTATCATACCTTCTTCCTCAAAATCCTCTTGGATGCTGCAGCAGCATTTGATACTGTTCCTACTCCACCCTACTTCATTGCTTCTTTCCAATCTAACTTGTAGAGTCCTCTGACTCTGCTTCTAATTTACTCATTTTTTAAAAAAATAAATTATTTATTTTGGGGTGGATAATACTTGCATATACCACAAAATTTAAAGGTCAAACGAATGAATGGGTAAAACAAGTCTACATTTGCATTCTCTGCCCCCCAGTAAGCCAATTTGTCATCATGGAGCAACCATGGTTAACCGTTTTCTGCTGTTTATTGCAGAGAGGCTCTGTACATTTACAAAGATCTATGTATAATTGATTTTCTTCTAATTGTGGCACATTCTATGTCTCATTCTGCCCCTTGATTTTTTTAACTTAAAATATATATTTTGGATATTATTGCTCACCAGTTCCATTAGGACAATCACATTCTTTGTTATGATCTCACCACATAATTTATTTAATACATGTCCTATGAATTCTTATTCAGATTGTTTCCATTATTTTCCTACAAAAGTGCTGCATTAAATATATTTTGAAAGCTTTGTTACCTACTTCTTTCATTACATAGTATTAGAATTTCTGAACCTAAGAATATATACATTTTTCATTTCAATAGATAAAAAAATTCCAATTTGTACTCCGTAGATGCTATATTAATAATAATGAACGAGTCTGCTGTATTTACTTTTACATCTCTACTTTAAAATAATATTAACTCATTCTATTTCTACATTCTTCTCTTTCCCTTCTCACCATATTTTTTAATATTTGTCTTACATTCACATTTACATCTTCCAATATATTTATACTTCTATTGTTTAACATATTGTAAATTTTAACCCCATCTCTTGTATTAAGATATAAAGAAATTAATATTCTATTATTTCAATATTGTCAGAGTTTAAAATATTTATTTTCTATTTGGTAACCTAAAACCTTAATTCTTTGCTTAAGCCAGTTACAATTTAAAAGAAAAAGGTGGGGGAAGGAGGTTTACTGGCTTGTTGCTGCTTCATGTCTTCAAGGCCAGGCACTTCTAGATCTAGATGTAGGCATGACCACCAGCCTCCAGCTTTTCTCCTGAGAGCTTAACTCTCATCTTCATTTGCTTCATCTTCTTCATCATCTTCCCCATGTAGTGGTAAGACTTCCAGTATTATATTACAGAAGTATAGCAGTTATCTAGATTGAAATCCTCTTTCCCTTTAGCTCCAAAAACCCAAAAACCGAAATCAAAAAATCATATAAGAATCTCATTGTCCTGATCAAATCGTGCCTTGGTATCTACCATTTTTAGGACCTGCACATGTGAATCCTCCATTTCCCAACATGAATGGCATAAGCCTGACAGCCCATACTCTAGGAAAGGTGCTGGCAATTTCATAAATGTTCATTTTATCTCTCTGTCCTCATTTCATTTCACACCCACCCTCCCCATCACTCTCAGCACTCTCAGCCCTGTGTCTCTAAATATGGACCTCTCTGGTTTAACTCTTCAAATAGGAAAATCTCCACTTTCTACAGGTGTGAAAAAGAACAGTGGCCTCACTGGGTGAGCCATGAGGGGACAAGAGTCCAAAGTATCTAATTCAGAGATTCTACCAATTTCTCTACTCCGTACACTGGCTTATGCACTGAGATTCAGCTTATATCTAATGCCCATCTCTGTATTCAGCCACCTTCTCCTTAAATTATAAGCATACACAAACACAGGTGCACCTGTGTGCATGAGCACATAAGCACAAGCACATACATATACAAATGCAGTTAGGTTTCACCTTATTCATCTACTAAATCTATGGCCACCAATTCACCTACTTTCTTTCCCTCTGCTTCCCCTCCCCCCCCAGATTTTAATAAAGGGATTTGTTCTGTGAAGGTTGGATTTGGTCAAGGTGCTACACTTGAGGGTCTGGAGGGCCACATGTGGCCTTGAGGCTGCAGGTTCCCCACCCCTGAATGGCTGACGTGTTTTACAAGTTGTGGATGCAGAAATTAATGTTATTTTGAGATTACATAAAATAAAATTTGACTTAAAAGGTCAAATAAGTAGTGAATGAGTTGTTATTCAAAGGAATATTAGGAGATAAAGGTATTCCAGAGAGGAAAAAGTAGATGCCAAATTCTCGTAGCAGTGTCTACTGATTACAGCCCCACAAAGGAGGTGAGAATTAAGAAGGAGGAATAGAGTGGAGGGGGAACACCTACTGTACTATCCAATAGGATAAAGCATTTATCTGATCTCTGGTAGGGAAGATAACTGGTGTTAAAAGTACTCAGACCATCCTCACCTCCTTCTGTGTGGAAGGGATTCACAGGAAAGATCTCTGAGTACTACAACTGTACTTTTCACTTCAGTGATGCATGTCTTCAAACTTCATGTAGAATTCTAACTGTTTTTGAACATGGACTTAAAGAGATGCTTGCCAATATTTAAATAATGGCAAGAGTCTATTGGTTAGGGAGCTCAGAAACAGAGCTATAGAATAGAAGTATTAATAGGATTTACTTCCAGCATAAAAACAAATAGAGAAATAAAGAAACAAACAAAAACACGTTGCCATTGACTTAAAGACTTAAAGACCATCTCAGAATAATAATCCAATAGTATATTTCATCAATAGAGAGAAATACCAGGGTATATAATAATTTCATGAGAGATATTTTATGTGCTTTTATGTATGGTCATGAAGGAGGAAATATTAATCCCATAGATGAAAATTGAACCAGATAAATCCCAAGGTTACCAACTTCTTCGAGTCTATGACTCTACCTTCTATTGACATCCTATGTCAATTCTGTCAACCACTTAAAATCACTATCTTTCTTTGCTAGCAGCTTCTATGATTATTTTTAATCAACTGGATGTTACTCTTTTGCTTTTTTATAACAAAAATGTAAAATATAGTTTTGATTTGTAAATGTATTCAGAGTCACAGCAATGGGCACTGAAATTATTATTTTTTAAATGAAATAAAAATAGAGCTGACAGCTAAAGAACTTTCACAGCAGTTATTATTATGTGTTATTATTAGCAGCAGCATGTGGTGACATTTTAGACTTTAAATCCACAGAAAAATACCCTAGATCATGGATATTCCAGATGCTAGGGGGAAGAGAACAGAAATGCTGCTGTCTGGCTTAACATGAGAGAATTTTTTTAAAGTGCCATGAAAAGCCTGATAATTTTGTACTAGATAGTGAAGACGGATTTATCCCCATCCTTAGGGGTTAAATGGTTAACACAAGGACTTTTCTACAAATATAGATATCTGCCACCAAGACTATTGCTCAGAATATGCTAAGGACTATATCTCACTCTTTAAGCTGTTTGAAATCTGTCACATTATTAGTGACTTAACAGCAGAATATCTTATTTCATGGAATTAGTCAGTATGGGTCCTCTAAAACACAGCTTAGTAGAATGCAAACCTGTCTACTGTGGCTTATCCCCACCCAGAGAAGCTTCTCTGTACATATAAATAAATGTCTAGACACTATTGAAGGGAATTTCTGGTTTTGGTACTCAAATTTCCCTTAGAGGAAATTGGACATTGACTTTCTATATGTGGAATCAAGGCAGCATAATGTACTCATTAGAAATATGGATTCAGAATCAAATGGAGCTGCATTTGAAAATACACAGCTCTGCTCCTCACTAGGTCTGTGCTCCTGGGAAGTATCTTAATCAGTCTAACCCTTCCTTTCCTCATTTGTAAAATGTGATAATAGTAATCCCTATCTCATAGAGAAGTTGTAAAGATTTGATTGTATCATGTCAAACCAAGCCCTTAGATCCATGTCTGGCAAGGTCCCCTAACTGACAAATCACAAAAATGAAACTCACACTATCTTAGACCCTAAATTACAGGGAACAGCTCATACCTGGGAAGGATATACCTACCTGAATTTGAACTCTACCTCCACCAGTAACTAACATGGTGAATAAGGCACGTCCTTAGCATTGTCACTAACCCAGAACACTTCAGTCTATTATTTATTTATTTGTATTAAAGAAATGTTAATCTAGCAGTACTATTCAGGATGGATTAGGAAAAGAAATTTGAATAAAAGAAAATTTACTTTAAGAGAGGAGAATTTTGTTTGGCTATAAAGGAAATTCCCCCAGTTACTTAAACAATTGGATCGTTACATTCGGCACAAAACGAATTTTAACATAGGTGTTTGAAGGGTATATAGTGCATCTATGATGCAATCAGGAGTTTAGGGTCCTTCTGTCATCTTTCAGCCATCCCTAGTATTTACTTATGCCCCCTCGTGTGGCTGCTTCACCTTTCTGTTCAGATGCCAGGCCTGGAGAAGCAGAAAGACAAAGGAAAAAAGCACATGCTGCAACTGACATGCATTTAAATCCTATAAAACAATTTTCCTTCACTTCTCATTGGTCAAAATCATGTCAGTCACCTCCTATCTGTCAGGAGGCTGGGAAACGAGGTTTTAGTGCTTAATGTAAAATACCGCCTCAACCAATCAGATTTTCATTGTTGATATGGACAATATGAAAGAAGAAACAAATATAAATTAGAAAGATATCTAGTATTCTCGGGGAAAGTAAATAAAAATGAGTTTGGTGCTAAACTGCCTACTTCCATACACATTATCATGTTTCATCCTCAAAACAAAGCAAAACAAACCTCTAGTGGCCATAAATTATAACACCATTTTCAGAATGTGGCCGCGAAGTGTCGTATGTTCCAATGCTGGGAGTAGAGTCAATGCTGGTTGGGCTCCAAGGCCTGTGGTCTTTGCACTGTACCCACCACATTGTCTCCCTTGCAGTGCTGTCTCTGATCTGGTAGCACTTCATTAAATGGCTGCACTTAATCCTCAACCTTACTGTCTTCGAAATGATAGATAAATGGTTACCTGTGGTTCTGCTGCTGAACTTAAATATAGCTGTGTGTACACCATCAAAGGCGGTTATGTCATGGGGCAGGGTTATTTAGGGACCAGAGCACTGAACTGAAATGCAGGAAACCGAGGGGCTTATACTTCTTTCTTCTCCTCCAGTTAACTTCTCTGGTCCTGAACTGTCCTCATTTGTGAAACAGAAAAGGTAGCTTGACCCTCCTATCTAACCCTGTTCTTGTAAGGATAAAATTAGACAAGAGATGTGAGAGTACTATTTGGAAGTGTAAGGGCTTGCTATACAAATACGAGAAATTATTGTTATCGATCCCATAGCCCGAAGTGAGAATCTACTTGATACTCTATCAGAAGCTTAATTGAGCAGTTTCAGTGCAACCATCTAAGTTGACAGCAGCCACACACTGATCCTCCTCTTTGTCAAAGTGCAGGATCTAGGCAAACACATTCTCTCCTCTCTGGTGCATGCCCATGAAGATGGGTCCACTCAGCACTTTTCAGGAAATTACCATAAAAATCAGTCTAAAAAGTGAAATAAGGTATTAACTCTTCACAGACATTACTCATTGAAGATTCTTTGTATAAAAATAATCACCTTTTTTATGTTTCACCTATGAGAAAAAAATAGATCATTTAATTTATTAGGCCAAAAATTATTTATTAAGTGATTCCTATGTCTCATACATCGTGATAGTGTCTGGAAATAAAGCAAGGAATAAGAAAAATACCATTCTTACCTTCATGGATTTTCTAATCTATCATGGAAAAATAACATTAAACAGTTAATTAAACATGCCATGTTTCATTAGGTAACTAAGTATGTCACAAATCAATAAAAAATGATGGAAGGAGGCAGGAGAAATAGAAGCACAGTGGAAACTTTCTATATGGAGTGCATATGCATGTTCACACACAGATACACATGCATAATTTTTCACATTCATGAGTTATATGGCTTAAAAATCTTAAATCTATAAATCCATGAATTCAATTTTAATATATGTAATTTTATTCTCAAATTCAGAAAAGTATGTATAAAAAAAATTAACTGACCAATTTGGATGTTTAATGAGTTTATAAAAATAATAGTGAATAAATTCACAAAACTATTGTAATACAATAAAATAAGCTTTATGTTACATTACATCTTATTAATATTAATCAAAATTTAGTAAAATCCACACATCTGAAGGTATGATA
Organism: Cheirogaleus medius; assembly: GCA_008086735.1. Taxonomy (NCBI): domain Eukaryota; kingdom Metazoa; phylum Chordata; class Mammalia; order Primates; family Cheirogaleidae; genus Cheirogaleus; species Cheirogaleus medius. Next base: position 35,939,934 of record VBSM01003204.1, on the reverse strand, counting down.
AGGAATGATTAATATATGAATGGGCCACAGCTTATGATGTTTCAACACAATTTTTCAACTCTACATTGTAGGGAAAGCAATATGTACACAGTAGGCTCTTTGACTTACCATGGGGTTATGTCTTGACAAAACAGTCAAAGTACATGTTCGACTTAGGGTATTTTTAACTTAGAATGGACTTATTGGAGCATAATCCCGTGGTAAACCGAGGAATAATGATATGCACACATTTCTCATATATATCAAACTCAGGTGATATATAGACAAAGATGAGCATGAAGTCAGGCCATCAGAGAGAAAGAGAGGCCTTCTGGTCTTCTTGTGGTCAATTCCTTTTGATTTGAACACTTACTTCAGCTAGTAACTCTTTTGTTCTACAAAATATTTCAGCTCTGAAGGAAAAGCATCTGAATCAATGTCATAAAATGAAGATGCCACTTTTATTTGACAAAAATAACCATTGCTAAATATTCCCAAATGAATTTTTATCTAGTTAATAGTTTAGTAGTCACACATATGTCTGACAAATATCAATTCATATATGTATTGTGCATGTATCTTTCTCTCAACATAGATCCAATGCTAGAATGTTGCTAAAATCTTGAAATTTTAAAATATAGAAGTTTTTTTTCAAGATGCATTCAATAAAGTATAAGAAAGCATGACTATACTGCTTTCTGGTAGTGATTCCCAGATTACACTCAGATATACCAAGAATGACCTCAGCCCTTTTACCACACCCATGCTGAAAGTGTGAGTTTCTGATCTCAGTTTGAGCACTGGATCTGCAAATGGCATTGAGGGCATTGAGACCTTCATGCTGACTCCTGATGTTGAACCATGCCAATTATATAATGTTCTGAATGAATATCCTATTGTATGAAATAATTTTTAGTCAATCGATTATTTATCAAGCTGAAAATTTCATCACATGGTGTAAGACAAGGTTCAGCAAGTTACATCCCAAGGGCCAAATCTGGCCCATTACTTATTTTTGTAAGTAAATTTTTATTGAAACACAGATATGTTCATTTGTTTATGGCTTCTTTCATTCTACAATAGCAGTTTTAATATTTGTGACAAAGACTCTCTGGCTCACAAAGCTGAAAATATTTACTATCTGTTCTTTTATAGAAAAAGTTTGCTGATTCATGATGCAAGATATGTACCTTGAGCTCAACAAAACAGGTATGTTACATTGCTGGCTGTGATCTTTAGTAAATAAATCATGGGACCTTGGAGTCACGCAGTCCCATGTTTGGATCCACGAACTGCTGTTTACATTTTGTGCCATCTTTACTAAGTTATTTAACATCTATAAGTTTTGTTTCCTCCTATGAAAAATGGGCTAATGACACTTATCTCACAGAGATGTTGTGAGGATTATATAAAACCATGTAAGCACAGTGTTTAGCATAGGTAATAATATAATTTTTCCTTTTATTATTCAGTGTAAAGGCAATGACTGTCTTCAGGATATTAAGGACATGAGGATGAAAACAAAGCTTGGGGTTGAGGTCAGAATTAGGTGATTGTTTAGGTGGGTCGCCAAAATTGAGTATGGATGAAGACAAAACAGATCTGTTGGGTTTTTGACATCATGATCCAGCCTCAGCATCTCAGAAAAAGAATAAACCAAGCCCAGGGGTCTACTTGCTCATTGGATGTGTCTGTGATATCTTTAGTTGGATTAATCAGGAAGCAAGGAACTTCTCTCTTTCTATTTCATTATCAGATTAGAAGCAGAGAAATTTATAATGTACAACTTCCTGATAAAATAGGGGTGTATATTTTCTTCTCTTTAAAAGATTGAATCACATATGTTCATTATCATATTAATGTCTAGAATAGTAAAGACATAAGGAATATTCACTTTCTTTTTATAGTACATAATCAATCTGATTATGTTTTCTCTATATTCCAACCAGTGTAAAAGCGTTAAAAACTAATTTAGCTGTGTTCCCAGTATTAATTTAAGAAAAGATGAATAAGAGAAAAGTCCAACTTATCTTTGATGTGTAGATATTGCTTCCATCATTCCCCTATTCATATGTCCATATTCCATGGTGGATTTCTTCATTTTTATATACAAATTCTGTTTTTCTCATTAAAAGAAAACCTCAGGTTTCCTTGAAGTATTCTTTCATTTAAATAATCCTAGAGATGCTTCTTGATGATGTACCAGGTCTCCTACAACAGGCAATAATAGTTCAATTCCTTCTTCCTTGCCCAGTTATAAGATATAAAAGTTATATATACAATTTTTACAATTCCACTGTTTGATTCTGATGTCAAAAGTATGTTTTGATAGTGATTAACTTTATTGATTGCTCCTTAGAGATTACCATTTGACATTGCAATCAATAGTATAGCAATTCTCAGGAATCCTGCCAAGGCTCTGTTGGTTGATTATGTAATAGGAGACCACTGTCTTATAGTAATAGTCACAAAATATGTTAAGAATCACGTGTTACCTAATGGCAAATTTATTAGCACTGATACAAGTGTATGAAAGAAGACTAAGATGAGTGTGGATGCTGGTATTAATATTTACTAAATTATTTTGTTCATAGAGTATTTGTGTCTGTTTTCATCATCTCCTATTTTTCTAAAGTCAAGGACACCGAGAACAATCTCATAACCTTGTGATAATCCTGAGCACCAGATGCCTAGTGCTGATGGACATGGTCACTGTTGCCTTTGCCATTATAACTGAGAGTGTGATGAATATGCAGGCCTATTTGCAACAAGCTTTGAATCTGCTTGAGTCTTTATACGATGCAAAGAAGCATCTGCTTGTCTTAGTCACACAAACAAATTCCAGAAATGAAAGGCAAAAGTATCTAAAAGCTGTTGGATTTTGCTTTGCTAAAATTTACCAATATTGTATGTCAAAGATATTTAATAGTAATTGCTTCTGAGGAAAATGACAGAAAAAAGGAAACAAGCACAATGGCAAAAATTAATTATGTAAAGAAATTTATTCAGCTGAAAATAACTTGTTTTTCCTATTTCTACATAAAGAAAAGTTTCTTATACCTGATTTATTTATAGCTATTTATTTAATTAATTTATTAAGGAAAATTTTTGCACCATTAATTGTATAGGCCATACAGTGTCTTTTAACTGTGATGATTAAAACAAATGATACCTCAGACTGTTCTTTTCACACATAGACATTCCAACTCTCTCTTTCAAATAAATATGCCAACTCTACTCTCTTGTGTTCTTTCTTTCTCTCTCTCTCTCTCTCTCTCATCTAGATTATGTTTTTTATGTGTATGAAGACACATAGAGTTCAACTGATGATGTATTGAGAAGCTTAATCACACCCTTTAAATACTGAAAGGACTATTAATTTTAAGAGGAATTAAACTTGGTCAATATGGCCATTAATGAACAGACTATGGATAACTATGGTTTATCCAATTTTATGAAATATTCAATGCTGGACTATTTAGTTATTACCTGGATAGAATCAAATGATGAGTCTTATTTGGCAGTAATATTTCCACTGAAAGAAATAATCATTACTATTCTGCATTGTCCTAGAAAGAACTTAATCCCAGGCAGGAAGAAACAGAAAGAAGTGACTATAGGAACAGATATTTCCATCCTTTTCTATTGCCTGGAGAACTGAAACTGGAATCTGTAGCATGAATAAGCCTTGAATGGTTCTGGGTGTAGGGATGAGCCATCCTGGAAGATGCATATAGACATATAGGCTACTGTAGCTATACATAAAAGAAACATCTATCTGAAGATAGGGGGAAGGTGAGTCAAGAAATCTTCCCAGAGGAAATAATGTCTAAACTTGTCTTTAAATCATTTAAAGACAGTGTGTGTGAAGGGACTTCCAGGAAGAAGGATAACATGCATAAATGGAGACTAAAATACAGTTTTCACCATCGAGAGTAATAAGTCATAGATTGGAGAGATAAATGAGTCAGATAATAAGTGGCTAGAATATGTAAGCTATATTAAAGAGTTTGGATTTTATCTAAGAGAAATGGAAAGCCCTTTTAGGATTTCATGCAGGGCAGTGAAATTATCATATAGACATTTTAAAAGCTCCCTCAGGCTATATTTTAGAGAATTGATTAGAAAAGGGCAAAAGTAGAAATAGGAAGACCACGTAGAAGATCATGTTAGAAATCTTTGTGGACAATGCAAGACCTCTTTGTCACCAATTTTCCAGTCATGTACATTCCAAATTCCTGAATATCCAGTCTAACCTTAGCCATCTAAATAAACCCTTGTAGATCTATGTCTTTGGTCATCTTTACTTGCAGGTAAAAATGAACAACTACTGTGTTTCCCCAAAAATAAGACCTACCCATAAAATAAGCCCTAGCAGGATTTCTAAGCATTTGCACAATATAAGCCCTACCCCGAAAATAAGACCTAGTGATGGGCATGGCTACGGAGTGTATCTGCACAACCCATGCATTTCATCACGGAGTGGTAAAGAAGACGAGCAGCCCTTCTCATCTGCCCCATCCTGACAGCTACTATCCCAGAGGTGACCGGAAAGGTGTGGGCAGCCCCACCAACAAGGTCGGCTCCCCCTGTCAGGTCCTGGCCATCCTGTGCGTGCTGCAAGCTGAGGCTTTGAGGGGAAAATAACACATCCCCTGAAAATAAGCCCTAGGGTTTCTTCTTGAGGAAAAATAAATATAAGACCCTGTCTTATTTTCGGGGAAACACAGTAGGTACTCTGCTCAAAGTTCTGCCTCTTTGGAACATTTTCATTCTCCATTATCCTCCTGGACTACCCTAGACTGAGGCTATTGTAGCTGTGCAGGGTTCCAGCATATCATGAAGTTTCATCTATAAATTGAGCCCAATATATTTCTTTCTTAGTCAACTGGACATAAAATCTCCTGATGAGGCTATAGGTAGAAGTTGAGAGAAAAGAGGCAGTATAGCAGTAGTAGATGCCATGGAAATCTGATCCATTGACTCCTGCAGTTTACTTGTGCCTTCAGAGCTAGCTGGCCCCAGAACTATAACATATCATTTCCAGTTGTTGGAGTAGTTATTTGCATGCCCAAGTTCATGTTTGAGTGGGAGGATGTTTAGACAGCACCCAGGCCTTGATAGACAGTTCAGGTCACATCATAATTTGTGGCTTGTGGTCAAACATTCAGTTTCCACTAGTGCACAGTAGTGAGCCAGAAGCTATTTCTCAAAAGGTCAATATCTATAGAGGATGGTATAGTTTTTTTTTCCAATTTCTAAATTTCTGCACTATGATTCACCTATAGAGGATTGCAAAAGACTCTGTATACTATCTCTATCTACCATAAACATTTCAAGAACTATCAAATTTCATGACCATGTGATAGAACAACTTGTATGGTGGCAAGGACTTTCTTTAGAGCTTTCTCTTGTTTTAGCCCTCCTCACAGCTGGAAATCTTTTACATTACTTGATAAGTGGGTCAAAATAGCATAATCAAATGAGGTATTACATGTTTCCATAAGCTAAAGAAGCCAATAGGTATTGTGCTTTTTTCACGGAGAGTACAAACACATCAACTTGACCTTGATGTTGAAAAGGATATTTTACCATACCAAACCACTAGATCCCTAGAAATTTCTCTGTCTATTAAGTGCCACCACTTGACCATGCCACACTATGATCCTATCATCTGCATTGAACTCAGAGAGCTTGTTCTGAGAATAGCATTCTCATTGTTGTTCCTGCCTACAGAAAACAGCCATTATAGAACTTTTCAAGGATACTGTACTCCTTTTATAAACATATTTCTCAAGCTTTTAATAGAATGAGTTAGAGAGTAGGTGAACAAGTCTTACATAATGAATCTAGCAATCAGACCTCACTAACTCTTTGAATATCCATACACTTAAAGTCTTATACCTCAATCTCATTCAGTGCAGGCCACCTTTGGGTCCAGCTTTCAGTTAGCAACTGAGAAAACTATCAGAACCACTCTCAAGCATGCAAGCTAACTTGAATTAGTTAGAACACTGAATTCAGAAAACCCCATGCACAGTACTAATATGAGCAAATTCAACATGATCCAAAAAACATTTCTTCCACCTTGATCCAACATATTAGAAGCCAGGTTTCTTGTACAAATTGGAAAGAATTTATAAGACTTTGCTGTACCTGATATTTTTTCATAGGTTACTATTTGTATCTCACCATATACAGCCTGCCAGGACTTGAGTCTGTTTGTAGGTGTAGAAGCAATGAAAAATATTGGGGTTAAGTCTCAATAGGTATCGTTATTTTTAACAATGTATTATCTCATGGAAACCATTACAATTTCCTCAGTTAAAAGGAGTCCAAACTCTTCCATAAAGGGAGAATGGGTTGCTTCTATTGACAGAGGAATTTGGCAAAATTTAGGCATTAAATGTCTATAGTTTACTTGAAATCTATCTATATGACCCCTTCCCAAGTTTCACGTCCCGGTCTTTTCCAATCAATATTTTGACATAAGAGATACTGTGAGGTTGCAAGTTCAATTTGTATCATAATTTAACGACTTTGGTTTTGGTTTCCACATATGTCTACCCTGAGAAGACAGAAATAAGCATTCTTTTAGGACATAGAAGCTAACTATTTCTCTGAACTTCAAACTGGGATGAAGTGATCATTTTCTTTCTTCAAGGCCTCCAGTGCAATTAGAGGCAACCAACACCCTGTACTCATTGTTTCCAATAAAATGCTTGATGGTGGCAACTACTTGGTCATGAAAATTGTTGCCCTTCATAAACATTTGATTGAAACTGACTATAAGTAAGACATAAGTAATTGTTTTGCCACTGAATGCTGTGTACTACCAATGTCCCTTTTTCTACAGGCAATGGAGTTATTAATGCCTTTTAAATCTAATCAGAGCAAAAATAAATTCCAGGTTTCCATCTTTATTGTTTTGTTACCCTAGAACCACTTCCAATGACCATATAAGGTCAGGGTTCAATCAGGGAATGATCACCCTTTATGAATATAATGGAATAAGGGATTTATTGTACAAATAAGTCATTATACAACTGTGGGGAAAAAATTGAAGAAGAACCTGAAAAGATGAATTAGAGAATCAGAGAAATGTCACTAATCAGCCTTTGTGAAGCACGAGCCATGTGGAAAAATCAGAGCATGCCAGGGAATCTGGGAAAGACTTAATTCAGCTGCCAGTGTGTCCACAAACTAGAGCGAGTGGAGAAGTCTATGAAGGCTATTGATCTGTGTTTGGTGGGAAGTGGATACTGGGAAATGTAGTTTCAGCTTGCAGTACAATGGATAGCTGTAAGATATTATGCTGGAAAGATAACTTAGAGTCAGATCATATATGGGAAAATATATATCTTAGTGCAGGCTGCTATAACATAATATTGTGATTGAGTGGCTTAAACAAAAGACATTCATTTCTCAAAGTTTTGGAGGCTGGGATGTCAAGATCAAGGTTTTGACAGATTTGATTCCTAGTAAGAGCATTCTTCTTGGCTTGCAGATGGCTACCTTTTTACTGTGTTCTTACATGATAGAGAGAGAGAGACAGAGAGAGACAGAGAGACAGCTCTGGTGTCTCTTCCTTTTCTTGCAAGGACTAATTCTGTTATGGGGGTTCCAACCTCACTACCTCATCTAAACCTAATTGCCTCCTAAGGGCTCAACCTCCTAATACCAGCACAATGGGAGTTAAGGTTTCAACATGGGAATGAGAAGGGGTGCAAACATTCAATCTCTAACAATATGTAAATTCTATTAGGGGGCCGGGTGCTGTCACTCAAGCCTGTAATCTTAGCACTCTGGGAGGCCAAGACAGGAATATTGCTTGAGGCCAGGAGTTAGAGCAAGAGCCAGACCTGGTCTCTGCAAAAAATAGAAAAATTAGCCAAGCAGGGTGGCTCACATCTGTAGTTCCAGCCACTTGGGAGGCTAAGGAAGGAGGATATCTTGAGACTATGAGTTCGAGGTTGCAGTGAGCTATATGATGAGACCACTGAACTCTAGTGTGGGCGACAAACTGTGTCTCAAAAAAAAAAAATCTATTAGGAAGTTCTAGTTCTGCCTAAAGAAAGTGTGGATTTATTTTATCATTTCCAACAAACGAGTAATATTTTTAAAAGCTCACACAGGCTATATTTTATAGAATGGGTAAAAACGAAGCAAAATGGAAGATAGAAAGAGCTGTTAATTTTGGGATAGTAATTCATGTGGGAAATGCAGGTGATAGAGACTAGGGTAATGGCTGTGAAGAGAGTAAAATTGTAACAATTTTAGAGATATTAGGGAGGTCAACTCAACAACAATTTGCTATAGTTTCCAGCTAGAGAAATTGAGAATCTAATGTCTCATATTGAAATATGTGTTACATAGGTGGGAGCTGTGTTGTTCTGCTAAAGGAAAATCTCTATCTTCTTTTCTGTTCACATTGTGTTTGGAATTTTTACAGGGCATCTGCATTGAGATGCTGAGTATGCAGCTGGACATTTAGATCTGAAAATATATAGAGAGAAGAATTCTTTATCATTCAATTTTCATAATGCCCCTTCTTGAAAGACAGAAATCAACAACTGGGTTTTAAATTTTATTGTATAGTGAGTTGCTTATTTAAGCCTTCACTTAAATTATATTTAAAATAGATCTAAAGAAGAGGCAGTATGTTATACTGGGAATATTGGCCGATATTGTTATATAGTTATATTGGCCATCTGGAAATATGAAATTAATTTTTAGTATTGAGATTTAATCTAACAGTTCTTCAGCATATAAGATGTTCCAGACTTTGTCAGCTTTATTATATTTCTTTTTCATGTGAATCTGTTAGGTGGTGGATTACTCAATATAAGCAGTTTATGTTGCAGGAAAAAAAAGCCTAGTTTCTGTATCTTAAAACAAAAACAAGTTTCATTTCTGTCTCAAATTCCAGGTCATGTTAGGCCTACAGAATAGCGATCATCCAAATGTTGCCAGTTGTTGAGTCAGAGAAAAAGAAAACTCTGGCAAGGCACTTGACTGGCTTACAAACCTTATTCCTGGAAGTGAAACATGTCACTTATGTTCCCACATATTGCCCAAAGGAAATCATATGGCCACAGTTAACTTCAAAGTAGACTGAGGAGTATACTCCTATCATGTGACTAGAAGGAAATGGGCCAGAAATATTTGGGGAGCAATACTAATGGCTATCATCATTTTATAAGTGTAGGAAAACTATCACATATTATATAGCCTAACAAAATCTAATAGAATTTAGCAGATACAAAACTTAAACTCATTTATCCGACTTGCCCTGCCACGGTCCTGGCAGAAGTACTAGGCAGTTTAGGGTATTGGGTTCCTCATGTCAAAGGAATTTGAGGTTATCCCTTCCAATTTAAGCATCTATAATTTGACCATTGTTTTTGCACAGCCTAAACTTCCATGACAGTAAGGCAACAATATTTATAGTCCATTTAGCTTCAACTATAGCCCCAGCCTAGAGGAAAAATTTGGAATTATCTTTTTTTTACTTAGGAAGGTTTTAAGAAGAGAGATGACCGATACTTTTGGATTGTCAGTACATTATCGGACTATTTTAAGGAAGTGAGGGCTGCTATGCAATTAGGATAAGATCCTCCCATTTTATTGTTCATAGGAAAAAAAATGTTCTACCCTTAAAAATGAAAGTCTGAACTTTTATTAAAAATATATAGGTTTTCCTTGAAAAGCTGAACATTTGCTTGTATATATTATATTTAGAAACACAAATGCCAATTACTTATTAAGGAATATTATTTGGTATGCTGGTGACTATATGTTCCTTTAGAAACTCAGGTCTTACATAATGTGAAGAAATAAACTGAATTGAAAATCAAGATTCTAAAACAAAAATAAAATAACCACCAACATATGTGTTTTAGTCCTTGGTGTCTATTCTCACCCCCAAAGGAGACTTTAGTAGTATCTAATATTCCTAAAATTTAATAATTTTATGCCCAGTTTAGGATGAATCTGCTTGTATGATTTTATTTGGAATGGGTTAGTGATTTTGAATGTCATGTACTTTGACTCAATGGTCAATGGGGATAAAATATATGTTAAACTTTATTAAATGAAATAGCAAACTATCACTCACAATCCAGGTTGATGTTTGCACTAATAGAAATCTACCCAGTCAGATTATTGGAAGTAATTGTATAAAATCTCTTGGAGACAAGGTCTTAAGAAACATACTGCTTGTTTAGGAAGATTTTTTTTCACCAGTCTAATGGAGACAGTATTAAATATAATGCTGGAAATAGGTCTAAAATCACTAGGTATAATTATCTTAAAGATGGAAGAAGAAATAGGAGAGGAAAATGTTGGCTGCCAATTAGTAGCCAGAAGGACCTCTTCACAAATCAACCTGAGAAGACTAGAACATTATGGAAAATTTATTAGAAAGCAAATGCCTTAAAAGTATAAGTAGGAATGGAATCAATCGAGCAAAAATCTTTGTTAGTGTTATCATAACTTTAATCTTGTCCTGATAGAAGTAAGGTATGAAAAATATCAATTATATATTTAATAATATAAAAATATCACCAACTAAAATTTACTCTTTACATTTTATAAAAAGAGCATTTGAAAGAGGACTTCTTTTAGAAATAAGTATAAATACAAACAGTAATACAAATTTTAAAATCTTCTACTAAAAAAACAATAAAAAATTTCAAACTGCTAACCCAGTTCTGAGAATGTGTCATTAAAATAAAACTTAAAATACGAAAGAATAGCTACAAGAATGAGATGAACTCTATGTAGAATGAAATATAAAACACTTAATTTAATGTCTAATTCTTTTAAAAACATTCACAGGGGGATAAACTGAAATAAACTGGAAATATCAGGAGAACAATAAGAGAATGCAAAAACAACTAAACAAAGACTTGGCAGGATGGAAAATGAAGAACTCATAACTACACACAGTGGACTTCATTGCTTGCTACCCTCAGATTGCTTTTGACACCCCTGTGGAATAGCAAATATAAAGCCAGACAGATGTGGCACTTTCAATGGATACTGAATGAAAAATTCTACAGTGGTAAATTCTTCCAGGTGGCTAAAGGGAAAAAGTCTGATAATTTGATCAAATAAAGAAGCAGTACAGAGAGATTTAGCAATAGATTTTATAAACAGAATGACTATAAAACAAAATGTGTCCACTGACATCATCACTGTTTCAAAGTATCCTGGATAAATTGGTACAATTTACTAACATCTTCATACTTTCTAAAAGGGTATGTAATATTGTGTGAAAATGAAATATCTCAAAATCGGTAAATGTCACTTCCTAATAAAAAATATACTTTGATAAAGACAAACATAAAATTAAATTATATTTTCAATTCACTCTGAAAAAAATGAGAGTGCAGGACATTTAAATCACAGTATACATAAAAGCATGTACCCTACTTGGATGTATAAGATGTCTTTTGTAAATGAAATAAATGGTATAAAATAATTTTCTTTTATTTCAGCAAATTATGGTGGTACAAATTTTAGGGTTTCAAATAATGCCCT
>VBSM01003204.1:35906780-35919764 GCA_008086735.1 Cheirogaleus medius | reverse complement strand
GCGATCCTCTTGCCTCGGCCTCCCACAGTGCTAGGATTACAGGCGTGAGCCACCGTGCCTGGCCTCTAATTTTTATCAATCAAAGAAATATAAAAAATAAAGATATAATAAAGTCTTAGATATTCCTATTATTATTTTTGATCACCATGAACCAAATAGTATTATTATATGTGATTGATCAAACTTCAATTGATAGAATAATTTGGCATTTTAGTCTATACAAATTTTAATTTGGATAAAAGTGTACTTGGGGCTTTTCAAAATACAGAAAATTGCTCCCAAATGCCAGTGCACTTTGGTAGACTTTTACAGATATAAGCCATGATGATAATGATATGATGATGATGATGATGATGATGGTATCATCAGGATTTCCATGTTGGCTTCATATGTCTTTCCACTATACTTAATACTTGTGGGCCTGGAGAATTTCTCTACCACCAGCAGGGGATATAAAAGACAGTAGAACATAAAGAGTTTTTCAAAATGTATTTTCTTATGTTGTGCTATTGCATTTCTAGTAGTAATATGCATCTTCCAGACCTGACTGATCATCTAGATGCATTATCTTCTTTCCCCATGAATTCTACTTGCTTCTCCCTGTATTCACTAAACACTGACCCTTAATCTCTCTCATGTCTATCGTGCAGTAATATCATTTGACTTTTCTAGACTTCTAATCCTAGCCTATACAGCCTTATCCACCCCTGCTTCCATGTGTACTTAAATAAAAATCAAGAGGAAAGCAAAGATTCCAATATTTTTAATCCCAGTGCTTAAAAGGGAATTATTTTTGTACTTTTACTCATTCTGTAATTTGTATTTGATGCAGATGAGAAAGAAGAGAGAAATAAAAAAATGGAAAGCAATTATGTATGATCCCAGAGGCCATCTAGGAAAAATTAAATTGTCTATAGAGTAACTTATGTTTATAGTCTATATCTTTGTTCTATCTCTTAGTGAAGGTTTTTTTTTTTTTTTACTTTTTTTCCAGCTTATTCTTGAGAAGAAATTAGGTAATTTTCACAAAGACACAATAAGATTAGTATTTGGGTAGAATACTTGCAAGAATGACTTATTTTACAACTCTATGACTACTAGTATAAGATATAATATTGGGGCAGGGAAGCCATTATACCTACTTCTGGGTATATATCCAAAAGAATTGAAATCAGAATCTTGAAGAAATACCTGTACTACCATGTTCATTGTAGTATTATGCACAATACTCATGATATGGAAACAACTTAAATGTCCATTGATGGATAAATAAAGAATAGTGATATATTTAACAGTGGAATATTATTCACCTTTAAAAAATAAAGAAATCCTTCCATATGCAACAATATGGATGAATCTAGAGGACATTATGCTAAGTTAAATAAGCCAGTCACAAAAGAACACATGTGGCATGATTACTTATCTTATATCTCTAAAACAGTCAAATTCATACAAGCAGAGAATAGAATGATGGTTGCTAGCAGCTTGGTGGAGTGGGAAATGGAAAGTTGTTCAGTGGGTATCAAGTTTCATTATGCAAGATGAATAAGTTCTAGAGATCTGCTGTACACCCATGCCTAAGGCTAACAAGACTGTACACTTAAAACACTTGTTAAGAGAGTAGGTCTCATGTTACGTGTTCTTACGGCAAAAAACAAAAACAAAAAGGATGTGAGGAAACTTTTGCATATGCATATGAATATTACCTTGATTGTGGTGATGGTTTCACAGCATATGTTCAAACTCATCAAATTGTATACATTAAATATGTTCATTTTGTGTATATCAGTTTTACCTCAATAGAACTATTAATTTATAAACATGAAAAGAAAAAATACACACTTAAAAAAGTTTTATTGACTCTGTGAACTTTTCTAGTCTATTTTCAGAGTTGCTTTGGAACCATATGTGTGTGAATTGATATATATATATATATATATATTCCAAAAACATACTTCTTGTGAGTTTGTTAAGGAAGTTGATACTTAGGATGTAATTAGTCTAGTACCTGTGGACTTTCTTATGTTTCTTGTACTTTGTGTCTCTGGCATTGATTATATTATATTCTTATACATCCTAGTGACCACTTGGAAATTTAGAAAGATGGAAGAGGAAGCCATGAGAGAACCTATTAATCACCCTGTTGTGGCTCCAACGTTCAAAGGCTTGAATCAGCAATAGCAGACTGTGGAGATGACTCACGCTACAGCTGCTGTTCGCGGGATCCAGTGAGTGTAGCATCTTGATTGATTTTGTAAAGTACAAAATGCCCTCTATAATTAAGGAGATGCTTTTATTCAGGTTACTGCAATAGAGATAACATTCATAAGGAACATGTCAAAGGAAAGGGAGAAAATCTGGGGCTAACTGAAGGCAGATAAGTAAGGGAGACACTAGGAAGAGTATACAGTAAGTCTCCAATCAGAAGGGTGGAGGAATTATTTGGGATACACAAGAACAGAGTGGTCCATGTAGGTTGGCTGTTTCTTAGAACACAACAAAAGTATTCTGGAGTGATGGCATATTTCACAGCAACCTTTTCTGCTTTCTGTGAACACGGCACTCAGATAAAGTTCAACATTGTCAGCTGCTCACAAATTAGGCCAGAAAAAGGAATTTAGTTTAGAGAGGTGAATATATATTCTTTAATTTTTTATCTTTTGAGTTTGCTCTGTTTTTATTCTTATTACTTGAGAAAAAGGGGAAAGAAAATTATTTTTGAGGACATTGTATTTCTGTGTTGGCAAAAGAGGTCAATATGATAATAACAGGGGATTATAGTTATTATTTTTTTAATTTGAAAATATGAGTATCAGTTGCTTTATTCTGTGTGCTCTATTTTTGTTGGAGACTGGTTGTCTACCCATCCTCATGACTCTTTTGTTTAATTGCCTCTGTAAAATTTCAGGTTTTCTTCCACTACTTTGACACATTTTTCTTAATATTCTCACTATTGCAGTAGCCTGAATAAAATTATCTGCTTAATTGTATTTTTGTCTTTCACAAAATCAGTCAAGAACCTGCAATGAGTTTGGATCCCATTAACAGTAGTTATCCATAATTTGTTACAGAAAGTAAATAGGTGAGATTTGTTGGTAGCGTGACTCTGAAGTTCAATTAAAGACTATATTAACCCACTTTTAAAGTTTGGGAACAACATTATAGAGGTTCTCCTCAAAAGCTTAGTCCTTTATTGAAAAGTAGGCATTGTAGAAAATGGTGAACATAATCAAATAGAGGAAGGATTGGTGTGGCTTTGATATATCTAGTTTTTCCCTTAGGGGTGTATAGTCTGCTTATGTTCTGGTTAAACAAAGTTTTGAATAGAAAGTTCAGATTCCATTATAGAGAACAAATTAGGAAACAATAGTCCTCTGATCAGAGAGGACTGTCCCAGGAAGTGTCTGTCTTTTATTTCTCTTTGGAGAAGTTACTAATTCAACCAGTTAAATCAGAAAACACTGAGAGGAACAATTCACTTATAAATAGTGTCAATATGCATCCAGAGTCTACAAATAGACATAGTTTCTCTCTTCTTTTCTTCTACACAAATAAGCAGCCCCCCATCCCCTCAGGACCTGTGTCTCAGGCAAGTCCTGGGCACCTTTTCCTAGCACCTTCTCTTTTCTATAGCACTTCCTTCCATGCAGACCTCTGGAGTGTGGAAGGTGTTAAGATTTAGATATGGTGCAGGTGTCTTTATAATAAAATGTCTTATGTTTTTTGGGTAGATGCCTAATAATGCTATTGCTGGATCGAATGGTATTTCTATTTTTAGCTCTTTGAGATATCTCCAAATTCTTTTCCACAAAGGTTGCACTAATTTGCAGTCTCACCAGCACTGTAAGAGTGTTCCTGTCTCTCCACATCCTCGCCAGCACTTGTTGTTTATGGAAACAACCCAAGTGCCTGCCAAATCATGAGTGGATTATTAAAATTTGGTATATGTTTACAATGGAATATTACTCAATTCCGAGAAATGACAGCGAGCTAGCACCACTTATATTATCTTGGATTAAGCTTTAGCCCATTATCCAAAGTGAGGTGACACAAGATCAGAAAAATGGGCTCCACATGTACTCGCCATCAAATTGGTACTGACTGATTAACACTATGGTGCTCAAATGGTGGTAGTGTTCACCCAGGATTCAAGGGTTGTGGGGGTAGACTCACATCTGAGGGATGTGGTGAGCATTGTGGAGGGGAAGGGCATACCTCTAACCCTTGCTAGGGAGAGACAACGGTATAAAATGCAACCAAAATGTTTGTACTTTCATATTTTCTTGAAATAAAATAAAATAAAATAAAGATTTAGATATGGGCAGGGAAGGGAGTGAGCCTATAATGCTGTTTATAGGGGTGACAGGTGAGGAGGTTCTTTAGGTTCCAATCTGAAGCTGCAGACTTCAGTCACACTTCTCTGGATTAACCCAGTATTAGTTTCCTAGGGCTGCTGTAACAAAATATACCATGAACTGGATTGTTCAAAACAATAGAAACTTATTCTTTCAGTTATGGAGGCTAGAAGTCTGAAAGCAAGGTATCAGCAGGTCTGAGCTTCCTCGAAGGCTCAAGGGAAGAGTCCCTCCTTTGCCTCTTCCTAACTTCTGTGACTCCGGGGAATTCCTGGTATTTGTTCAACACTCCCTATCTGTCTTTGTTGCTACACGTCTTTCTTCCTTGTGTGTTTTCACATGGCCTCTTTATAAAGACACCAGTCATTGGACTTAGGGCCTTTGTTAATCCAGCATGACCTCATCTTAACTAATTACATCAGCAAAAACCCTATTTCCAAATAAAGACACAGGTGATAGTGAATTTTGGGAGGACACTATTTAACGCTGTACATGAGCCAATAACTGATTGTTACTTTGCCTTTTTTCCCACTCTCTTGTATGTATATATCTTCTTTGGGAACTTCATTATCAAGGAACACTTCTAGAGACATTGATTTTCTGGCATTTCTTGCTCTTCTTGTTTATGGTCTTAGTATGATCTTGTGACAAAAGCCCACAAACAGAGAGTTACAAGTACTCTCAGGAAGTGGTCTTGGGAGGGTAGAAGTGAATGCAGAGGGAGCGTGGGGGAACCACTGATAATGGCTGCTACAGGAATCCTCCTTTTAAAGTCTATTTTTCTGAATGACGGGATTCTACATTACATTTTAAAGTAGATATGTTTGATCTCTTCATTTAAGGTTCAGAAAATTATACATTATTTATATGCATATGTTTTTATAATTTGAATAGTCAACTGACCATACAAAGTAACCAACCACATCACAAAGAACTAAAGACACACTATTCTATAACCGATGTTGTTATTTTTGGTGGACCTATCACCACCACCTATTAGTAAATGATTTTTTTAAAGTAACAATTTCACAAAACAAGATATCTCAATTATGTTGTTTTTCACTTGATAAAGAGTGTTCATCTTATACTGTAACTGGTATTAGCATAACTAAAAGCTATGCAAAGCTAGGTGTGGTGGCTCACACCTGTAATCCTAGCACTCTGGAAGGCGGAGGCTAGAGGATACCTTAAGTTCGGGAGTTCAAGACCAGCCTGAGCAAGAGTGAGACCTCGTCTTTACTAAAGATAGAAAGAAATTAGCTGAGCAACTAAAAATAGAAAAAAATTAGCCAGGCTTGGTGATGCATTCCTGTAGTCCTAGCTACATGGGTGGCTGAGGAGGGAGGATTGCTTAAGCTCAGGAGTTGGAGGTTGCTATGAGCTAGGCTGACACCATGGCACTCTAGCCCGGGCAACAGAGCAAGACTCTATCAAAAACAAACAAAGAAACAAACAAAAAAACCAAAAAACTACACAAAAATATGAATACTTTAATAAGATTTTAGTCTATTCAAAGTATGTATAGAATTATATTTGCCTCTTTTTTCTTTTGTCAGACTTTGCTTAAGCCGTTCTACGTTGCATAAATTGTTAGTATTTTGACTGTGTAGTCATCTGTATTTGAAACAGATCCCAAACAATTGTCAGAAGAGAATACTGTTCCTACCAGGCACAACACAGAGCAAAAGTGGAATGGCATTATGGTTGATTAAGCCTCATTAGATTTTTCTGCTTTCACAAAGAGTATTAACTCAACCCTCAGGACCTTTGTTTACTAAGGTATACAGCCTTTGTTCCAACTGGGATTAAAAAACAGAAATACAGTTATATTAATAATTCAGGGACAATGATCTTGGATGCACTGTTACTCAATATTTATTGAAATTTTAGTTGAGATCATATCATTTAAGGACATTTGCTTGAAGTGCATGTAGTCCATCCCTCTTAGTCTAGATATTCAAAGCTAAATCCCCACATTAATTAGATCACTGGAGAACTGCATGCTTAGATGACCTTTTATTTCTCTGACACATCCCTTTAAACAATTGCCTTTACTGTGGTTTCCCTTTTTATGATTTTGCAAAAAAAATCTGAAACTTATAATCTTATCTACTGTAAGAATATTCAAAATTATTTAGTCCATTTCATCATATGAGATTGTCTTTATGTGTACCCACTTGAAAAATTCCTTGCTGACAGTATCAATTTATATATGCTTATCTTATTGATTATGCAAATAGGTTGACCATGAGTAGATAGATCATAATTACAGATGTAAGAGTGTATAAATCCTATTTATAATAGCATATAAATCATTAAGCTATTCTCTTTTAATTTTATGATATATTTTATATAGCTATCCAAGCTACTTAAAATTATTATTTTAGAAATAAGGCATATACATTTATATATACAACTATGAAAGAGTGTAGCCTCATATGCTTAATATAAAATAAATAAGCAAAATACATACACAAACAAAAAGATGAAGAATTGTTATTTGGAAGTAGCAGTCCAGGTGTGCAGTTAAAGTTTGAAAATAAATACATTCTTGCTATGTGTTGATTTCTTCTATCTACTTTCTGAAGATGCTAGTTTTGGGTTTCTGCATGGATTTAGATATCCCAGGACATGAGTAGATATATTAGTTTCCTAGGGCTGCTTTAACAAATGATGGCAAACTTGAAGGCTTAAAAAAATACAAATTTATTTTCTCACAGTTCAGGAGGCCAGAAATCTGACATCAAGATGGTGGCAGGGATGGTTCCTTCAGGAGGCTCTGAGGGAGAAGCTGTTCCATGCCTCTCTTCTAGCTTCTAGTGACTGCCAATACTTGACATTCCTTGATTTATAAATGCATCACTCCAATCTCTACCTCCATCTTCATATGATTTTTCCCTCTGTTTCACTGTGTTTTTATTCTTTCTCTGCTTTCTCTTATAAAGACACCAGTCTTTGGATTTAGGGTCCACCTTAAATCCAGAATGATTTCATCTCAAGACCTTTACCTTATATATGCAAAAACCCTTTTTCTGAATAAGGTCACTGTCTCAGGTTCTAGGTGGGCACATATTTTGGGGGCTACTCTTCAACCCATTGTATTAGACTTTCCATTATCTGAGGAAGCTGGTCCAAATCTAAACACATTAGTCTTTTAATAAGCTGTATATATGTTGCAAATATGAAATAATTAAATATTTTAGAGCCTGGAAATTTAATTCCCTCATTTGGTAGGCGTTGATTATAAGGCAAAGGACAGACAGATAGCTTTATTGATTGAGTTCTGCTACTTCCTTAGCCTCTTTTAAGAATAAATGCTCATCTATGCTTCCTCCTAATGAGTCCTATCCTTGGTAATCATATTTGGAACCACATGAGCCAACCATCAACTCTCTTACCCACTCTGTAAAAGGCTCAGAAGAACCCTGAGAAGAAAAAGACCTCTGAGATAATGAATAGGATTATCCCTGGCCAAGGATCATAAAAAGCGAGAGAAGCTGTGCTACCGAGACTTTTTGGTTTTTGCAATTTAAATTAGGAAGTGTGGATCCCCAAAAAATCACATAGTTAAGCAATGGAAGTTGAAACTAAAAGGATGCAAGGAGAAAGGGAATTATGGGATAAAGTTGAGGTCCTATCTCATTATGACCATGTAAAACTAGTGAGGAGAAATTAACTAAAATAAGTAGATCATGTAGAAAGAGCACACAGAGAGAGTAAGGAATCCAGGTGGCAGTGAGGTTAGAAAAAGACAACAAACATGCTCACATGTCAAAGAATTTACTCTTGTTATTCCCTCTGCTAGGATGGCTTTATTCTCCAGATAGCATCATATCATCATTTACCTCCTCATTTCTCTGTTCAAATGCCACATTTTCATGAAACCCATCTCTGAATACCCTGAGTTAAATAAACACTCACCACCATCACCTCCCCTACCACTAACGTGCCACTCTCTATCCCCCTTACTCAAATTTATTTTTCTTTATAGTACTTACCAAAAAAAGAACATTCACACATACACAAAACATGCATCCTCACACACACACACACACACTTATTTCACCTCTACCCACTATGTGTTAGTTTAAGGCAAACACTTTAGTTAGTTCACTGCTATAAAACCTCACTGCCCAGAGAATGCCTGGAACATGAGAGGTGCTTCATAAAATATGGTGAAAGAAAAAAGTAAACAAATTAAATAAAATTTAAGAGATTCTTGAGTCAAGTTGATAATATGAATGGAAATTCTGAGAACGTTGGTGGGTTCCTAGACCTGGTATTATTGTTCCTGAGGTGATTTTATACAGTAGACCTTATTAAAGTCCTACTTGATATCTGACTTTGTTTTTATAATAACCTTTCTTCTTGGTTTAGTGTGAGCAAGTCTTATTGTTTGTAACCAAAGCTATATGAATTAAATATAACACAGCTTCTTAGAGACAAAGTTATGAGTAGAACCTAGATTCTGTATGTACTTGTCTAAATGAAATATACTAAGAGAAAATATGCTATAGATATAAACATAGAATGAATTTCACAGCCAAATGTAATTCAGTGGTAAATTTGTCCATTGGCTTGGGTTATCAATGCCTTTACTTTGATATATTTGAGCAGATAATCATAAGTTGAAAACATTTGTAATAAATAAGGAATGTATGCCTTTGCAATAACATTTGTAATTCTCCAACTCAGCATCAAGTTAAGTATATTTTTCTATTTGAATTGCCAGTGGACCAAGAGTGTACCCAATGTAGATTTGATGTGTGTGATTTTGATGAAAATCAGAGTTTACATTGCTATTTTCATGGGTATTATCAAAGGGATTTTGTTAGGAATGCATTTTTAGTTATTCAAGGGCAGTTGTTAAACCAAGTTTTATGTTTTTCTTCAGAAAACACTGTAATTCATTTTGTACCTTCTTAAATTAAAGCATACCTTCCCTAAAATGATATTGTATTGGGTGGGTTTTCCTCTGAGAGGTCCACAATCTATTAAAGTCAGAGATGAATGGAATTTCCTGCCCTAAACAGGATTACAGAATACATTTCTGCCTTCACTGCAGAAAGGTTCTTATTCAAATTAGGCAAGGTCCTTTTTTTACCTTGGGATCTTAGCTGAATTCACATGCATTAAAGATATCAAGAGGAGAGCCATAAACATTACATACCCATTTGCACAATGTATTTCATATTGAAGTTTTAGGTTGGGACATAGGTTTCATCCAAGGAGACATATGTCCTTTCCAAAAATCTTGATTAAAAATCATGATATCTTATGATGTCAAATCCTTTTCAGGTCACTTAAAAAGACATCAATATGAACTTATCAGACATGGTAGCTGATTTCTTCCAGTCTTTATTTCTCATAAACACCATTTATGTTTAATACGGTTCTCATTAGGACAATGAATATATGCCAAGGTAATTCAAAAAAGGATAATTTATTATAATATAGATATGTCTCAATATGTCTTCGCCCTTGCACTTCTTTATTACATTTTCAGTACATCTTCTCTCTCAGATCTGGGTTTGGTATACACTAAGCCTCCTGAGTCATTATGAACACAGTATCAATCTTTCAAGTGCCAATCATTTGCTAATGGCTATTTATCCAATTATTCATTAGAATCAAATTTGCAAATTCATAGCAAATAGTTATCACTTATAAACTTAAGTAAGGCCTCTGCCTTGTTGATAAATGCACTTTTATGAAAATATTGCCTGCTTTGGATCCTTATTCATAAATATAACTAGCTACTATATAACATTTCATACTTAAAAATATAAGGATAGGACCTCTTACTAAGAGAAATAATAACTGACTATAATAACTAAGAATAACTTATTAGAAATAATTGCATTTGACAATAAGACAAAGATCATGATTAATAATTGATAGCTATTTCCTTGCTATAGATATAAATTCAAGTCTGTTTTTCATCTCATGGACAAATATATTAGGTTAGTCTCAGCCTTCAAATGTTTTATATACATAAAACATAGATTATCATTAATCTTCAGTTATCTGAAATAGGAACTCTTTTCATTTGAGAGAACTTTAAGTTGTTGACTTTGATTTTAAAGATTTGTTCTATTCTATCATAGATTTCAGATTAATTGAAATTAGTGACAGTGCTCACCCGTAATATTCATAATCTGCTTCACAGAGGAAGGGTGCTTTCTCTGAAATAGTTGCATTTTTGTGATTTGACACATTCATATTTTACTGAAATCTCTCTAATTATAGAACACATGATTTGAATAAGTTTTTGTTTTTAAAATAATATTTTATAATTATAATATGGAACTCTAGGATTTTTTAGAAACTTAAGTCAATCATCCTTAGAAGAAATGTTATATGATACATTCTTGGCATTTGACCTTCTTATGATTTTCATGTTAGATGGTCTAATGCCCTTTGAAGCCTATCTATTTCTTTTTTAACCCTACTGGCTATTTCTACATTTCTTTTGAAATAGTCCTTCCATTTTTTTTATTTTCTATGATGTATTTCCCAAGAAGATGTAATATGTCTGGGTGAAACAAATAGAGTGGTGAAACGTACGTGCAATGCAAACAAAAAGCATAGTCTTGAAGTCTTAAATATCTGGGAAAAATTTAAACTCACAAATTATACAAACCTAGGTAACAATATTCAACATTTTAAAATCTTTTTTCTTACCTTTAAAATAAGGAATAATAATATCTAACTCATTGGTATGTTGTGAGCATCAGCTAAAAAAACTTAAACAAAGGACCAAATATACTACCTTGTCCCAACCAAGCATTCTGTAAAGTTCAAGTGCTTTCTCTTCTTCCACATTTTTCTTTGTTCTTCCACTAAAGTCTAAAGTACAACAAAGAGAAAGTGGAACAAGGCACAGATGTTTGCTTATGTGGTTTTCTGTTTTGTTTTGTTTTGGGGTTCTGTGCTTTGTAACTTGTAATAAAACCCATAGGTTATTTCCAAAAGATGTGTTAACTCAGGGTCAAATATGTTAGAAACTGTTCATCGATATATCAAGGAAATATAGAAATTTTATTTGGAGACAAGAAGGGTGACTATCAGAAAGTTAGTGAGTGGGAAGAAAAGAATTATACATATAGACCAGGTGTTGTAAACCCAAAACACACTGGTTATACTTTGAGATGGGCCATGTTAGCTGAGGTGACATCCATTAATCTTGGAAAATAATCTACAGTATAAGGAAAAATGAAGCCACAATAAAATGTCAGGCTTTAGGATAGTTGTGGAAGGAGCAAAGTGAAGACTCAGATCTGGAAATGAGAATTAGACCTGTAAATGAGTCCAGCAGAAAGATAGTAGGGAGATAACAGAGAGTGATGGAAATGGGTGTATTCTGATGCAAGCTTGATAAAGGGTCTCATTTCCTGCTGGACTGCTTTTAAAAGACAAAGTGAATGCTCTTTCTGTTATTATGAGTGTATCTGGAATCTACAAAAAGGCTTTGAAAGTAATGAAAATGATTAAAAGGGAGCTACCCATATATGAAGTCTTCATAGCTTCATAAATCCACAATTATAGTATAATAAAAATTATTTAATCACTCCAAAAAATAAAAAAACCTGAACAAGAGTAAGATAACTTGGAAATTCTTCTGTCTGCATTGCAGACTATCTAATTCGGGCTATAGGAGCCCCATTGGTGTCTAGAAACTCCCTAAGTTTTTCTTCCAAGAAGTTAAAAGGAATTTGTATAGATGTTTGTTGCACCATTGCCTAAATTGTAGCATAGGTTGGTGTTTCTGATATCTCATATTTTTGTACACATGTTAGTTTGTGTTTCAACCTAAAACACAATGGCGAAACTACTAATTACTTATATAACCTTAAACCTAAGATAAAATTTACAATTTAGCCCGTATAATATGGAACAATATTACATATTGAAGAAGATTATAACATGTAATTTTCAACTTTAATTTTGATAATGCATCAATTTCAATTTTAAGTGAACATGGCTGTTAGAACTGCATGATGTAACTATTTTCTCAGTTAAAAGGACTAGTAAAATGTAGCTTATAACACATTTGTGATTGCAGAGGTAATTAGTTATTAATTGGGTAATCTGAGCCTTGCATTAACTATTGAAAACATGTGAGAGTACTTCTAACATGATGATGGGTTTATATTTTGTATTCTATGAATGATTTTCTTGTTATTCCCAAACCTCTAGTGAATCAAAATATTGCCATAGATAGGTATATGCACAGGCTTTTCAAATCAGTCATTGATTGATTTTCCCATTGCTTTTTCTATATTTTTGTAATAAGATTTTTCTATCTAAAATGAGGTGATGGATATGAAACATACTGTAAATTATAAAAGCTTTACTAATGTAAACAGTTATTCTTATTTTCTACTAAAGTAAAAGTACTGAATTTTATGTCTATATTTGATTTTAAATGTATCATAGAACTTTGGTAGGCTGGATTTGAACTTTAGTAGGCTGGAATTTGACTACTCACCATTTCCCAATTTTATCCATTCTATCACAAATCTTTTCTTTTGCCTTCCATAAGGCTTTGTTACTACCAGGTGTCTAAAAAATAAAGGTTCAGAAAATAAGCAAGAAAAGTGAGTTATTATAGATTATGAACATATTG
>VBSM01003204.1:35882425-35906680 GCA_008086735.1 Cheirogaleus medius | reverse complement strand
TCTAACCCTTCTTAGAAAGAGGCAAAGATATACAATGTAACCAAAATGTCAAAAAAACAAACCAAAACAAACAAACAAAAAAACTTTTATCGGGTGGTGGGCAGGTGGGAGGGGGCAGGAGGGGAAGGGTGTATACTTACATAATGAGTGCGGTGCATACCACCTGGGGGTTGGACTCTCTTGAAGCTCTGGCACGGCGGGATGTGGGGTGGCAAGGGCAATATATGTAACCCTAACAATATTTGTACCTCCATAATATGATGAAATAAAAGGAAAAAATGAATATTATAAGAAAAAAAATGACCCGAATTCTCCCTATCCTTGCAAATACACCCTATTGAAATGAAATTTTGCTATTCCTCCAATTAAGGTATGACATCTATTTCTCTACTCCTTGAATCTAGATTAGGCCCTGTTACTTGTTTTGACAAATGGGACTTTAGCACATTGGTGTTTGCGTTCTTAATCACTGATTGAATCCTGAGACTGTGGGAAAGAAGCCTAGAGTAACCTACTGGATGGAGAGGCCATATAGAGTAGAGAAGAGTCATCCTAGCTGAGCCTGGACCAACTAGCCTGGCAACTTCCAGAAATGTGAGTGAGGCCCTTCTAGACCATCCAGTGCTGTGAAAGCTGGCCCAAGCCAGAAAACCTGCCCAGATAATCTAAAGAATTATTAGAAATTATGAATGTTTTTTGTTTAATATTTTGAGATGGTTTGTCATGCAATGAAAACATATTAATACAGAGAATGTTTTGTGTCTACTGAAGAGATGAGTTAACACTTTGAAAGTGTTAATTATTAATATTTTGTTCGATTCCTAAGAATTCATACTTAAAACAGGAGTGGAAAAGAAGAGTTGAGAATGGTAAAATGAAATGGTGCTTCCTATGGTCTTTTTAAAAGATGCTTAGTAAACAGACATTGTCAAGAGTCTCTGTGCCATGGGGATTTACAAGATGCATCTAAAGGGAAACTACAAAAAGTATACTAGAACAACAAGGAAGAAGGAATATCAAGAGGATTATTAAACTGCTGTGTAGGATAAATGTTGTGTTCTGGTGTTTATCTTCCAGCCCAAAAGAATGACTTTTTATGTATAGCATATGAAAATTGATCTTTCTATAGAAAAGATCAAATAAGAAATTGTGGGATACATATTTATGCTGTAGGTCAGTTTCAAACTGACAAATATTAATTCAAAAAGGAAAGAAGCCCAGTATCTTTGGGAAGCACTAGTCAAAAGGAGTAAGGCTTTGGGGAGGGTAAAAATGTGATGTTAGAGAAAAGGAAGTAACATAGGACAAATTCTCTTCTGTGGTGTTTATTTCTGACTTTAAAGTACCTGAAGTTCTGTTAGGAATTTTTTTCCTAGTTGTCAAAAACCAAACTTTTGAAAAGTGTGAAAGAAAATTTATAACTTTATGTAACTGAAAAGTCTATGGCTATAGTTGGATTTAGGAATGACTAGATCCAGGGATCCTAAAAATTCAGTATTTCTCTTTTCTTTAGGCTTAGCTTTATTCTCTTTTGGCTATGTCCCCCCAAAATTCCAGCTCACACATTACTTATACCAAGAAATCTAATAGAAAATGAGTTTCTAACTAAAATTCTGAAATTGAATATTGATATGATTGACTTTGATCCTGGTCTGTGTCTTATACCCTCTCCTGGAGCAGATTGAGTAGCTCTGCTAGAATAACAAACTAAAAGTAAGGAGAGGGGCTAACATCCAAAGGAGAGTCAAAGGTGGAAGGTCGAATACTGTAGATCAAAACATAAATATTGAGTAATTGAGTATTGGCATTCAAAAATAAGCAGAAATAGATTTAGAGATAGAGATAAACACACATGGAAGGAACTGGGAATTCAGAGCTGTCATGACCACTTTTCCCCAGGGGAAAATTTTTTTTCTAAGGAAAACAAAGGATGATAAATGAACTTTCATCTTGACAATTGGACTTTGGCACCAAAGAATGTTATTAAATCCAGTGAACAGAACTTCACTCCAAGGAGAATTCCTACTTGGGCTAAATGTTTCTTAGCTCAAATGCCCCACTCTGACATTTTACTCTTTAGATTCACACTCATAGATGTGAAAAGATAAGTCAGAGCATGCCAACCAGCAAGAAGTACAAGAGATCACAAGAACCCAGAGAATTTTCTCAATTATTAGAGGAAAAGAATTGCATGTATTCTAAAACTAGGATAGTGGGAACAGCCTCCAATCAGTTATAGCATGAAGGTCCTATAGAAATAAGAGGAAAGGGGAGAGAGAGAGAAAGAGAGAGAGACTTTTTTATATAAAGATATACTTTTTATTGTTTGGGCAACAACGAGGAAGTCTCAGCCATTGGGATTAGAGCCCAATTACATAGGTTCAGATTTGGTTAATACACAGGAATATTCTTTATTTTCAGTGAGATTAAGTAGTTAAGAATATAAATACTAGAATGTTCAATTCTTTTCCTAAAAGCCAAAGACATCAATATATCGATTTTGGATTCATTTTCCAAATTACATTCTATAATTTTAAATTTTGCAATATTAATTATTTCAGTTGAAAATTTTTGAACGTAACACTTTTGTTTTCTTCAACAGGTTAGACTGCACTCTGAGATATCCAGTATAGTAGACCTTAACTGCATGTGGCTATTTAAATGTATTAAAATTGGTTATTATTTAAAATCAGTTCTTAATTCATACTATCTATATTTCAGGTGCTCAAATTTTCCATATAAATAATAGCTAACATCTTTGACAGTACAGTAAACTTCCAACATCACAGAGTTTCTATTGGCCAGAAATGGACTAAATAATATGAAAACTCTTTCACTATATGTACCTAGAAATACAGGATAAATGTCATAACCGTTGAGCTTAAAGATCTTTAACATGGTGAAATGATAAGTACATTAATAAGCTGTTCTGGGATAGAATTGTTATGGAGATTTTTAACCTGAGTAATTTCTGGTTTTGATTTTAAACCCAAGGAAAACTTCTACCTGGGCTAGATGATTTTTAGCTAAAATGCAGATCTAACAGAGTTTTATTCCCTCATAAGGATGAGTGTGGGAATTTAAAAGTTTAATTATAGCTGGACATTAAAAGGGCTAAATCTTAGTGTAGAATGGATTTTAAAAGCTACAGCTCTTAGAAACACTATGGCAGTTTGTCTTTTCCTGACTGTTTCATGGGAGAATGTCTCTTCTGAGAATGTATTAATATAACCATGATTCTTAATTATAAGTGTTTTGCAGATTTGAATTTATACTATTTGTGTAGTTTGTAAATTTCAAACAGAGAAATAAAGTGGAAATTGATGGCAAGTTGATGACATTTCAGGGCAGCTTAGTAGAAACAACGAGAAAAATTAATCTGGAAGTAAAAAACCTTCAACCTAGAACACATAGAATAATTACAGATAAAAGCCTCCTGAAGGTGAACTTGCGTTCTAAAACTAATAAACAGAGCAAATCATCAACCATTAGTGAGTCAACAGACGGTACACTGAAATGTTATCACATCAAGAGGTCCAGATAATAGAATAATGTTACAGAAACTATTATATAGTTAAGACTAAATTGGGTAATTACATAAAGAAGAAAGCAAAACCATGATGGCTTTCTCCTGATATAAGCAATAAGACAGGATTGTCCACCCTTCCCATGTCTATTGAGCATTATATAGGAGGTTCCAGTCGGGACAATTGGTCAAGAAAATAAAATACAAGGCATTCAGATTTGATAAGAAGACATTAAACTATATTCACAGATGACATGATACGTTTTTTAGAAAATCCTAAGGAATGCATAAAATTATTAAAACTAATGAATGAGCAAGGTGTCAGGATACAAGATCAATATTAAACATCAAATGTGTTTCTGTGCACTCTCCATAAACAATTTTAAAATGAATTAGAAAAACATTTCCATTTATAGTAGCATTGAAAAGAATAAAATATTTAGGAATAAATTTAATAAAGACTTGTACAGTGAAAACTACAGATATTGCTAAATATAATTTTGAAAGACCTAAATAAATGCAAGAACATTCCATATCCATAGATTCAAAAATGTAATATTGTTAAGAGGTCAATGCTCCCCAAATTTATGTGTAGATTCATTGTAATCCTTATAAAAACTTTGTATTTTGTGAGGGAGTAGAAATTGACAAAATGTTTTTAAAAATTATACAGATACAATGGACCAAAAATAGCCAAAATATTCTTAAAAAAAAAAAATAACAAAGTTGGAGGACTAACACTTCTCAAAACTTACTACAGATGGGGAGTAATCAAGACAATGTAGTACTAGCCTAGGCATAAACATATACATCAATGTGATGGAATAGAGTGTTTAGGAATAAACTCTTACATTTATGATATATTGATATTTAACAAGGGTGTCAAGACGATTCGATGAGGAAAATATAATTCTGGTCACATCTAAAAGTAAATACACAAGAAAAAGGCATGCATAAAAGTAAAGGTACAAGATAAATAAGATAGTATTGAAAGTAGTTAAAAAGGCAGGCAGGTATGCTAGGAGATTTAGTTGAAGATGTGAATAGCAGCCTGGTAAAGAGGGGGGGAAAGATGAAAAATTTAAAGATGTTTTTTTTCGTCAAGCTACTTGCACAGCTAGCTTTAAAATAAAATTCTGACCAATTGCTTTACTAAATTGACAGAAATAGCTGCTTGGGATCTGTGTTAGTGCAATCCAAATCTTTTGGACAGATACAATTCTGCTGCAGTTGAATTTGGGCTAATTAAAACCAATAGCTGCCAGCAAATTCATTAATCCTGATCCTGTTTATAGATTTGTTGTGAAGAATGATCATTTATTATCTTAAGACCCTGTGCCTTCTTGAGAACTAATATTATGTAAAAATATGGACAGAGAGAGCCCATTGGCAAGAATTGTTAATCTTTTCAATTCACACTTAGGGTACTTGTAAAACCCAAGCACATTATCCCTCATCAAGAGGCAGTAATGACAAGTTGGTTTAAACCAAGGAGACCTCTGTATAAATTAACAGATGTTTTAGTTGAAAATAGAAGTGTCAACATGACCTTAATTAATGGATTTGCTAATAGTTGTTCCCAGAATGGGATAATATGCCAAGTTCTAACCTAGGTATAGTAGAATAAGTAGAGGATTTAAAGTCAGACAGCTTCAGGGTGAAATCTCAGTTTGAACCTCATGGCTTTGAGTAAATCATCAGGTCATTCACTGCAAAGTGAGAATCATACCCCCGTGTGAGGTGTGGTTAACTAGTATCTGGGAGCTAGCACATGCTCAATGAAAATAAGTCTTTATGCTTTTTCTTGAGAGGTAAATCTGGAAAGTTGAGATTACTCTCTGAAATTATCCCAATTTTTGATGAAGTGGTCATTCCAGCTGCAAATATTTAGGCTATTTTAACCTGTATCCTCATGTGTGCCAAGTGTATTCTCTTTAACCTTACTTGAGGTGTATGTGTGTGTTTTTTCAATGTGTATGCATACATTCATACTTGGATTTGTGAAAAGAATGAGAGAAGAAATGTTATTTATAAACTTATTAGCTAAATCTTATTTGTCTGTGTTGATTATTGAGGTGATTTTGACCTTGCTATCTAACTACTGCCAGAAAGAAGGACTTTAAATCTACTCTCAAATTAAAATCATTATTTAGGGTATACATCCCCAACTTTTAAATGAACTATATCTAATAAACCTGTATCATGAGATCCCGGATTTAGTCATCTTGGGCATAGATTGTGTAGCTAGTTTATCTTTATAGGCATCTCAAAAGTTCCAAAGCTATGCTTTATTGGGACTTTTCTATACATTAAGCAGGCTTTTGTCATCATCTACTTTTTTAAAAACTCCTTTGTTAAAAGTAGTGCTGCTATATAATATACCTCATAATTTTTGAGGCCTTTCATTATTATTATTATCATCCCAAAATTTATTTTTAAAAGTCTGACCTGACACTTTCCCCTCTCAGATAACTTTTCTTTCTTCTTTAATCATACAGGAAGATGTCAGTTCTGGGTCCCAGTTGTATTCCAATCTTCATTGAGAAATAGAATCTCATTCATAGCTTCTCTCAGTATCTTCTAAACCTTGCCAGTGATTTACAGACTATGGTCATTATTATCATTGTACTCCAGTAGTGAACAGATACTTCCCCAACACAGAACTTTTCTAAAACAAGTTAAAATTTGTTTTATGACATTCCCAGCTGGAATGAAAATTTAGTGAAGTGCAGGATTTTTTTGTTTTGCTCACTTTTTTAATATCTATCATTTACTAGGTTGCTTCACACAGAGTAATTCATAAATATCTGATTAATTCAAGTGTGGCATATTCACTATAAGGTATTGCCCATTGTTTGACAGTGCCTGTATATGAAAACCCATAGGAAGAATTTTCCTGGACTAAGTACCACAAATATTTCTTATTGCTCCAAAAATCTGGTCTTGGTTTTGACACATTTTTAATCACATAATCTGTTTTTCCTTTTCTTCTTGGCTAATAGAGAGCGATTCAATTCATTTTGCAATTCTCTTGTAACAACTGGTATGAATGTTGGGTGGTTTAACCTTAAATAAAATTTTATGTTCCCTTACTACAAACATTTCTTTTTTGCCTGATTTTTCTTACTTATTTTAATTGTATCTTGTGTTGTTATATGATTTTATACTTTAAATGTATACCACAAATATATCTACATTTATACACATATAATATTTTGATATATTTCTTAATAGACATATTATCTCTCTTTATAATGACAAATTATTATGTACTTAACATTTAGTCTGATCTTTTAAAGCATGCAAAATCTTATGCATTTCAATTGTGAAAGCATTAGAGTTGTTAGACCATATCATCTGGTTATAAGGCTTTACGTAGCAAGGGTAATTTAGTCTTTGTGAAATTGCCCACTGCTTCAAGGTACCTAATTAGAAATTAACATACATACATGCTTTTAAAAAAATGCTCTCCAACTTTATTTCGGCATATTTTAATCTAAACTATATTCCTCTGTTAAATATGATTACTGAGCAATGACATAACCGATGGTCATTCATTGCTCATTAATTACCAGTCTTCATTTATAGTTGAAATGAATATTTTCCTCAATTGTATTTTTAATCATTCCCAATCATCCTTTCTTTTTTATACAAGAAATATTAAGCCTTGAGAAAATTTCTTCAGAGTAATAAAACCCATTAGATTAGATTAATATACACAGGCTGCTCAACTATTATTAATTTAGACAGACTTTATTTTTCCTTTTTTGATTACACAAGACATTGATTTATGGTACATGAAATAACCAAATTGTACTTTTGAAATTTAAAATTTTAAATCCCTCCTTACATTATCAGCCTTGAACTTCGCTGTTTTGCCTTTTAAATTATAAAATATATGCTCTTTTTAATTGAAAGGTATGTAGCACCTAGTGTAGCAAATGTTTGTCTATATGAATGGATCATTTTAAATGTTACTAATATGCTATAGAGTTGTTATGGAACACAGCACATACATTTTTTTTATTAGTTTCATTGTAGTATACCTATGTAGTTTTATTGCTTATATATCTCGAATTTGAGTGGAGAAAAAGTTTTAGATTCAAGGGTAAAAAGAAAAGATATTGATAAAGCCCTCTGTTTCATCCCATTTCAACAGATGCCAAGAATATTAGTAGAAATGGTTTTGCATCTTTAAGAACCTAGGATATGCAGGGCTATTCCTTGGGCAGGCTCCATTTATATGACTGACCCTGGGCCCCACAGTGGCCATACAAGGAAGAAATTCAACTGTTCACAAGTCTGTATGCCTAAATTTGAGTACCACTAGGAGGAAGAAAGGCTTTTAGTTTACATTGCCCTAAGAGAGACAATAGTGGAGTGTGAATACTCAGTTTATGCAAGATACAAGATTTTCAGGGAGAATCTGTTCTCTGAAAATGCCTGGATTGAAAGAACACATGGAAAATGGAAGGATAATACCAGGTAAAGCATATTTATTTCTTTTCTCCCAGGTAGACATGAACAGGGACAAGATCCTACAAAATTTTATAGGCCACGTATGGATGTTGATCTTATCCTAATACTAATGAAATCCAACATCTATGGAGACGGAAGGACCCATCCAACGTGATGAATGCCAGGTAAGGCTTAACAGGATAATGGATCCTACCCTTTAAGCTTTGATACAGGGATTCTAAGTACTCTGATACATCTTTAAAAAATGGTAGATTATTCGAGTCAAAATCATTCAAAGTCAGACTCAAAGTACAAACAGTAAAGAGACACTAATTCATCATTAAAATTGACCCTTATCAGCCTAATCATTAGTGTGAGTTCAATGTATAAAGATCTAACTTTGGAGCAACGTACAAATACGGAGAAAAAAGCTTTGCAAATATCACCAACATACGATATCCTGGGTTGCAAGTTTCTCTATTTCTTTTCAGCATCAATAAAACAGTCTAGCTAGGTAAAACTTCCATTGGCTTTTCAATGTTTCTTGTTATTGCTCTAATGTGGGAGGGCATAATGGTCACAAGTATAAAAGGTTCTTTTACATTAAATTACACAGAATAAATTTCCCTGCTCAGAAGATGATAGCAGCTGATTTCTTCAATTTAGTCGCAGAGGAATCTAACATTAAATCTGAAGCTACCACAGAGTGATCCAACTTTGAAGATTACAGTGATGATAATGGGGCTTCTAGGGAACTAAATTAATGTTTATGGCTTTCTCTTTCCTGCTTTCATTGTTGTTGCTGCTACTGCTCCTGCTGATGCTTGGTTTTGGTGTGTGTAGCTTTCTTAGTAATGTTGCTTTTTGAGGTTGGCTTTAAGAATAGAAATAGAATAATGTATATACAAATCAATAAAATGCCACAGCACCTTATATTTCTTACAGAATTGACACTGATGATAGACTACTTAGTTTTATATGTGTATTTTTCCCTAAGTTTTAGTTTTGCTAAAACTATTGTAAACTATTATTAAAACTTCCTTGAATTAGAACTGATACTAATCATAGATTCTCCTTAAGAAGACTTGTATGCTCCTAATTGATGGCATAATATTAATCAGTATAAATATAAATAATATAAAATTATTACATAATATTAATTTATATTATTTGTTTATTATTTTTCTGTCAAGTTAAATCCTATATTTTTATGTTTTACTCCTCCATCTTAGAAGCAAATTAATTATGATTTCTGCAAAATTTTCATTATCTACCAGATAAATTCTCACATCTGTCATATTTAATAAGCTGTTTGTGAAGATGGTACTCTGAATTTGTTTTATTTTCCTCTTCAAAATTTAAATTTTCAGTAGCAAATTTGTTTTTCTAATGGTTCTACAGTTTTCCATCAAATAGATGTAACTTAACTTATTTATATTATTACTCAAAGGAGCTTGATTACAATTTTTTGCTTATAAACATTATTCACCAAACACTCCTTTGTAAAGTGACAAGAGGTATTCTAGTACGACTTCTCCCAGAATATCTAGTAGTCATGCAGTAGGCAACAGGAGAGAAGGCTTCCTCTTTAATAGCAAAAATGTCTGAATGAAACTCAGTTTTCTACAGAACCAGGGTGTACCTTTTCCCTAGAATCTCAAATCTGAATTTTCATAAGGATCTGGAGTGTTGACTTTAGAATACTCAGAAAATTCTCCTTGTAGCCAAAATTGACATGTTGACTGCCTACTGCCTAATTCTTTTATCTCTATTCTTGCCAAAGTATGTTCCTTTATTTACACTATTAAGTGATAAAGTGTCAGGGGCTGTGCCCTCCTTGGGGACACTATCTTGCCCCTGGCCCCTGAAAATTTCTTCCTATGATGATGACAAAATAGGGAATCATGGATATTCTTTTGCTGGTCTTTGGCTTTGGGGCTTCTCTAACAAAGCCTGTCTCCTAACTAGTGCTATGTGACATTATGGTCCTTTGCCTTCATTCATCTCTCTGCACTATGAGAAATACATTTTTTGCTTGCATTTCTGATTATGCCTCTAAACAAATAAGATAAATAACAAATATGCACAGCATTTTAGAATACTTGATGTGTCAGGAAATTTGCTAAGCGTTTAAGTGTATTATTTATTTAATTTATTAATTTGATCAAGGTTAATCCTCCTGTTTTACAGATTATAGGGCTGAACATTTAAGACTCTACGTGTCTTGCCTGGGGTCACATAGGTAATTAAGATAGAATTGATATCTGAGTTTAGCTCTGAAAGGATAAAACATACTCCTTTCCCTTCTGAGAGTGGAGTAAAAGGGGTCATAAGACAATACATTG
Organism: Cheirogaleus medius; assembly: GCA_008086735.1. Lineage (NCBI taxonomy): Eukaryota > Metazoa > Chordata > Mammalia > Primates > Cheirogaleidae > Cheirogaleus > Cheirogaleus medius. Next base: position 35,896,351 of record VBSM01003204.1, on the reverse strand, counting down.
AAGGGATGGGAAGCAGGTTTGCTGGCATAAAAGAAGTAAGGCAGAGGCGAGGAAGAAAGCTGTGCACAAAGGGTAGAGTTTAAAGATTTCGAAGCAATCCATTTGGGATCTGAAAGCTGTTAGCTAAGGGCAAAGAAGGTGAAGCTTATTAGGAGACAAAGTTTCATAACGAGGGCGTTGTACTTGTTGCTCAAACACATGTTTTTCATTTCAAAATGAAGGCTAAAAGTGGAAGGTGTAACTGTTCCCATTTACCGATATACTCAAAGAGGTGAGAGAATTGGCTGAAATGTTGATATATGAGAGTTATGAACAGAAACACAAGGTGAGGAGGTCGCCATATACTTCAAAATAGGAGAGATATGGGCATGATGATGCAAAGATAATGGCCTGGAATTGGTGATAAGGAAAAAAGTGAATATTCACATAACATCTGGGAGGATGGGAGAATTCAAGATTGCCTAAAAGAAAAACTGAATGAGAGCTAGGATTTCCTTATGTCAAGAGGGAAAAGGATGGTCTGTGAAAAGACTGAGGATATAGATGTTCTTAACAACATGATGACAAGGATCATTATTCTAATCAGAAGTAGAAGAGGGACTCGGGGGCAAGAAGTGCAAAGTCCCATGGAATATATTAAGAGGACAGACAATATCTTGATCCTAAGCCTAAAGAGGACAATTATAAGTAAAAAACTTCATAGTTCTGAGTAGCTAAGAGACTCTACCTAACTTGCCTATATTTCATGAAAACAAACTCTTAAATTCTTTATCAAACTCAGTCTTTCAGTAAATAAACTATTCTAAGTATATATTTAAAAAATCACAGGCATTTCATTGATCTTGAATCAAAATAGAATATTCTTGGCTATGATACATTGAAAAGGCACCAGGGATTTTATAATCAGCCAAATCAATGTTAGCCAAAATGGATGAATCTTTCTAGTTTTCATTCAAAATTCTGTTACATATTGAAAGAAAGGTTTTCTATCTCCAAGATATATTACTGATATTTTAAACCATGTACTTTTTTGTACATAGAGAAACATTTTTTTTCTTTTCATCTATATCTCAAGGAGTCACAGTAGAAATTGAAATCAGCTATCTATGGAGTGCATTAATTTTCCCAGCTTTTGATTTGGTATCTAAAATAACTGCTAACTGTAAAGAATCAATGTGGTTGGGCAACATAAGCTCTCTGGAATGATGGTGTCAGAGGACCACATGTTTCTTTCTTACATGGGTTTATTGCATCCTATGATAGCATTCTTCTCTGAGGTTCATTTTAACCAAAAGTGGCGGGGGCGACCAATAGTAACATCCAATAAAACAAACAAACAAAAAGCAATATTGTAAAAAAAAAAAAAAAAAAAAAATGCCAGTTCAAAAGGTAGCAGTGATTGTGCCCAGACCATTAACAGACTAATACAAGGAGTGATGACCTTGTGGAGTCCGTTGGTGATGAGGTCATAAAATGTGACAAGAAGAGATTGCAGTTTTTATTGTTCCATTGATTTCACCTTTTTTCTTTTCAATATGAAGTTGGCTAAAGGACTTTTTATTTTGTTGCTCACTGAGTCTAGGGAGTGTGCAGACAGCAATGATGTTGCCTTTTAATAGGTGCTAACTATGCTTAGAGGTGGTCAAGCAAGTTTGCATCAAGTGAGAACTAAGCTGAAACTTGCATCTTGCAGTAAGTCTGGGGTGTGCGATGAAAATTATAATAGTCAATTCATTAGATGATGTATAAACATCAAGAGCAGATGGGCTTTCAGAAAACAAAGATCCAATTTTCAGGAAATTGTCTTGACTATATAAAAAGAGAAGAAAGGCAAATATAAAACATTATTAGTGCCATAGAAATAAGATAGTTTTGTGATTTTTTAAACATATTTTCATTTTGTTACATCTGTTCAGGTCTTCTGATCTTAATTTGTGTTCAATTCATGATACAGACTTGATATAATATACTACACTACGTATATATTTTATCTATATGTACTAGGTAAAGAGGTAACCAGGGATCATATAGGCTTAATTTTTTCGTTGTTTATAAACTTTCTACTAAATCACCACTATTTTATATAATATAATATTTATGACATCTCAGCTCCAAGAACCCATTTGGGAGGGAGTTCAAGTTTCCAAATATATGTATATTTTTAATTTTTAACTTGAAATCAACCAGTAAGACTGACATTAGAAAATGTTAGAAATTGAGTTAAAATGTAATGGCTGTGTAGAGGACTCTATATAATCTCCTAAGGTGGAATCACTTAGGAAATATTACAACTGTTAAATCCTGAGCAAGTCATTTACTTTTTCTGACTGTTTTCTCATGTGTAAAATGAGAGGAATAGATTAATTTTACAGATCAAACATACTGTGCCTCTATGATAAGTAATTCACTAATGAAATAAATTCTTTTTTTCAAAAATATCACAAGCAATCTAAATAGTTGCAGTTAAGTCAATTACAAAGGAAAGTATTGTCCACCACCCTCATCTCCAGCATTTTCCAAAAAAGGTAAATAACAAATTCAGTAAAAATTCTAGGACAGGCCGGGCGCGGTGGCTCACGCCTGTAATCCTAGCACTCTGGGAGGCCGAGGTGGGCGGATCGCTCAAGGTCAGGAGTTCGAAACCAGCACGAGACCCCATCTCTACTAAAAATAGAAAGAAATTAATCGGCCAACTAAAAATATATAGAAAAAATTAGCCGGGCATGGTGGCACATGCCTGTAGTCCCAGCTACTCGGGAGGCTGAGGCAGAAGGATCACTCAAGCCCAGGAGTTTGAGGTTGCTGTGAGCTAGGATGACACCACGGCACTCTAGCCCAGGGAACAGAGTGAGACTCTGTCTCAAAAAAAAAAAAAAAAAAAAAAAAATTCTAGGACAGTGCTTTACAAGCAAATATGCATAAAGAATACACATATGTGTTATTGGCTACATTATGTGGAGAAGAGAAATAAGGCTCATCAACTTTAGGTAATGTATTCAAGGTTACAAGAGTATTAAGATCAAGGATGAAACTCTGGCATCCAATTTATACAGTAAATGTTTTTGCCCTTATTCCCGGTGGTCTGTTATTTCTCAACATTTCAGGTTGAAAATTGTTTAAATGACCAGGATAATTAGATAATTAGTTTTGTTATCGGAAACTTCATAGGAAATTGATTTATCATCTCAAGGTGTTGAGATGGCCTATATTGTATTAATATTAATCCACAATGAACATTTTCCTTAAAAAACTAAAATTATAGAATTTAAAATATTTCATTTGAAAGTCACCTCGGAGGATATAAGTTCACAAAATAAGGTTTAACTGAGCTTACACAACATTTTTAAGATCACATGGCTAGTTATAAAAAGTATAGTGCAATATAAAGCAAACTATAATTCCTAATTCTAACTTCAAGATACACACCCTTGTCTCAAAAAGCATAAGCATACAAGAAAATAGCTATGAACTTTTATTATAGAAAGTTTTCATAACTTTATTACAATCCTCATAGTCATATTCATTAAAACTTGATCTCTGTCCATTGTATTGGTTGTTCTAAAAACTCAATATAAAATATAATTTGATCAAATGCAGGATGCTTGCTTAAAAGACATAATAAATACAGAAAGAATAACTTGTAATGAAAGGTAAGTACTTCATTGCTTGGAAACAAAATTTTAAAATCATAAAAATCTTGAGTTTTGTGACTATATAATCTGGCCACAAACTACCTTTCCCCATGTAGTTTATTATCTCTCTCTGACCTCTCTACTGCAGCTAGAACCAGGCAGGCATTTTGCCTGGCTGTGTGCATGCATATCTATGCTTTCCTAGCAAGAACGGTTTAGAATGTGCTGTTTGTTGCGATTTCTTATAAATTTATATCTCTTTCAAATATCTTTTCATGTGCATTTGCAACCTCCTATATGAAGTTTTTACTTATCACTCCTTCAAATTGTGATTTCTACATCCTCTGAGTTCCTAGGTGGTCTTCACCCTTATACCACTTTTCTGATTTTTAATCAACCCAATGTCCATGGTATTTGTTCCTGAACTGCAATCACCCAATATTACAAGCACTTCTTCATCTAGCTTCAGTAGTTCAAAGTCTCAATAGTTCTGACTTTCTTTATGGTTAGGTCACTTCACTTCTTTGAGATAAAATTTCATCACAGGTAGAAGGAAAAAAATAAGACAATAAATAAATTTAACTTGATACAAAATTGCATGCCCATGACAACAGTAAGTCATAAAGCTAGCATTTGAATTAAATTCTTCCTTACTTCTAATCCTATGTCCTTTACTATGTACCTCAGTGGAAATCCAAGCCACACTGCTACATATTTTTATGATATTAATTATCAATTCTAAGTTTGTGTCATCTTGTTTGCTTCTAGTTGCTAGCAATGAATCATGGCAATCAAAAATATTTTGAATTCTTTTCAATATTGAAAACCTCATGGAATGTAGACACTTTTGTGAAATGGAACTGACAATGACATTTGCAAATGCTGAAAGATATGTAAAGTACAGATAGAATATAGAATAGTGCACTTTCTAATTTTAAGGCATGAAAAGTGAGGTCCATCATATTGCATGTGGAGTTAGTAGCAATGATTGCTCCAACCAACCACTCATTTTCTCTTTAGTTGAGCATTTACTTTATTATCAACATGATTAGCATTCTTAGTAATAGAATTAGAGATAATAATAGAATACAGCAGATACTAAAGCTTGATGATGTATCAAATTATGCGGCATTGTAACTGTTTTCTTCTTGTATCTTCTAATCTATTCTTACAGTTCCTTGATAGATTATAAACTTTTTCAATATATCTGAACCATCCTTATATTGTAGGTGTCTCATATAGAATCTGACACCTAACATATATTGATTAAATCTTTGCTGATTTTTGTAATAAAAGAGTGAATGCTTAATATGATTATTGAAAACTCTTGAAAGAAAAAGTATATAAAAGTGAATCAAAAGAAATAAAATGAAATAAATGATACTTAATAGATTGAAACAAATCTCTCACCATGGTGATATACTTTTTACTTATAGTAATTCTCAAATTAAATACCAACAAGACCCAGAAACAAATTGAGGAATTTTTCTAAAATGGGAATTGGACCATGTTGTTGTTCTAACTCTTCCAATGGCTTCCCACTTTCCTCAGAGGATAAATTATTACCATTTTTTTTTTTTTTTACAATAGCTACCAAATGCAAACTTATACAGCATTCTCCCCTTCCTCCCTCTCTCTTAGTCTGCCTCAGTCACCTGCCTCTGTGCAGTTTCTCTTTGATGTCAGGCATTTTCCAGCCTCAGGGCCTTTTCATTTACCTTTGCCTAGAATACTCTTTCCCTAGGTAATTACAGGGCTAGCTCCTTTACTTCCTTCAGCTTCTTTCCATATCAGTAGTTCTACATAAAACTGCAGCTGCCCTGCCCCATATAACACGCACACGCACACACACGCACACACACACAATTGCTTAATGTTTTTCCTTCCTACTTTATTATTCTTCAGAGTACTTACAACATAATACTCTCTAAGGTACTATATCATTTTTTATTTTCTGTACCCAAATATATTTTCAAAATGATGAAGATATTTATTTGATTTGTTGATATATCCACTGGACCTAGAACAGTGTCTCATATGTAGTATGTTCACAATACATGGCACATTAATAAATGAATAACCAAGTCATTATTAATATTTGTGGATCTAGAAATGAATATTTCAGTCTCAGGGTTTTTGCCACTTACCAGACCATATTTTAATTTTTTAAAAATTGATTTATGTACCACATGTGTAGATTTGTTTCATGGATATATTGCATAATGGTAAAGTCTTGACGTTTTGTGTAACCCTCACCCATTTAGTATACATAGTACCCGTTAGGTAGTTTATCTTCCCACATGCCTCTCCCACCCTCCTGCTATTGAGTCTCCAATGTCTGTTATTCCACTCCCTGTGATCATGTGTATTCATTATGTAGCTTCCACTTCTAAGTGGGAATATGCTGTGTTTGATATCCTGTTTCTAAGTTATTTCATTTAAGATAATCATCTCTAGTCCCATCCATATTGCTCCAACAACATTATTTTATTCTTTTTTATGGCTAAATAGTATTCCATGGTATCTACATACCACATTTTCTTTATCCAGTTATGAATTGATGGACATTAGGTTGGTTCCATATCTTTGCTATTGTGAATAGTGCTGCAATAAACATAAGAGTGTAGATAGCTTTTTTTATACAGTGACTACCATATTTTGATTTTGAATGGCAAAGAAAAGTTTCTTGGAATGGTTTTCTCTGTAAAAGTTTTCCACTCATTTTCTTGTCATGAAATTTTACCATAGATGTTTGTGCACTTTATGCCTTAGGATTTGTTGGATAACAGAAGTATTAGGCAATTAAGGTGAGCTCCATAGAACAAAATTATGGTCTCAGGGATAATAACAGTTGAGATGGATGTGATTCTCAGATCATTCCTCATCTTTTATTCTTTTACCAAAACAGTAGGATATGGGCTAAAATATTTCACTTTTTTTCTCACTTTTAATGTTTTAGTTCAGGGGTGAGCAATCTACAGTCTGTAGCCCTGTTTTGTTTTGCTTTATTTATTTATTTGGTGAGCTAAGAATGGTTTTTACTTTTTTAAGGGTTACATTTTGAATGGCTATATAAGTGCCTACATATGCCCTTTATTTTTTTCTCTTAACCCAGAAACCCTAAGTCCCTTACTATGTTGCCCTTTAAAGCTTGCCAACCCTGTCCTAGTTATTTGGTAATAAAAAGGATCCAAAATCAACAATAATATAAGAATACAAGTAGCTTCCATTAATTGAGAACCCACAATGTGCTTAAGCACTATGAAAAATAAATTTTATATTTGATTTCAAGTCCTTACAAAACTTGTGTAAGATATTTTTAATCATAGTTTTACATGTGAACAAATAAAAGCTCATAGAAATAAATAAGGTAGCCAAGGTGATACTAGCAATTTCCCCAACAGATTAATAATCAATTGTTTTTAGATGAAAATTCTTGGTTTACTGAACTCCAAAATCTATCTCTCTTTAACCTTGTGACAAACAACAACAGAAATAGCAACTGCAACAACTATAAAATAAGGTTAATTAAGGGAAAAATTAATGCTCATTGAATGTAGAATTTTTTTGTCAGCAGTCCACAGTTTTAGTTTTTAGGACTGTCTCACATTTTCTGCTCTGCTCCAATACTGTATGAAGTAAGATAGAGTTTGTCAGCTGGTGGCCAGGAAAATAAAGAAGTTTTGCCAATATTGAAAATCCCATCTTTGTGCTTCCCGCGTGTTACCACAACTAGGATATATATCCTGATCTTTGAATGATAAAGCATAAACAGAAGCTGTGATTACCAAAACAAAATAAGTTCCCGAGGTAAACCCAACAGAAACTGAATGTTACACCATGAATATCTAGTGATGTGTTAATCATCTGAGTAATATTTCATAAATACTGTATAGAATTTGGGGGTATTTATGTTCTTGAGAGCTACTACCTTGAGCAAATAGATTGCTTATTTCTTTTAAGGATAAAGACCAACTGTAAGTAGTTCTCAGGTGCGAGTTAACACTGGATGTTTTCATAGAAAAATAGCTCTATAACATTTTTTTTGACCTTTATGAAATTGGAAGTACATGGTAAGTGACTATGGTGCACTCAAAAGAGAAATGAAATGAGAATCAATGAGAAAAGTGACCAAACCCACTACCTTTTTGTGAGACATAAAATTAACCTATAAACAAGCTAGTCCTTATCAGACATCACCAATTAATTAATTTTTCCTAGTGTAAATTTTTTAAAAGGCTAATAATGCTCTTTGTTGCTAAACATCATGCACACACACACGTGCCCACACACACCTACAAACACATCTATCTTTCTATAATCTGTTGATAATTTTTTTTTCTTTTTAAGTTGGGACAACCATTTCCCAGGAAACTACATTTTAGGACCAGTTTTTAGTGTATTTTGTTTACAAATACTGCTAATTTTCCTGATTAAAATGTTTATTATTAAAATATTTGATATTTAGCACTTGCTGAGATGAATAGACAGGCAGTCAGCTCAGAGCATAACATTACATGAGAGTCACTGTCTAATGATCCAGCCAGTGGTAGTCTAATACACAGTCTGAAACAAAATGTGGTATATTTGGCAAACAACTGTAGACAATTCAAATGCAAAGGATATTGGTAAGATGGCAGTTCCAAACACTGATAGGCAATTTCTATAGCATTTCCACAATTAAATAACACAGAATTATGAAAATGTGTTTTCACCTATTTATCTTGCCATCCCATGTTGCATTTACAGGAAGATCGTACAGGGAACTGCCAGCCTGTAAATTCATAATGGATAGAATTCTCTTTTAAGTTCTAATTTTTTTAAGTGCCACATAGCTATTAAGTTTATTGGATAGTAAATATCAGTTAATTAATATTTAATTAATAAAATGAAATGAATGGAATTAATATTGAGTTAATAAGTGAACTAGCAATTGAAAATTGCAATGTTTTAGAGATTTCTTGGCAGATACTGTTGAAAGCTGGGAATTTCATGATAGAAAGAAACAGAAAAATAAGGCAAACATTTCCCCAAATCCAGTCAATCATCTTTTTAACTGAAAGTCAAATGATCAGCTTAAAACTGTATTTAGTAAGTCCCCATCTCTAAAAGGTAGGCCTGTAGGTATTTAAACTTAGAAATGGCAGTTGAGTATTTATTCACTTTTAAGATAACAGAAAATTCAAAATATATACACACATTTGTAGGATTAATTAGAGTGTTGGTATACATTAGTCAATGCATATCATGCCAAGATAAATCATAGGACATTTTCAACACCTAAAATTGTTACCTGAATTCAATAAACTATAATGTCTTCCCTTCTTAAACAAAACCTGTGTTCTTAAAATTTATCTTTGAAACCTGAAAATAAAAATGCAATATGGAGCCTAGGTCTTTAAGGTATCTCAGAAAAACCCCTTTTCCTATAAAATTTTCTTGAACTCTAATTAATATTAGGATTCCTTATTTCTGATACTAGTATACTATGTTTAGCATCTTGAGAAATACAACTGAAAGCATCAACAAAGTAGTACCTTTAGCCATATAAAGTTCAGCAAAAGGAGGAAAACTAATCTGCTATGGCCATACACTGTTTTCTGAAATACAAAGTGTTCTGCTAAACTGCACAATCCCAATGAAATCCTGAAAGTCACTTTACTCTTCTTGAGTATTAAAGAAAATTTGCAGTAGTGAGTTCCATACTGTTTTTCCTTAGGCCTATTGCAAGCTATCAGCAAAGGCACTTTCATATTAGACTTTGGGAGGTGCAATGGGGAAGACAGAAACTCTTTTTCTATAGTACATAACATTAAAACTTTGTTAAATATATGACTTCAACAACCTGCCAAGCCATTTAAGCATATTTTAGTAGCAACCAAGGCACTGATTTTGCTTCTTTCTTACATGCCTAGTTGAAAATAAGGGGAAAAAATTAAAGTTGGCAGAAACTGTGGAGAACATATTATGTATGTATTGAGATTTGCTCCTTATTGTACAATGAGAGGATTGAGAACCAAAGACTCAGAGAAGTTGACAAGCTATTTCACCATAAAACCCAAAGTAGAATCTGAATAATTTAGCTCCCACTCGTTTGTTTCTCTGTCAATCACTCTGCCACTAGGTCAAGATGCATGGAATATTTGGGGAAATATGGAATGACTGTCTTCCATGTTCTTAGATCCAAGATTGTTTGTGAAAAGGTGGCTTCTCTTGTTTGACTAGCATGCAGTGATAAAGAGCCATTTACATGAAAAATATGTGTTTTTCCCCTCATTGTTAACAAATAAAATTTACATTGTGTCATGTCTATATTGTGGCTATATTATTGACATGCATGTATTATTTAGATATTAAATGGTGAAAAGATGAAAAACACAAAGTTTACTTCTCAATGTGACTATTAATATGAGGGAATAGGTGATATAGATAACACAAAAATCCTAAATATGTAATACATTTTAAAGTTTTGGTAGCTCAAAAATGTACCTTCCCTTTTATGTGTTATGTAGGTAACTATGGCATTAACTCTTTTTTTTTAAGCTATGTATAAACTGATGAATAGAGAGACATCCAGGAAGGGTATTCTGGGCCACTGAGAAGTTATTCTGCAATTCAATATATGATAGCACAGTCCACTGAGTGTATAGGCCACCCAGAAATAATGTAGAGCTTATTGCTTATTAAAGTATATTGCCATTTACTTTGACCCTTGACAAACTCTATTCTTCAAGGATTTTCCTCTGTCTTTTTTTCCCCCCTCTTGACAGGTAATGATTTCAAAAGATCTATTAGTTATTATATGCATAATGAAAGTGCAAAGCTTCCTGTCAGGTACAATAGGCTGCATTTTTTATTTGAGGCCTCAAAGTTATACTGTGTCATAGGTACCTGGAAGGTCAGTGAGGACTGTACCTGTTTCCTATCTCATTTCTCTGGCAGATATTAGCAAAGTTACTTGGTTCATACATAATAGTTTTCCTTTCTTTTTACCCCTCTTTATCTTGAAGGTCAGCTTCTTCTTCCATAAGGGAGAGGTCAATGATGTTCTCTATTCTAATAGTTTCCTTCCTATTCATTATTATGCCCTTTGTAAGTTTGCAGTAACATATAGAATAATAAAAATTGGCTCATTAAGGTTTTTTCCTCATAAAAAAGCATTATAGTTTTAAAGACAAATTCTCAAAGGATAACAACTTTAAAATATCAGTCATAAGTCTGTCACCATTTTTATTTTTGTATATTCTCTTCCACATAGATAATACTTTTTACATAACCACAATCACAATATAGGTACCTTGTTATATGAATAGTGGTCCTAATTAATATTTTAATGGCTATAGGTAATTTTACTAATTTGATGCATCAGGCTCTATTTAATATGTACTCAAAGATTGGGCAATTTTTTTACTATTATTGAAATGGTGCAACAAATATAGTCATGAAAATAGTTTGAAATTCTATTGAATTAGTTCCTTGGGGTAAAATCATACAATCAGAATGACAGAAACGAATGTACAATTATAAGACATTTTCTATCAGTTCTCATAATAATTTCTAAAAGGTATGCACAAAATTATAATGTTACCAGCTCTGAATAAAGATGACAATTTTATGAGACTATTCTCATTCATTATGACCATTTGTTTTTTGTTATAAAATTTTTGCTGCTTATTCCAGGGTGCTTTTCTTGGCAATTCCTTGATAATTTGCAATAAAGAATATTTTCATAAGATTTACTCTACTAATTTTTATTTCTTTTCATATAATTCCTCATAATCTTGCACATACTTATATTGGAGCCCTCATTATTTTTCTGAAAAAATGTTTAAACTTTACATTAATTATATTAATTATTATCTATTTTAATTTCATAAAATAATAGTTTGAAAAGTTTGTATGTTTAAATTTGTAAGTTACGCATTTTGTGATTTACTTTGTGATTTCAAAGCTAAAAAAATCATTATTCCTTTACATATCTAATAAATATTCCTTATATTTTGAGAGTGACTTTAGGTAGATCTAGCAAATGTTTAATATTATATGGAGTTCATCATGGTGCATGGTGTTATGCCATAGAATCCACCTTGCACATTTTCTGTCTCCTCAACTTTGTATTCAGTATTCCTAAGATTAAGTAATTCACAAAATAGTAGCTATTTAAGCAATGCTTTTGAACTTATTGTTTTAGAATTCTCATTATATATTAAACAAAACTTATCCTGAAAATTGATTTTTGGAAATATCTTTATCAGATAAAATGTCAAGAATCAAGGCTGATAAACTGGTTGTTTCTTATCATGTATTTTTTTCTTGAGATCTATTACAAGGAAAGTTTAGAAAAAAGAATTACAGGCCTTTTAAGAAATGGTATATTGTTTAGACTGAAAAGAGCTTGCCAAGTATCTAATTTCATTGTAAATTGTGTTTTCATCTAGATCCTTATTTATTTTGTATCCATTATAACCTTTAAAATTAAAATTTGGATGGGGTTTGCAATTTTAAAAGAGAATGCCTCCACTAAGAAGATGTCATTTTAGCAAGGATCTAAAAAATCATACTCATAACTGACGGAAAAGCATTTTAGGCAGAGCAAAGAGCCAGTGAAATGTTCTAAGATAGTAGCATAGTTAGATTGTTTGAGAAACAGGAAAAAAGTGCTAGTCTGGCTGGAACAGAATGAATGAAGATGAGAATAGTAGGAATGAAATCAGTCACAAGAATAATAAGGATGTAGATGTTGTAGAATATTTTTTAGGCCTGGGTCTGGTCTGTAGGACGGTTCTTCATGGATCACCTTTACGTACTGGGAATTGCTCAAGCTTCTTATATGAGACTTAGTCCCAATTTCAGCAATATTCCATAGTGTTTCAGTTTATTCTCCCACAGAGTTCTTTAAAACCACACACTGCTTCTCTTAATATAACTGTGAAAAATCTTCTCATGTCGCTAGGCTCAGCTTGACTCTGCTTAGTTATACTACAGCCTCTGTGTATGCAGTTTGACTATGAATATATTAACATATTAATATGTTGATATGACTTTGTTAATTTATTGAATAACTGGGATAAAAAATATTGACCAAATTTAAATATTGACATTGACATTTGAGTCTAGTATGTCCAGATTCAATATAACTGAACCCATAAAGGGAAACCGTTTAAGTTTACCTGTATAAAACATTAAATTTAGGAGGTGGAGAGTCTTGTGTAGAGACCAGGCTAAGAACAAAATTGTCAAAGGGTGATATGTATATGTATATTCCCAAGTATGGAGTTGCTAACTGGACATCAGTGGTGATGCAAAAATCTATGAAGCCTGACTCCATTTCCTAATCAGAAGGTGGAAAGTTGCAAGAGATATTGCTCTAATTTTAACAAAACAATCTGGATGACCACAGAAATTATAGTTGTTGGTGTTTTGCTTATAACCCATGTGAGAGATTAGGATGAAAACTAATAGTAATAAACTAAATTCCAGAAAGTCATGAACCCTTCATTGGAGTGCGGAGATCCATGACTATTTCTCATACCTGGCTAAGTAGTAGGAAGAGGACAAATATGCTAGAGCCTAGCGTAATAAGACACTAGCTAAATCTTTACAAAACCTGGTCACAGCATGAGTCAGCATCCACCTGTTTATTCTTTCCTATGTGTTGGATAACAGACCTAAATCTAAGGCATGAAATTATAAGAATTCTGGAAGAAAATGTTGGAAAAACTCTTCTAGACATTGGCCTTGGCAAATAATTTAAGAAGATTGTAGAAGACTCCAAAAACAATCCCAGCAACAACAAAAATAAATAAGTGGGACCTGATAAAATTAAAAAGCTTCTGTACAGCCAACGACACAATCAATAGAGCAAATAGACAACCTACAGAATGGGGGAAAATATTTGCAACTATATATCCAATAAAGGGCTAATAAACATATTCTACAAAGAACTCAAGCAAATCAGCAAGAAAAATAATCAAACAACCTTATAAAGAAGTGATCGAAAGACATGAAAAGATTTTCTAATGCAGATAAACTAATGGCCAACAAACATATGAAAAAATACTTAATGTCTCTAATCCTCAGGAAAATGCAAATCCAAATCCCAATGAGGTATCACCTAACTCCAGTAGGAAGAGCTTTTATCAGAAAGTCCCAAAACAACAGATGCTGGCTTCAATGCAAAGAGAAAGGAACACTTACACACTGTTGGTGGGACTATAAACTAGTCCAACCTCTATGGAAAGTAATATGAAGTTACCTTAAAGAACTAAATATAGACCTACCATTTGTTTCTTTT
>VBSM01003204.1:35851170-35882325 GCA_008086735.1 Cheirogaleus medius | reverse complement strand
TTCTGGTTCCATACAAAGTGAAGAATTGTTTTTTCTAGCTCTGTAAATAATGCTAATGGTAATTTGATGGGGATTGCATTGATTTTGTAGATCAGTTTAGGTAATATTGACATTTTAACGATATTGATTCTACCAATCCATGAACAAGGTAGATTTTTCCATCTGTTTAAATCATTTGGAATTTCTTTTTTAGTGTTTCGTAGTTCTCCTTGTATAAATCTTTTGTATCTTTGGTTAAATATACTCCTAGATATTTAATTTTCTTTGGGGCTATAGTAAAGGGTATTGCATTTTTGATTTGGGTTTCTGCTTGATGGTTCTTGGCATATATGAATGCTTCTGATTTGTGTATATTGATTTTATAGCCTGAAACTTTACCAAATTCATTTATCAAATCTAGGAGTCTCTTGGAAGAGTCCATGGGGTTTTCTAGGTATAATATCATATCATCAGTGAAGAGTGAGAGTTTGATTTCATCTGCCCCCACTTGAATGCCTCTTAATAACCCTCTCTTCTCTGATTACTATCACTAGGACTTCAAGCACTATGTTGAATAGGAGAGGAGATAGTGGGCATCCTTGTCTATTTCCAGTTCGAAGAGGGAAAGATTTCAATTTTTCCCCATTTAGAATGATATTAGCAGTGGGTTTGTCATAGATGGATTTGATAAATTTAAGATATGGACCTTCTATGCCTATTTTGTTAAGAGTTTTTATCATAAAGGTGTGTTGGACTTTGTCAAATGCTTTTTCTGCATCTATTGACAAAATCATATGGTTTTTGTTCTTGATTTTATTTATGTAGTGAATTGCATTTATAGACTTGCATATGTTGAACCATCCTTGCATCTCTGGAATAAAGCCCTACCATTTGATCCCACAAACCCACTGCTAGGTATTTACCTAAAGAAAAAAAAAGACATTTTGTAAAAAAGATCCTTGCACTCGAATGTTTATAGCAGCACAATGCACAATTCACAATCACATAGATGTGGAAACAACCCAAGTGCCCATCAATACATGAATGGAATAATAAAATGTGGTGTATGTATACAGTGGAGTTCTACTCAGCCATTAAAAATAGTGATCTAGTATCTTTTATAACAACCTGGATGTAACCGGAGACCATTCTTCTAAGTGAAGTATTGCAAGAATGGAAAGAAAAACACCACATGTACTCAATACTAGACTGAAACTAATTGTTCAACACTTTTGTGCACATATGTAAGTAAAACTCAAGGATAATGAATAGGTGGGAAGGGTGAGGAGGGGATGGGTAAATTCACATGTAATGTGTATAATGCACACTGTCTGGGAGAAGGGCACACTTATAACTTTGACTCAGACCATACAAAAGCAAATTATATAACCAAAATGTGTTTACCCCTGTAATATTGAGAAATTTAAAAAAAGAAACAAAGCATGTAATTTTACACTATTTAAAATTGAGGTTCTATGTCATTTTATTGTGACATATTTTCTTTTGCTCCTTTAAAAAATAAATACTTATACTAAAATTATTTCAGTTAAATGAACAAAGCATTTTTTAAGGAAAAGGTAATGCAGCATACACATTTAAATGGGGGATTAAATTGACATGTAATTGAAAGTGAATCTCAAAGAATTTCCCTCTAGTTTCATTTCTGAATATTGCCCCTGTTTGATAGAAGAGTCATTAAGGGTCACTCAATTTTTGTCACTTGGAGTAAGAAGGTGATTAGAAAGGGCTAGTAATAAATAGAAATATTTTTCTACTCTGTTGTCATTTTTCAAAATTCTAACAAGCTTAGGCCGAGATCGATGAGAACTGCCCACTGCTAAGGTCAGTGTGGCCTAATTAGTTTTGCTACATTGCCACTGTAATTTTGCTTGACATGACATTGAGGGGAGGCCAAGAAGGCAATCAGCATCTAACAGCCATGATGAGCATTAGTTACACCTAGTGACAGAGTAATTAGCAACTATATATACGATTTTACCTGAAAGGAAAGGAAATCTGTGATGCCCAGTCCCCTGATAAAAATATCAATGCCTGTCCCCTCCCTACTGAAAACTTTAAAAGTCTATATGTCCTACTGATTACATACATCCTGAGCTAATGGTAACTTTGGACAATGCTGTGATTGAGTCATTTATCGAATTCTGTTTTATTTATTTTTTCTACTTGCACTTGCATGCTTATTGTGGCACAATTCACAGTAGCAAAGATATGGAATCAACCCAAGTGTCCATCATTGGAAAAAGGAATAAAGAAATTGTGGTATACTCTTGTATTTTCATGGATAGAGCTGGAACCCATACTACTAAATGAAGTATCCCAAGAATGGAAAAACAAGCACCACATGTACTCACCAGCAAATTGGTATTAACTGATCAACACCTAAGTGGACATATAGGCATAACATTTATCGGGTGTCGGGCAGGTGGGAGGGGGGAGGAGGGGATGGGTATATACATACATAATGAGTGAGATGTGCACCGTCTGGGGGATGGTCATGCTTGAAGCTCTGACTCGAGGGGGGAAGGGGGCATGGGCAATATACGTAACCTTAACATTTGTACCCCATAATATGCTAAAAGAAAAAAAAGAAAAAAAAAAGAAATCGTGGTATATATACACAATGGAATACCACTCAGACACAAAAAAGAATGAAATCATGTCATTTGCAGCAACATGTATGGAACTGGAGGTCATTATGTTAAATGAAATAAGCCTTGCATGAAAAGAAAATATGGCATGTTCTCATTATACGTAGGAGCTAAATATTTGATCACATGGAGGCAGACAGTGGAAAGACAGTTAATAGAGCCTGGAAAGGGTGAGTGAGGGGAAAGAGCAGGATGAAGAGAAGCGGGTTAAAGGGTAGAAACTTAAGGTAAGATAGAAGGAATAAATTCAATGTTTAATAGCAGAGTAGGGAGACTATACTTAACAAAAATGTGTTGTACTCATGAACTTCCTAAATACCTTGACCTGATCACTGTGCATTATATACATGTAAAAAATTTCACATATACCCCATAAATTTGCACAAATAAAAAATAAACTTTGTATAAATGCCATAAAAATATTTTGAACATAGTGACCAAAATTTCATTTGAGGCCTATTCTTTTTTTTACTCCTTGTTAATGTGGCCTCCCCAACGGAGCCAGCCACTGGTTAGAAGCTACTTGGTTATTCATACAAGCACATTAGGCCACAAATCCACCCACTGCCCATGGGTGACAGAGAGTAGTCATATTCAGGGCTTGGTGTAAAACATCATGTTCTGAAGCATCCACGTTTAAAGTATCCTCTCTATTAATTTCAACTTATCAGCAATGAGAAACAAAATTTTATTGTCCCTGAAGGCACACCATTCTGTGGTATTATGCTCCCTTGTTTTATACCACAGATATCCATCTTCTTTGGGGGGAATTGGAGAAGGCTATTTCCATGATGAAGTGATATTCAACATCTCTTTCATGACCATTATTTTCTTTGAGGGTTTTGTTGGAGAAGTAGTCTGGGACATTGAATTTTCTTTGAACACCTATTGAAATATTTTAGATAGCTCCTACTCTCAAAATTGAAGTGAAGGACCACAAACTATTTTAGCTTCTTGAGGGTCTATTTGTTCTCAAGATATCATAAATTATTTACTGAAACCCCAGAATTTGTTCTGATTTTTTACCAACACTTTTATTGATAAATTTACTTTATTAGATTGATTTGTTGAAGTGTATGCTTCATAATATTTTAATGTCTTGAGAATTTACTCTTAAAGATATGAGAAGAGCATTTATTGAAACTATGAAATATCTCCTAATTTTTTAAAAAATACCTTCTATTATGGCTTTTTTTTCAAATTTGGTTTATTTTTCTGTTGAAGTGTAAATGATTTCTCTTGATTCATTGCTCATAACATCAAGAAATCCTGTTCACTATTCATTGTGATAATCTTTTGTATACCTAATGGTCTCTTCTCTGGCTGTTTTTTTAGAAATAACAAAAAATTTCCATTCGTAGGTTCTTCTCAAGGCATCTGTGTTTTTATTTTTGCTAAGCTTGTCCATGAAGCTATAAAGTGGAAATTTTCCCTTTCAAAATGTCAAATACCTGGTGATTCATAATGATGGGAAATAAAACAATAATTATTAAATAGCCCATTTATGTTACCACATGGAGATGTAATAAACTGTCTCTGGCTTCATTAAACATGGTCACTTTGTGATACTCCAACTGAAGGAAAACTACTTCCTTCTCGTGCTGAGAAATACAACCATGGCCAGAGACACTGATTGATCACCATTCTCCTAGATTTAATAACTGTGATTAACCACTGGCCAAACATCTATTTCCCTTTTTACATGCTGTAGAATGCTACCATTTTAGTGTCAAATACCACTTGGGAAAATTTTAAGTACCATCTCTTTAGAAATTATCTACATAAGTGTATTCCATTACTTTATCTTTCCTCATGCTGTCTTTCCCAGGGAGAAGAAACCCTTTAAAAAGCAAAGAGAGTACAAATTAGCAAGTGTTGTTTTTTTTTAAATAATCTTTTTTAAAAATAATTCTTGAGAATTATTTTGGCTATTCTAGGACCCTGGCATTTCCATATTGATTTTACTATCAACTAGCCTGTCAATTTCTATGAATTGGATTTGTAGATTTTTATCGGGATTTCCTTGAATCTATCAAAAAAATTAGGAGAAAATAACTTCTTAACAACACTGAGTCTTCCAAATCAAGTACATGTTATGTATCTTCATTTATTTAGGTTATCTTTCATTTCTTTTAAAACTGTTTTAGGGTTTTAAGTGTATACCTGTAAATGTTTTATTAAATTTATCCTAAAAATTCATGTATTTTATAATATTTTAAATGTTTTTTTAAGTTTCACATTCCATTTTTAATCAGTATATCCTGAGTCACTGATATTCCCTTCTTTCTCATTAGAGACACAACTTGTGTGACCTTGAGAATTGATTTGGCCACTCTATACCTTGGTTTATCCATCTGTTCATGGGATAAAATGAGATGATAAATCTGGAGGTGCTTGTTTAATCATGCTAGGTAGA
Organism: Cheirogaleus medius; assembly: GCA_008086735.1. NCBI lineage: Eukaryota > Metazoa > Chordata > Mammalia > Primates > Cheirogaleidae > Cheirogaleus > Cheirogaleus medius. The sequence goes on along the minus strand of VBSM01003204.1, from coordinate 35,877,261 downwards.
AAATAAAGATGGAAATTTGTTCATTAAATTAATGAGACAAGAAAGATGATTTTATTTATGATATCTTATTATATTTTCTGTATGCAAATTACAATATAAATATAGGTTTGCAGGATAAAATAATAAAAGAACCATGTTAATGCTTTAAAATATATATGTTTTTTAAAGCATTAAATAACTACTGGTAACTACACAAACGTAACTAGGGTTCTTATGTATCTTTTGACATAGAAGGTATAAAGTTTTAAGAGTGGGTATGGGGACATAACTCTAAAGTAGGGTGACCAGCTAATAAGGATATAAAACACTATAGAAGACAAACCTGTATGCTGACGTGTGTGAAATATGATTCACACTCATATAGAAAGATATTTTATTCAGTTTTCATTATATAAGGAATATGTTTTATCGAGCCTGTCTACTATGGGCATCGGATTTTTGACTGAAATTGCCAAGGTTAATATAGCCTAATTTTATCCATAATAACATGTAAAATTGATATATCTCAGACAGCTTTAATTATACAAAAAAGATAAGCCTACCACAACAGCAAATGAACTGTATAAAATGTACTACGCAGCTAAAAAAGCAAAAAAAAAAAAAAAAAAAAAAAAAAAAAAGCTATAGCTAAATACATTATGCAACTAATATATGTATCCAACCACTTTTCCCTAAGGAATTGGGAAATCCTTACTCAGGTGAGGCTAAAGAAAATTGTACTAAATTTATGCTTCCCTGAAACTTTTCATTTCTCATCAAATCTATGCTTCCCTGAAATTTTTCATTTCTCATCCTCTTTGTCATTAGAAATAAAGCTTATTTAGAACAGAGATCATGTTATCCTGAAATACTGAAATATCAGCCTCTTCCAGAGGGAATTATCTGGTACCTGGACCATTTTGAATGCTTAGCAAAAACTTGTTCATTCAATACATATATTTTTCTTGTTCTTTGGCATTTAAAGATTTACTATGGTATCCTTCCAGTAAAATCTGTTTTTCCTTTGCATATTTTATTTATTTGCATTGAAATAAAGATTTATTGAGCATTTACATACACCAGGATCTATGCTAGGTTCAAGGAAACAAAGATGAAAGGCCATACCAAGTAGAACAGACTTTGTCCTAACTACAGAATCTCTTCATTCTGTAATTGGTCAACAATGCCTCTTTAACCAGAGGCTTTGTTGTGAAAGGCAGTCTCATGTGCACAGTCTTTGACCCCTGCTTGGCCACATAAGAATGGGAGTTGAGCCTGGAACACTTCCTTACCAAGAGGTAGATAGCCCACACTGCCTGTGCCAGGGTCATGACTTTGTATGGGAATATCGTTCCCTGTTTCAGACTCCATGAGGGTTCCTTTGTTCTGCTTAAGCCTATATGTCAGTGGCCTTTAGGTCTGCCTTAGGTTTCTATATTTCAAACTCCAGAGGGTAGGAGTTGGGGGTTCCTTCTACTGAGGTGCAGAAGAAGAGAGAATACAAGCTAATTGCCCTTCAAAGGCTGCCTGGGGGGACCTCCTAGCGAAGGGGATTCAATGTACATGATTGAAGTTGATCTTGCTTTGTCTCTTCTCTGTATACATAAAGCATTATTCCATCCAGTGCTTGACTGTTTTGTTTCCCTTGGTGACTCTAATACCAAGATGCAGTGGCAGAAGGATTTAGAGTTCTCCTCTGGGGTTGGTAACCAGGGCGTGGTGCTCTGCTTTCCAAACGTTGAACACCAGTACATGGTGTCCTGCTTAACAGATGTCATCTGTCTTTTTTTCTATAGCTGTCGATTGCTACAGCAGCTATTCTTATAGCAGCAGATCCACAGTACCTCAAGTTTCAAACTATAACATACAGTTTATCATCCTCAAAGTTTTTGTCTTATTAATTTCTTCCCTGTCAATTGCCATACTTCTATTATTTTTCGAATACTTCTTACTTTTGGTACATTTCAAATTTGACACACTGAAACACATTTCTCTGGTAATAGATCATATCTTCTCTATGCTGCAGTGATTCCTGCTGTCTGATTTTCATTCTTTGGGCGGTTAGCAGTTTCACTCTGCTCCTAAATTATAAGGTCCTGGAGGGTGCAATTACATCTCATTAATGATAGAGATCACTGTGTGTCTACTGAATTACTGAATCAATGAATGGAGATATCTCACTAAAATTTCTCTATATGCTACTCTATTAGTCACGGTACTCCAGAAAAAGCAAAACCAGTAGTAAATCTATCTATGTAATCTATCTATTTACATATATCTAGATATAAACTACGACAGAAATTTATTTTAAGGAATCGGCTCACATGATTGTGGGGGCTGGTTAGCCCAAATTTGTAGAGCTGGAAATTCAGGGAAGTGTTGATGTTTCAGCATAAGGTCCAGAATCTGAGGGCTAGAAACTTAGCCAAAGTTTTAATGGTGTCTTAAGGTGGAATTAATTCCTTGGGAAACCTCCGTCTTTGCTCTTAAGGCCTTCAACTGATTGGATGAGGTCCACCCACAATATGGAAAGTGATATACTTTATTCAGAGTCTATTGATTTAAATGTTAATCAGATATGTTTTAAATTTCACTATATTATGGGGGTATAAATGTTTTAGTTACATGAACTGCTTTTGAAGAGTTTGAGTCAAGGTTATAAGTGTGTCCATCACTAAACAGTGTGCATTGTACCTGTTAGGCATGATTTTACCCATCCCCTCCTCTCCTCTCCAACCTGCTTGATTTCCATTGAGTTTTACTTCCATATATGCAAATGAGTGTTGATCAATTCATTCCAATTTAATATTGGATACATGTGGTTTTCATCTATTCTTGTGATACTTCTCTTAAGAGAATGGTCTCCAGTTCATCCAGGTTGTTACAATAGGTATAAGTTCACCATTTTTTTTTATGGCTGAGTAGAACTCCATGGTATACATATACCACGTTTTATTAATTCACTCATGTATTAACGGGCACTTGGGTTGATACCCCATCTTTGCAGTTGTGAATTGTGCTACTATAAATATTTGAGTGCAAGTATCTCTTTTTTTTTTACTCTTTATATTGATTTTATTTATACTTTCAAATAAATGTTTGTTTTCAGAAAAAGTTCAAAGTATATATGGACTAAAAGACCCCCGAAAGAGGGGTTGAGCAGATATTATTCATGGAATTGTGAAACATACATACACACACTCAAGCCAACCCCCTATCTACTAAATTAAGATTTCCAGGTGTCTGGCCCCAGAATATGTATTTTTTTTCCTCTTATTATGGGGGTACAAGTATTGTTAGGGATACATATATTGCCCCTGCCACCCCTCCCCCACCCCGCCGTGCCAGAGCTTCAAGCGTCTCCAACCCTCAGGTGGTGCGCACCTCACCCATTATGTAAATATACACCTTTCCCCTCCTCCCCTTTCTTACCTTTGGATAAATACCTAGCAGTGGGATTGCTGGATCAAATGGTAGGTCTACTTTTAGATTTTTTGTTTGTTTGTTTGTTTTTAATCCATTCAGTCAGCCTATGTCTCTCGATTGGGGAATTCAAGCCTTTCACATTTGTTGAAAAAACTGATAAGTGGTGTGGGTTTCTGTTTACCTGTTAAATAGAACCTTATTACTTTGTTTTACCTCTGTGCCATTAGGGTATATGGGCTTTGAGCTTTAGCTTTTGGGTGATTTTACCCTGGTGTGTGTTTATTGTGCTGATTGATGTATAATGCAGATCTGAGTACTTCTTGTAGAGAAGGTCTATTCTTGACAAATTCCCTCAGTGTTTGCTTGTCTGAGAAAGTCTTTATTTCTCCCTCATATAAAAAACTTAGTTTTGCAGGATACAAATTTCTAGACTGTCCATTATTCTGTTTGAGAAGACTGAGAATGGGGCCCCAATCCCTTCTGGCTTATAAGGTCTCAGTTGAGAAGCCTGTCCTTAGTATGATGGGTTTTCAATATTTAGTATTTCTTTTATATTTTGGGTCTCTACATACAAAATTGATATAAATGATATTATACCCAAGAAGTGGTAAAATATGTTGGAAATAAGTTGCTTCTCTGCTAAGCAAAGGTAAAAGCTGGAGAGTATGAAAAGATAATAGAGAAGGAAATTTGAATTAAGGAGATTCATAAATAGTTGCAATTTAAAAAAATGTTTAGTTTTTAAATTAGTGAAAAGTTTATTAAATAGTATATAAACAATTCTTTTAGCAAGAATTTCCAATGACAGACATTCTACTTTATTGTAATCGTGATTTAGATATTCATTCACTAATTCTGGCAATCTCAAGTTAGGGAGATGTGTTAGGATTGTTTGTATTAAACTGCATTTATAACATTATCAACAAATCCATCTTAATTTTTATAGTCATTTTAGGGCCTCTCTTTATTACTGACCTGCTCCAACATACATATGCCAGTGTATGCTCAGTTCAGTCTAAGGAGAGCTTAAATATACTTTCTAGAATCTTGAAGAGTGGCAGGTCATTCAAGAAACCTCCAGGAAAGTATTAATACTTGGCTTTTCCTCCAGCCAGAATCTCATCTGTCCCAACAGTAGCATCTGCTGCAAGGATAAAGCGATATTCATAAATGAGTGTTGGTTAGGAGAATAAATGGCAGTTTTGATTCTCTTGCCTTTCACATGCTTTTCTACTTTGGTCCTTGTGGAAATGTAAGCAGGTGGTAGACTTGCAAGCTCTTATGGTGCGTAAGAGACAGGGATAGCACGAGTGTCTTCTTTTATCCTCTAGTTCAGGATCTGGAATAAGAGTGAAAGGATTCTGGAAGATGGGAACACTCCCCACTTAAGCAGCCCACATTTGTTCATTCCTTATAAAGGTAGCAAATGACAAATGGAAAGATGTTTGTATTTCCTATAACTTTCATTGAACATTCCCTGTGTTTTAAACACTATCATAAATACTTCACTTATATTTCACTTAAAATTCACCACAGCCCTGAGGTAGGTATTTTTGCCACCATTTTACAGAGATTTAGTAAATCTAGCTGAAAACTTAGCGAATATATCAAGAAGATGACAAAGAAGGAATTCCAGGCAGTCTCCTAGGCCCATGCTCTCAACCTTTTTGCTTTGTCATTATGATGCATATATCTGCTGGATGATATGGGATTCTATAGGTAGAAATCCTAACCCAGAAAGACAGAGCTTGGAATAAGTGATTGGGAAAATGTCTCAAGGTTTCAAACAGGCAGAGTGGTACAGCGGTCAAGTTTAACATCTCTGGAGGCAGGCTGTCCCTCTTCTATTTGCACTTCACTATTTAATGACCTTGGTGTCATGGGCATGTTTCTTCTCAATGCCTTCAATGATCAAAGTCTTCATCTCTAAAGTAGGTATGGGTACTTGCCTTACACTGTTTCCATGAGGGTTTGGTGAGAAATTTAATCTAAAGTATTTGGAACATAATTCGGTGCTCAATAAATGTTGGAAAAATGATTCAGGGTTAATTATGTGTTGGCTACTTGGAAAGTGGGAAAAGTAGGAGGTGGAAGCGAGAGAATGTTATAGGCGGAAGGACTGGCGTGATCTCTCTTTTTTTTCACCCCTTAAATTTTCATAATCTGATCTATAAAATGGAGGACAGAAAGTGGGCTTAAGCTAAAAAATAAATAGTTCAGAATTTGTCTAAGATGAAAGGGACATTGGGAAATGAGAAAGTACAGATGGAGATGTTTAAAGTAGTGGCTGCCCTCTGAAGGTATGTGCAATGTGTCTTCTGACTATGGGGAGAAAATAAATGTGATTTATAAAACCAGCTTGTTTCTCTTGTTGAGCCCTACAATCCAAGTGAAGATTATGCTATTGATGAGGCAGACAATCATGTAGATTTATAAGAATATTAATTCATTGACAATTTGGGAAGAATATAAGTTTTAGAATCAGATCACATAGTATTTTAATTTCATTACTCCTTCTCATCTATGCCCTTGAGTAAGTTATACATCTTCTCTGAGTTTTACTTTCTTTTATTGGATATTAATTGTGTGAAATGTACACACTAATAGGTTATAAAACTTATGTATACATTTTCTAAAAAATATAGCCAAGCATGGAAATATACCCACTAACCTTTTAGAACAAAGCTGCATGACTTTCCTCCACTTTGCAGCTCTTTCTTTCCATCTTCTTTTCCCAGAAGTGTGCTATGTTTTTGTGATTATTCCCTTGCTTTTCTTTAAAGTTCTACCAATATATATGGATACCTTAACAATACAGTATAGTTTTGCTTTGCTTCAATGAAAATCAGGTTGACTTCTTGTTCTGTGACATGTTCCTGGCATGGAAAGTTTAATTATTTGACATTTTGTTCAGGGATGCCCCATTGACTTGGCCAAACTTTTTAAAGACGGAACTGCAGCCTGAGACTTTTCCTACCAAGCTTTGCCTTCCTTCTGGTTCCTTCCTAGGGTCAGACAGGCCTCACAGTCTTATCTCTCTCCCCACTTCCCCCATATCATTCTCTTTTTCAATCATAGATACTTATCCCAATACATCTCTTGCATGACAAATCTTTATGTCTGCTTCTTAAAGCATACATTTTACTTTATTTTCCATACATAATCAATTGTCCCTACAAGTGAGCTTCAATTTTTTTCATCTGTAAATGGAATTTTTAATATCTACTCAATATGTTTGCCCTGTGGGCTAGAGAGTTAAGGCATATGTCATAGGGCTTTGGAATGTGAGCTAGTATTATTTCCACTCCTCAAGATGTCCCTTTCAGAACGTAGAGGAATTGTGTTAATAGTTCAGTTGTCACGAACCAAGTCTACTCCTGAGTGAGCGCAACCATAGCATATCTCTGTGCATTTGTGCAAGCCACTTCACTTTACCGAGCCTTTCCTTCACCACTCACAAAAATAAAAAAAGATATTTTGTCTTAGCTAATTAGTAACTGCATTTGATGGTTTTTATAATTTGTAACTAACAAATTAGTAAATATATATATTAAAAATTTTAAGACTGTAAAGAATTATATAAAAGTAAGGGACAATCAGACATTAGTAATTTGAAACTCTAATAATTACAAACCAGTAATACTATATACAGTGTCACCATGTATTTGCTTATATCCTTTCAACCCATTCCATGGTTTCAAAATGCCATGTTTAAGTAAGTTATATGCACATGAATAAATCTCAATGCTAGGTGAATATAGATAGATGTATCTATATATTAGTATAATAATATATACTAGATATAGATATTAGTGTAATAAATATTTCTAAACTTGACAATAGAAGCTTTGCTTGGCTATAAACCTATGCATTTATGAATTACATATCAGAAGGCAGAAAAGCACAGATATGCAGAATATAGTTTTATCTTTCTTGATTTCTTTTCAGATAATCTCTTTGTTTTGATCATACACAATATAATGCAGAATAGTGGCAAACTTTGAAAAATGACATCAAGTATTCACACTGAATATAACCACATTTACAATATTTAGGTATTGCCTAGAATAGAAATAAGAAATATGGAAGGGAACTTTGTTTTCTGACAATTACGGATATTACCTCAACCTTCAGCAATGCAATTCAAAACTTATTTATGATTTAATTTAACTTCTCTATTACATTTAATGTTTTCATGTTTATCTTTGATATTTATATGTATCTCACTATCTTTCTATATTGAATTCCATTTCTGCAAATATTGCTTCTCAAATAGTTCTCCATGTAAATACAAAGGCAAAGATTTTTGATATATGGTTACTGTATTCAGTACAGCAATTGCCCATCTCAAGAAATATTTGATATAAGACTCCAGTGTAACCCAATAATACAGTGAGTTCCATAATGATTAGTGTAATGCAATTCTACCAATTTATGATTGCATGTTCATATATGTGTTATTGATTCTAAGGTAACTACAGTTTGGATTGATGAGTAATGGTCAAATAGACCATTCAATTAAATAATAATTTTTAGAACCAAGCATTGTCATGATGATGGTATTCCTAAAAAGTTGTAAGCCTCAACTCCTTTTCAATAAAATGGATTTTTAATATGCCATAAATCATGGTGTGAAGATTCAATTAGAAAATGTAATTTAACTATTTCCAATTTTAATTTTTTTGTCATATTTGCCACTGAGAAGAAATTGTAAGGAAGATGAGGAAATCATAAAATATTTCTATTTAATTTCAAAATATACACAAAGCATTATAATTACCTGATAAAATTAAAGATGCTGGGAAATTTTCTCAGAATATGTTTCTAGATGCATAATATATGTTATTGGATTTATTCTACGAATAATGCCTTGTTGTTCCTCAAATAAAGGATTCTGTGGCTAATAAGTTAGGCATCATTTGTTTCAGCAAAGTTAATCAGTTTTAAAAAAATTATTAATATTATAGAGCTTCTCAGAATTCTGTGGTAATACACATAGAATCTTCCTTCAGAAGCACAACTTTGCAGTGGTTCTCAAATTTGTTTGACTACAGCACCCTGTTTTCCCTTAGAAATTTTTATGGAAAATATGTTCGCAAATGTTGATGTGGGCATTAAATGCAATTTAAATTTAGAGAAGGGAGAGGTGACTTTTTCTAAGAAAGTGGGCAACATTTTTCGAAGAATTAGCAATTAAATAATGGATTGGATTTAGGAGCAGGCGAAAAGAGAACATTCTAGGAAACAGTTTAGAAAACATGAGGAGATTGATGGGCTCATCAAGCCATGAGAACAAAGTTTCATATTGGGAAAAAAGTGGGCAATATGTGTGTGTATACATAAAAATATAGACAGTTTCTGGTGCTCTTGACAAGCAGAAAAAAGAGTTGGATTTTATCTTTAATTTTGACTTTCCCTATTTAAGTCTAATCCATCTGGAAAGGTCTTTCGTACTTAATGTGTGGTAAAGATCCAATTATATCTTTTTTTCCATTAGGATAAGCAATTCCCTCAATATCATATATTGAAATTATCATCTATCTTCACTTTGGGGTAATTTCAATAGTGTCATAAATCATGTTTCCATAAATGTATTTTGGTGCACTCTGTTCCATTATATTAATCTATTTGTTCATCCCATTACAATATTCCACCATCTTAATTTCCCAAAAAATGTCCATCCACCTTGATCTTATTCAAGAGTAACTTGGAATACTTTACACATTTGTCAAGTTCTAAAAACCAAATCAAAACAAAAAGAAAATTGGATTTTTATTGAGATTACATTGAATTCATTAATTAATTTGGCAATACTTGACATCATTTTGATAACTAAATCTACTAATTCCTTAACATGGTATATCGCCCCATTTAGATCATCTTCAATATCTTTCAATAAAATTATAATATTCTGTATAATAATACACATATGATTTATTAAATTTATTTCAATATTTAGTATTTGATGCTAATTTAAATAGTATATTAAAATATATATTTTAGATTTCTTTTGTTAGGATAGAGACATTTCAAATGATTTTGTATGTAAATTTACTATTCAGCAAATTTGTAAAAATTAACTATTAACTAAAATAATCAGTAGTTTATTTTGGATTTTTATCATAGGCAAATATACTGCCTATGAAATATTACAATGTGGTTTTTGCTTTTGCAATTCAATGCTTACTTTGATTGCTATGATCATTATTTCACCTATAAGCATGATGTTTGCTTTATGCGGTTAAGAATATTCTTTTTTATTCTTTATTTGCTGAGAACTTTTTAATGGATGGTTATTAATTTTTTAAAAGTTTTAGGTATAATTTAAAATATTATATGATATTTCATTTTGAGTTTATTAACAGGCAGATTAAGTTACTTATTTTAAATAAAATTACTTAAAACAAACTTATGTTCTAGAATAAATCCAATCTGTCATAATATAATATGTAAAACTTCATAATTCAGTTTACTAATTTATTTAAGATTTTTTATTTATGATTATAAGTTGGATTTGTGTGTGTGTATGAGTGTGTGGACATCCTCATGGGCAAACAAGAATACTTATTTTAAAAGTATATGGATGAGATAATCCATCACAGTCAAGAGTATTTATCTAAGCATATAAAGTTCTTGATACAGAGAAAGGACAGAGTGCATGTCATTTCATTTAATAAGTGCCTCAATTGAGCAATGACTAAATCTTATAAGAATATAGGGGGGAAAAAAAGTAAAGATTGCTCTTTGAGACTGTGTGAAAGGCATCGCCATGGGAACATCTATGTGGAGTTTGAAGGATGAGTAGAAGTCTGCCAGGAAAGGAAGAGTTGGGGTGGGGTTGCTGGGTGCAGGGAGTTTTGAAGCAAAGAAACCATACGCATGAAATATATGTTTCTTTTTCATCCTTACTGGTCTCTTTTAAGTCAGACATATTTTCTGGAGCCATATTCATGGAGATGACTTTGGGATTGCACACTGAACTGAGAATCTTCGTCCTCTTGGCTACCACTGCTATTCACCTGATCACTGTTAAGTTGGTTGCATATTTAGCTATCTTGCCGTTTTCTCTGATTCCACCTTTACCTGCAATTATAAACCTCAGTGTTGTCACTGCCAATAAGGTTTCTTTTTATCTCCACTATGAGAGTCAGGCATAGGACCAGAAGTACAATTAGAGCATGGAAAATGGAACCCACAATATTAGGTGTGATTAACTTGATGAAGGGTAATAAAGTGGCAGTAGGTGGAGAATTAGTGACTTGGGTCCAATGTGTGTTTGGTTCCCTGACTGGCAGTCAGGAATCTACCATATTTGAATCATGAAAGGTCAGCTATAAATAGAAGTGCAGATGTGAGACCAGCAAATACAAGGTGGAGCCCAAATAAAATGCACCATGCCAGGGCATGGTGGTGGGCTGTGAATGGCAGAGTCAGAAGAGGAGAACTAGAATAGGGGATTGTTTGCAGGGAGATGTGTAGCAAAAGTCCAAACAGGCTCTCAAGAGTCAGGTACAGTGACAGAACAGTGTCTCATGCATAAGGCACAGGGCATTATATGTAACCACAATGTTTGTGCTCCCATAATATTCTGAAATAAAAAAATGTGAAATTTAAACTATACCAGCTCAGTTGGAAAAAATAAAGGAAAAATAATATCTTGAACAATCAAGACCATTATGAAACTATGAATGTTCATACAATGAGCATGTGTTTTAGAGTATGTGAGAGATGAAACATAAATCTGCTGTTTTCAGGATCAGTCTTCTTTCCCTATGAGACTTTCATAAAATAAATGTATTTTTAAATAATTTAATAGATTTAGGGGTACAAGGGATTTTTGGTACACAGATGAATTGTATAGTGGGGATATATGGGTTTCCATTGGGTGTGTGTCCATCACCCAAATAGTGTATGTTGCACCTGATAGGTAGTGTTTCTTCCCTAATCCCCACCTTTCCACCCTTCCCCTCTTCTGATTCTTCAGTGTCCATTATATCACACTATATGCTCCTGCTCCTACATACACATAGCTTAGCTCCCACTTATAAGTGAGAACATATGGTATTTGGTTTTCCATTCTGCATTACTTCACTTAGGATAATGGCCTCCAGTTCCATCCAAGTTGCTGCAAAAGACATATTTCATTCTTTTTTTATGGCTGAGTAATATTCTGTAATGTATCGATATTACCTTTTCTTTATTCATTCCTAGGCTGTTGGGCACGTAAGTTGATTCTATATGCTCACAATGGTGAATAATGCTGCCATAAACATATGGTTTATGGTTTATGGTAAGTGTCTTTTTCATATAATGACTTGCTTTGCATTGGGTAGCTACTCAGTAGTAGGAATTCTGGGTTGAAGGGTAGTTCTACTTTTAGTTCTTAGAAAAATCTTCATACTATTTTGCATAGAGGTTGTACTAATTTGCATTCCCACCAACAGTGTATAAGTGTTTCCTTTTCAGCACATTTGTGCCAACATCTATTGTTTTGTGATTTTCTATTAATGGTCATTCTGACTGGGGTAAAGTAGTATGTCATTGTGGTTTTAATTTGTATTTCCCTGATTATTAAGGATATTGAGTATTTTTTCATATATTTGTGGGCCATTTGTATCTCTTCTTTTGAAAAATATCTGTTCATATCCTTTGCCCACTTTTTTAATGGGGTTATTATTTTTTCTTCTTACAGATTTGAGTTCTTAATAGATTCTAGATTTTAGCCCTCTAGCAGATGGATAGTTTGCAGATATTTTTTCCCATTCTATAGGTTATATAATTGCTCTATTGATTGTATCATTTGTTGTGCAGAAGCTTAATTATATCTTATTTATTTATTTTTATTTTTGTCGTATTTGCTTTTTGGGGTCTTAGTCATAAATTCTTTGCCTAGGTCAATGTCCAGAATAGTTTCTGTATGTTTTCTTCTAGAAATTTTATGGTTGCAGGTCTTACATTCAGTTTTAATCTATCTTAAGTAATTTTTGTATAGAGAGATAGGGATCCAGTTTCATTCTTTTGCACGTGGCAGTATAATTTTCCCAGCACCATTTATTGAATGGGGTGTCCTTTCCTCAATCTATATTTTTGCCTGCTTTGTCAAAGATAAGTTAGTTGTGTGTATTTGGCTTCATTTCTGGGTTCTCTATTCTGTTCCATTGATCTGTGTGTTTACTTTTTATATTATTACCATGCTGTTTTGGTTACTATCACCTTGTAGTATAATTTGAAGTCAGGCAAACTGATGCCTCCAGATATTTTTTTTCCTTAGGATTGCATTGGGTATTTGGGCTCTTTGTTGGTTCTATACGAATTTTAGGATTGATTTTTCTAATTCTGTGAAAAGTGACATTGGTAATTTAATAGGGATTGCATTGAATCTGTAGATTGCTTTGGGCAATTTTCACAATATTGATTCTTCCAATCAATGAGCATGGGATATTTTTCCATTTGTTTCTTTCATCTAGGTTTTTTTCATTGGTATTTTATAGTTTTCAATGTAGTGTTCTGTCACCTCCTTGGTTAAATAAGTTTCATAAATGAAAGAAAAATAAAATGTTTGAAAAATATTCAAGGAAAATGGAAATCAAAAGTGAACGGGAGTAGCTATTCTTATATTAGATAAAACAGACTTTAAATCAACAATAGTAAAAAGAGACAAAGCAGGTCATGGTATAATGATAAAGGGAACAATCCAACAAGAATATATAACAGTCCTAAATATATATCTACCTAACAGCAGAGCTCCCAGATTCATAAAATAAATACTACTGGACCTAAGGAAAGATATAGATAGCAATACAATACTAATGGGAGACTTCAACACTCCACTGACACTAGTAGACAGATAAGGCAGAAAGTCAACAAAGAAACATTAGACTTAAATGGGACTCTAGAACAACTGGACCTAACAGACATTTATAAAATGTTCTACTCTAAACTTGCAGAATATACATTCTTCTCCACATCACATGGAACATTCACCAAGACAGACCATATGATAGGCCACAAATCTCAATAAATTTTTAAAAAGTCTAAATCATATCAAGTACCTTCTCAGACCACAGTGGAATAAAACTAGAAATGAATTCCAAGAACAAATATCAAAACTATACAAATACTTGGAAATTAACCTACTCTTGAGTGATATGTGGATCAAGGATGAAGTCAAGATGGAAATTTAAAAAAATTCAAAACAAATGATAACAGTGACACAAGTTATCAAAGCCTCTGGGATATAGTGAAAGCAATGCTAAGGTAAGTTTATAGCATTAAATGTCTACATCAAAAAGATCAAAAGATCACAAATTGACAACCTAAGTCACACTTCAACGAACTAGAAAAACAAGAGCAAACCGAACCCAAACCTTGTGGAAGAAAAAAAAAAATCTTGTTGGTTTAGGGTATAGTGAGTGTAAAGTTAAAATACAAGTTGTTTTGTTTGTTTGTTTTATTAAAAAATTGCAGCAAAACAAAAGTCAACAACTATGTCTGGTACTCAGTTAAAAACAGCAGTGATATGTTCCAGCAGTACAGCAAAAATATTTCTCTAGATTTTTTGAGAACAAGTATACTATGCTAAATGGGGCAAATTAGGAGATTGTTAAGAAAAACTTTGATGATTTTAAAATTTTGCCCTTTTTTCTACTTAATATTCAAAAACTTACACAAAGGTGGAACTTTTCTATATTCACACAAACTTTGAGTCAGGGCAAGACAGGGAGACAGAAGAATCAGTGAGAGACACATGTACTGAGACAATGATGCCAAGAAAATCTTGTGGCCCAGCCAGGAGATTTTGATGTGTTTTCTGCTGACTGACTTCCAGGGCTTGGATGGAGGAAAACCCAGAGGTGAAGGCAAATACAAGACAGTGCATGGATAAAATGTCCTTGTTCTTTTCTCTCTCTGCAGGGGCATTAGTCTCAGTGATTTACATAGACACAAACCAGACTATCATATTGCTGACAGGCTCTTTTATTCTCATGGGGTTTGGTGAGTGAATGAAGACTGATGATGGCAAGCATATGAACAGTGCCTGGGAGCCAAAAATCCCAGCACATATTTCTATTCAGTCTCTTTTCTCTTTTTCTGATTCCTTCTAGGTGTATCAGGTCATGTTTCCCATACTTTACATAATTATCAACATTGAAATGTCTGCCTGGCTTTTTTCTTGCTATATTATCTCAGCAAGAGGAGAACTTTACTCCTTTAAAAAAAATTGCTACTTAGGTAAATTATCTTTTTTTCTTTAACATTTTAAGATTGTATATCTTTTAAAAAATATTTTTATTTTATTATAGTTAACTTAAGATCTACTCTCCACAAAATTTTAATTGTATAATAATGTACATTTAAGTGTACAGTAGTGTATAGTCATTGCGGACTATAGTTACAATGTTGTCTAGAAGATCTCTAGAGGTTATTCCTTTCACTTAACTGAAAATTTTGGCACTTTAATTAGTAAATCCTCAATTTCCACTCCACCTAGTCCCTGGAAACCATCATTCTATTCTTAGACTCTATGTGTTTGACTGTATTAAATATCTCATGTAAGTAGAATCATACAGTTTTGTCTTTTGGTGACTGTCTTAGTTCACTTACCATAATGTCCTCAAAGTTCTTCAATGCCTCAGGTTGAAGAACTTCCTTCTTTTTTAAAGGCTTAAGAGTATTCCATACCATCTTTACTTTATCCATTCATCTCTTTCTGGCCATTTAGGTTGTTTCTTGACATTTCTAAACAGTGCTTCAGTGAACATGGGAGTACTAATATCTCCAAGATCTTGGTTTCAGTTTTTGTTTTTTTTAATTCAGTAGTGGAATTCCTGGATAATATGTTAGTAGTTCTATTTTTAATTTTTTGAGTGCCTTCCATATTGTTTTCCATGGAAACTGCACTATTTTGCATTCCCACCAACAGTGTACAAGAGTTCCTATTATCCACAGTCTCACCAACCCTTGTTTTTATTTGATAATAGCCATCCTGACAGTTGTGACATGATATCTCATTGTGGTTTTGATTTTTACTTCCCCAGTGACTAGTGATTTTGAACATTTTTTATATGCCTGTTGGCTATTTCTACATGTTCTTTACAGATGTATACTTAATTCCTTGGCCCATTTTTAAATCAGGTTATGTGTTTGTTGTTATTGAGTGGTAGGAGTTCTTTATATATTTTGGATATTAACCCCTTATCAGATATATGGTGTGTAAATATGTCCTCCCATTCTGTAGGTTACCTTTTCACTCAGTTATTTCCTTTGCTACATAGAAGCTTTTTAGTTTAATGCAGTCCCATTTGTTTATTTTTTTTGCCTGGTCTTTGTTATCATATTCATGAAATCATTGTCAAGACAAATGTCATGAAGATTTCCCCCTATATTTTCCTCTAGGAGTTTTACAGTTTTAGATTCTGCATTTAAGTCTTTAATATATTATGAGTTGATTTTTGTATTTGATGTAAGGTAAGGGTCTAATACCATTCTTTTGCCTGTGGATATTCAGTTTTCCCAGTACCATTTGTTAAAGAGACTATTCTTTCCCCATTGAGTATTTTTGGCACACTTGTTAACCATTAGTTGACCTATGTATGTGGATTTATTTTGGGATTCTCCAATCTGTTCCATTAGTCTGTATGTCTATCTTTATGCCAGTGCCCCTTTCTTTATTACTGTAGTTTTGTAATGTATTTTGAAATCAGGAAATGTAATGTCTCTAGCTTTGTTCATCTTTCTCAAAATTGATTGGGCTGGTCGTGTTATTTTTGTGGTATCTTATGATTTGTAGAATTATTTTTTCTATTTTTGTAAAAAGTACCATTGGGATTTTGATAGGGACTCCATTGACTCTATAGATCACCTTAGGTAATATGGATATTTTAACAAAATTGTTCAAATGCATGAACACAGTATGTGTTTTTATTTGTTTGTATCTTCTTTAATTTCTTTCATCAATGTTTTTAGCTTTCAGTATAAATCTTTACCCTCCTTGGTTAATTTTGTTTTAAGTATTTCATTCTTTTTTGATGCTACTGTTAATGGAATTGTTTTCCTAATTTTCTTTTCAAATAGCTTATTGTTAGTGTATAGCAAAACAAGTAACTTCTGTATGTTGATTTTTTATCCTGAATTTTTACAGAATTTATTTATTAGTTCTAATAGTTTTTTATGAAGTCATTAGGGTTTTATGTTTATAAGATCTTTTCAACTGCAAATAGGGGCAATTTTGTTTCTTCCTTTCCAATTTAGATTTTTTTTTTTCTTGTTTAATTGCTCTAGCTAAGGATTCCAGTACTATGTTGAATAGAAGCAATGAGAGTAGACATCCTTGTATTGTTTCTGATCCTAATGGAAACCATTTTAGTTTTTGTCCATTGAGTATGATGTTAACTGTGGGGTTTTCAGAATTTTTTAATAGACTATATTTTTAAGGCAGTTTTCATCCACAGAAATATTGAGCAGAAGGCACAGAGATTTCCCATTTATCTCCCGTCCCTCCTACAAGCTTAGCCTTCACATTATCAAAATCCCCCACCAGGGTGATACATTTATTACAATTCATAAACCTACATTAACACTTGGTAATCCCCCAAGTTCACAATTTACCTTAGGGTTCGCTCTCATTGCACATTCTATGGGTTTGGAAAAATGTATCCATGATTATAGTATAATATGGAATAATTTCACTGCCCTAAACTATTGTGTTTGCTCCTCCTGTTCATTCCTGCCTCCTCTTTAACCCTGGCAAATAACTGATTTTTTTTTTTACTGTTTTCATAGTTTTTCCTTTTCTAGAATGTCATATACTTGTAATCATATAATATAGAGCCATTTTATATTGGCTTCTTTTACTTAGTAATATGCATTTGAATTTCTTCCATGTCTTTTCATGGCTTGATAATTAATTTCTTTTTAGTGCTGAATAATATTTCATTGTCTGGATGTACCACAGTTTATTTATCCATTCACTGACTGAGGGACATCTTGGTTGCTTTCAAGTTTTGGCAATTATGCATAAAGCTGCTATAAACATCCTTGTGCAAGTTTTTGTATGGACATAAGTTTTCAGCTCATTTGGAGGAGTGATACCAAGGAGTGTGATGGCTGTATCATATGGTGTGTGTATGTTTAGTTTTATAAGAAACTGCTGAAGTGTCTTCCAAAGTGGCTATACCATTTATATTATTGTTTTAATTTGCTTTTTCTTGATGACATTTGATGTGGAGCATCTTTTCATATGCTTATTTGCATTTTTTCCCTGTAATCTCGCTTCTCTTACAGAAGAGAATTCAAAGAAGAGTTGTTGATTTTTCAGTTTGTTCAGCTTTTTACTTGTTATTAAGAGACAATGGTGACTTCCAAAATCCTTACATGCCAAACTGGAAACCTGGATTGATTTTTAATTTCCATTTCTTCTCAACTTTGGTATCAAACTTCCTAAAATGAGTTGAGACCTA
Organism: Cheirogaleus medius; assembly: GCA_008086735.1. Lineage (NCBI taxonomy): Eukaryota > Metazoa > Chordata > Mammalia > Primates > Cheirogaleidae > Cheirogaleus > Cheirogaleus medius. The sequence goes on along the minus strand of VBSM01003204.1, from coordinate 35,859,397 downwards.
CTTGTTGTTCTATAATCTAGAAAAATCTGTGTATGATTGAAAGCTTAATGGAACACACCAATAACATAATTTAGGCTTAGATTATTTTTTATTATGAGTTCATTGATCTAATTTCTTAATCGTCATTCAAGTCTCTATTTAAGTTTATGTGTTTGCCTGATTAATTTTTTTAAAGCTACAAGTTTTTCAGAATGTTTGCATTTCATAAAAGTGTACAAAGGTATTGGCATAAAATTGTTTATGATATTGTTTTATTATTTTTTAATTCCTTCAGAATTTGTAGGTATGTTCCTCCTTTTATCTCATTTATTTATGCTTACTTTCTTTGTTATTTGATTGAACTTGCTTGCATTATGTTAAAATTATAGTTCTACTCAGAGGGCTACTTTTTGGCTTTGATCATCCTGTTTATTGCATTCTTCAATTAGAAGTATTTTATAAATTTTCATATATAGTGTAAAAATATGGGAAATGTTCACTTAAGTGTTTAATTTGTATTTAAAATGATGTATATTATCTGCTAGTGGGTCCAGTTTCATGCCTATTAAATTAAGATTTTTATTTTTAAAACTTTAAGATCTTAAATTATCAATTACCATGCTCTATTAGTATATTTTTATATTTCTTGTTATAATTTTATAAATTTTGCTTTATATATTTGAGTATGTGCTATTGGGTGCATGAAAGTTTAACCTTATAAAACCTTCCTATAAAACCTTATTGAACCTTTCATCATTTTATATTGATTCTGTCTGGTAGTGCTTTCCATCTTTTAAGATTATTTTCTCTGATATTAATAAAGGTTGCTGTTGTTGTTTTGTATTTGGTTGGGACATCTTTTTCCATCCTTTCCCACCTTTTTATAGGGATTCTGCTGATTTCCAGAGTTGTCTCTCTGTGCAATTCTCTCTTCTTCATTACTCTGCCCTGAGAATTCTATCCTTCTTTATTTATCTCCCTGAACTCAAAAACTTCTCAATTCAGTGAGTTGGCCAGGATTCTGCTGATTTTCCCACTGTGCATCGTGGCTGGAAACTCTCTGGAGGCAACAAGCTGGGGCAATCATAAGGCTCACCTTGTTTGTTTCTCATCACTCAGTGTCCTTTATTGCCTGATGTCCAATTCCTTACTAGCAGTTGTTTCCTGTGTACTTTCTGGTTTTTTTGGTTGATTCGGGTGAGAGGGTAAAATTAGTCTCTTGTTACTCCATTCTGGTAAGAAGCTAAGTTTTTGAGGTTCTAATTGTGATTTTGATTTTCATGCTTGGAAATATTTGGTCTACTTTCAAGTTTTCCTGGTAATTTATTTTTTCTCTTATTCTTTTGTTCTGTTTGACATCTCCCTTATCTTTTCTTAAAATATATCAAACACATTGTATTTATATTCTGGCTATAAAAAGTCTTTTTATTTTCCTGGGTCCTGTTTATTCTATCTCTGTCTTTCTGTTTTGACAATTTTACTATAAACCAAATTTCTTTAAACTTAATCTGCAATGTTTAGATATTTAATAATTGAGAGGAGGCTCAGTTTGTCCAGGAGGAATTTTTATAGCAGATTTTGTAGGAAATGTTTTTACCAATGTTGTGTTCATGATCCACCATATATGCCCTTGGCCCAACTAAGTTCACCTACAGATATAAGTAAAGACAGTTTCCGGCAGCTGGATGTTTCCTAACTAAAGTACCTGGGTTCCTCTTCTTCTCTGGCTGAAGGCTCTCTCCAGCAACATAGGATCTAGCTAGGCCTGGGGCAGGCAAACCTAGTAATGTGAAGGAGTTAATATCCCAGAGCTATCCTCGAACAATGGAAGTGGGAGTTAAGAGATTGATTCCACATCATTCTTTATCCCAATTAAAATGATAATGAAGGCATGTTCCAATGCCTTTCTTAGGTCACTACTGTGATAGAGCCCCAGTTGCTCACAATTGCTTACTGATGACATTTTTATTCCCTTCCCTGTTTCACTTTTTTCATTTCATCACTTGTCCTTTATGAAACCATCTCCCATTAAACTACTTTCTGCATTTCATTTTATAATTCAAGTCTTCATTTCTTCATTTCTTGGTATAGCAGTCAGGCTTCTCCAGAAAGATAGAACCAATGTGATATACATATGGAATTGGCTCACATGATTATGAAAGTTGAGATATCCTACAATCTGCTGTCCGCAAGCTAGAAACCTGGGAAAGCCAGTGGTGTCATTCCAGTCTGAGTCCTAAGGTCTGAGAATCAGGAGAGCTGATAAAATAAATTCCAGTTTGAGAGCAGAAGAACACTGATGCAGCTGGAAAACAGGCAGAGAGAACAAATTCTCCCTTACTTTGCCTCCTGTTCTGGTTAGACCTTCCACATATGGGACAGGCCCTACCCTATCCACATGGGGAGATCAAGCTGCTTTATTCAGTCTTCTGATTCAGTGTAAATCTCATTCAGAAACAACCTCACAGGCACACACAGAATAATGTTAACCAAATATTTAGATGCTCAGTAGAACATTCAAGTTGAAACATAAAATTGACCATCAAAGGTGAGAACCTACTATATGACTTTTTCCCCTTGGGATGGCAAAAGGGGACTTATTGCACCTTTACAAAATGGGAATGGACTTTAGATATCCCTTATTTATTATAATAAAAGTCTCTTCTATCAAACTGCCCAACTTGAATGAACCTGAGCTTTTTAGTTTATCTCCCAAGTCCTAGAAGGACCTGAAAACTGAAGACAAGATTTGCTATGATCACAAGGCAAGGGCTGACTTTAGGACAGAGCTTTTCTTTCTAGGTTTCCTTAGGAGTTTAGTTGTGTGTGTGTGTGTGTGTGTGTTTGTGTGTTTTAATAATCTTTTGTTCTTACCAACTCATAAATTCATTTATGAAAATATGTGTGTGTGTTTGTTATATTTGTGTATATGCATGTCTGGGTATGTATGTATACGTAACTATATACGTGTATATATTTTTTAGCAGGAGGGTCAGTAGCATACCTAGCATGTCATACTGATGGAAATGACTGGTCATTGATTTTTCCTATTAAATTAAATGATGGTCTTCTTTAAAAATGATTTTTATATACACCAGCTTCAATTTTTATTTTAATTCACCTAAAATATACTCTGTTGTATTTTTAAACATTAAATTGTAGACAACAGCCGACTCTCTCTGTAGAACTAATAGTAATGTTTTCTCAAGGATTTACATATATATGATCTTTATGGTAGATATCCTGTAGAGACTGTATTAGTCCTTGGTTCCTGTTGTTACTTCATCATGCAGAAAAGTTCCATTTGGAACTTATTGGAGTAGTGAGTTGAAATTCACCATGCAACAACTTTTAGAAAACTAGAAATGTACAAAATTGGTCAATTTTCATGATATACAAATATATGCTAATATGCAATTTATTTGGAGTATATTCATTTTGTTGGGCATATTTTATACCTTAGGCTCTACTTTATGAAATGGAAAATGCATGCAAATATATGCCTCATCAAATGCTGGTCATATTTTTGCTTCTGATTTTATCTGTTGCTTTAGATACCAATTTTCCATAATGTGTATAAGATACCAATAGTGTGACACATAATTATTTGAAAATCTATCATAAATTATCCTAGCCCAAAAGTGAAAATCCACTTTTTTCAGTAATGAAATATTGAGGTGTTTTGTATCCTATAAAAATAAAAATTTTGGTCCAAAAATACAAATACACTCTGCTCAAAAATAAAATATTGACCTCATAGAGAGAGATGATAAAAGTGACCTTTGTTTAATTTTGTTTCTTTTCAATCCATGTATATAAGGTCACCATATAATTTACTTCCTAATCCAGGCTACCTTTGATAGTGGAAGAGAATATTATTAATTACTCTGAGGAAATGGGCTCAAATGATAATTCTACTATAAAGAATATTGGTTCATAGTATTGGAAAGAAGAATGTTGAAGATTCTGAGCCAGTTATGGCAATATAAATACCAAAAAAATAAATGCTTATCTGAGGATGCCTAGAGCTTTCATAGGAACTTAGAGCATGTACCATTTATATTTGATTTCCGATACAGGGAAACATTTTTTATAGGTGACGTTTCAATTCAAACAACCACTAAAAATACAGCTTAGGCATGGCTCGGGGCTATAATGCAATATTCTCTCCTGAGGTTCCTGTTCAAAAACGGAAGATACTATTGTTGTTCAGAAACACTGTGTTGTTTAATATCCCCAAACAGCCCTCACTTTCTTTTCCCCTGAAAAGTGTTAGGAATTTTTTGAAAATTGGGTTTTATGATCAAAGACTACCCACTCTCAAAAGTGTCTTCAATAAATTATCAAAGATCTTCCTTGCAGTTTCTTTAGGATATATTGAGTTTTTCCCACCATGATTATTTTAGTTGAGCATTACGTTTCAAAGATAGCAAGCAGAAAAGAGACAGCAAGACTGAGTGGGTTATTCAGGTTTCTCCTAGGACACCATTGTATTTTATATAGGCAGAATGGGCTTTTAATAACTTGGAATGTGTTTTGTTGTTGTTGTTGTTTTGTGGGGCAGGGTGGGCAGGGTGGGGGAATTGTTTAATTGGAAAGGAAAATTCATTTTATTTTAATTAAAAAATCTAATTAAGTTCCTTGGGAATCATAATTTACACTGCTGATTGTGGCTTTTATTGCCATATTTTAGCCCTTGTATTTCTTTTTGTGGTCTAGTAATTTATTGCTAGAAATAGATCTGGAAGAAAGAAAGAGGAAGGCAAAATTATGCAGCATTAGATTCACTAGTTACATTTTTAAATTCAGTGCTGATATTCAAAACACCAGTAAGTTATCTCCCTGATATTATCAGGGAGTGTCATATGAGTGATGCACTTTATTGGCTTAGTTTACTGTATTTCTCTAGTTTAGGATCTTCCCCCTTCTCACTGATTTATTTAAAGCCATAAGATCATAATTAATAGAAGCAGCAAAATGAGCCTTCAGCAAATTAATTATAATTATGCATGCCATGCATATGAATAATAATCTGGTTGATAAATTTATAATGGTGGAAACTATTATGTGGATTAAATGATAAAGGCAGTTTTAGTAGGGAATTGGGAAGAATATATAACTTAAAGATTCTTGCAAGCTGTCCTTCAGTCTAATTTGGCTATCTCCCAGCTGTGGTTCAAGTTTTGATATGACGCTATTTATTTTGAGTGCAATTGTCATAAACACTCAGTCAGAGATGTTATGTGGAACCATTGTGTAATGTTTGATCAGTGAACTGTTCCAAAATACAATATTGTGCTTTTGGAATTATTTCCTTCACCAGAATTTGCCAGAGGCATTAAACTAAACTTTTAAGAACGTTTTATGCATGAGATACTATTTGTAATAAAGTAACCAAACATTATTTTATGTACTAAATTTTAATGATAAGATGATGGCATAAATTGCATGGGGTAAAATTCTCTGTATTTCTCTGTAGCAATCTTTGGTCCATGGTTGAGTTAATCCTTGAATCTATTTTTATGACAGAATTTGCATAATATGATAAGAAAATAATTCTGGGCAGTTGGATGTCTTTTGTCTTCTGTATATATGTGGTAGATGTAATTTTTATAAAGATGGCCATGGTCACGTATACTGAATCACTGAATATCTTACCAGCAGTCCCCAACCTTTTTGGCACCAGGGACTAGTTTCATGAAAGATGATTTTTCCATGGATGGGGGCAGGGGGATGGTTTCAGGATGATTCAAGTGCATTGCATTTATTGTGCAGTTACACCTCTCTGCTAATGATAATCTGTATTTGCAGCCGCTCCCCAACAGTAGCCTCACTGCCTCAGCTCCACCTCAGATCATTAGGCATTAGATTCTCATAAGGAGCACCCAACCCCATCCCTCGCATGCGCAGTTTACAGTAGGGTTCGCTGACCTATGAGAATGTAACGCCACCACTGATCTGGTGGGAGGTGGAGCTCAGGCGGTGACTGTAAGTGTGGGATGAGGAACAGCTGTAAATAGAGATGAAGCTTCCTCACTTTTCCCTGCTCACTTCCAGCTGTGCACCCAGTTCCTAAACCCCGGGGGTTGGGGACAATGACCTTAAACAACCTTCTTACATCATCTTCACAATGGGTTCTGAAGCGGGCCATATGGCCAATGGAGACTTTTAAATTCCACCAAGTCTTGAGCTGAGAATTCCTGTGTGAGGCAATAGGAAAAACTAAGCGCCAGGGAAGTTAGCTATAACAGAGTCCACTAATGAGAATGGAGATCTAATTCAGGGGAGAGATTTAAAATGAATGCTAAATGCAGAGATCAAAGTCAGCATCAGAGTGGTCACAGACACAAGAATCAAGAGCTATGAAAATGTTACCAAGCAATACTAAGAACAAATGAGTATATGTGAGTTTGTGTGAGTATGTGGGGGATGGATGTTGAATGGGCATGAAGAGTTAATTCCTTATTAATCACCTTACAGCCAGTTTTATAGCAGTGTTTCTCAGACTTGGCTGTATGTTAGAATCACTTGGGGAACTTAAAAAAATATTAATGCAAGACCAATTTTATCAATTTCTCTGGGTACAAGCACAGGTATGAATTTTTTTTAGAAGCACACATTTTTATAATTTGAGATGAAAATAGAGATATCATGCATTGTGGGTGATGGTGATATGCAATTAGAGAGGTTTGGAGTAAGAATGGGTACTGGAGTAGATCTTCAACTGCAAAGGACTTAAAAGATAAACATCCTGCCTCCTTATTACCTTACCCTTATGATTTGTGTTGACATGAGCCTCTAAATGTGAAGGGTTGCTTCCAGTATCTAGATGAATCAATCATAAATAGAGGAAATTGCATTCTGCTATTATAAATATTCCTCAGAAATAATGTTTTTTATTTGATATATCATGTATCTTTTCTCTCCACTTGGTAGGCCACATAGTAGGCCATAAGAATTATGAGAGGAAGTAATTAAGTTGTTCTGATGAGGGATAAAGCCTGAATTTTCATGTTGTCATGTATAGTTACCTAATTTGAAAAAGATGTAGCAATCTCAAACCAAAATGTTCACATGTATATATTAATGTGTCCTGAGTGGTTTGCCCATATGATCTCCATCCTGGGCCTATCTGTGAACTAGTTTGCATCTTTCTTCATCTTTATAATTATTAGTATATATGCTTTAGAGGAAAAAGCATAAGAATTTATAAACAGTATGTATTAAAGACAAACAAACCTAGTTTATAAGTTTAAGTGACTGAATAATTGGCTTAATATATATGCCCCTCAGTATTGTATAATCCATAAAATATGGGTTATGAACTCACCAACAATATTATGCTGATTAACTTAAGTTCTATATGTAACTCATTTAACACAGTGCCTCACAGAGTTGGTGATTAAAAAATGTCAGTGTTCTCCCCTACTTCACCATACTCTTTCCATTTTCAACAAGGTTTAGAGACATTTTATAATGGAAATCTACCTACAATAAAGTAGACAAATATAAACTCAAATAAAATTTATGAGGTAAATATGCTAGCCATAAGAATTTATTAAGTTATGTGATTTAGTATTACATACAACTCTGAGCTCCCTGGCACCCAGGGCAAAAATTGGAAACAAACTTTGGTTTTATTAAGAGTAAGAGGATGAAAACCAGTTCTGCAGAAAACATTTTCCCCTTGATGTAATGTTCTAAAGGATACCACTCAAGGTCTCTTCTACAGGGAACATTGAATAATGTAAATGATAATGTCTTCAAAAATGATTTTATAGCTGATGCAGAAGCCATCTGCATAAGGTTGTTCCTTGCATCAATCCTCAATAAAACCCAAGGGCATGACTTTAAAAGGTAGCAACCTGATCATTATTATATTTTTTATGGATGACTCAAGCATCCTTCTCCATTGTTGTACAAGAAAAGAGTCAAAGAAGAGATCACCTGGCTTTGGGGGTAACTCAAAACATCCCTCAATTATAGAATAAAATCTATCCAATACATAATTTTCTGAAACTCTTCTGTTACATATTGTATACTTTGTCATATATTTCAGAGAATTAAAATAGAACACACTGTAATATTTCAGTACAAATAAAATATACCTTGCTCCATGGTCCATGCTATCATATAGCAGAAACAATAACGACCTTGGTCTGTAAAGCAACCAGTTATATAATATACTAAATTACATATTTTATAAAACTTCTTTCAGAAGAAGACCTGAAAACTAGCAAAGTAAACA
>VBSM01003204.1:35803514-35851070 GCA_008086735.1 Cheirogaleus medius | reverse complement strand
AAAGGGTAGTGAGGTAAGACAATTTTACCTTTAAATGCTTTATAAAACATTTTTATTTTTGTAGATTTGTAGGGTATCTTTCTCCAGATGTGTTTGTCCAGTTGCAGAATTTATGGTGTTTGTAAGTGTAACACCATAAACTAAGGTATTTCAGATCTTTTCCTCTATGTAGAATTGCAAATATTAGAATGATAATAAGTATAATATTCAGATATAATGTCAGGGCAGTGTAAAACATTTGGATTATTCTGAAGTTTCAAGATAATAATGATTCAAATATTTGGAACCTTACAGAAGAAAAAATAGGGACAATCTCTCAAATTAGAAATGAGTTATAAATTACAAATATTTCAAATTATGGTAGTCCCAAAGAATTTTAATAATTGCTCTGAGGTCACATACCTAGTTAGTGGTAGAATCAAGAATTTCAATTTGTTATTTTTTTTCCTTGTGTATTACTCCAGAAAGCCTTGATGGATTGGTGTCATATGAACACTGTTTCTAGAGTAACCATACCTAAAATGTTGTTTTCAGGCCTGAGCATTGTGTTTCTTTTAAATTGTAGGAAAGCAAAGTGAATTAGATTGTTAGTTAGATTTTTTAAAAGATTCTACAATTTAAAAGTAGATAACTGAATAACACAAATGTGATGGCATATATATATGAGATATAAACACCTTTGTTGTACTCATACACACAGCTGTAAACCTTGAGCCATGGGAGGAAACAACTGCAGGAGTTGTTACCCTTCCTACTGCAATTATCCACTGTAAACATGGCACTACCTCTTACTGTTAGACAACTGACGAAGCTATATGACAAGTTCTCTTCATTTTTTTACTTGAGAAAGAAAATTCAGAATAGTCTCTTGCCCCATCCCAAGCATGAACAGATGTGTTCCTAGTAGTCCAAGTCAGAAGGCTGCATTGCATAATGTTTAAGAATAGGATTGAAAGTTTAAACAATACTGCATACTTCTTCTGTGAGCTGGTGCAAAATTCATGTAGCCTCCCTAAGCCTCAGTTTCCCATCTGTAAAATAAGAGTAATAAAACCTACCTGATAAGGTTGTTGCCACATGATATGTGTTACATATATGTTATAATGAATTAAATGTTACACAAAGATCAATAAATGTGAACCATTATTATTAGACAGAAATTGTATATGTTTTAGTTCTATAATATTAGAATTGTAGAGAAGATAAATAAGTTTTTTTTAAAAAATAGACTTTAATGAACTATCCAGGTAAATTAGCTTCAAAAAGAATCAGGGAATTTTGGAAAGAAAAAGAGCTTTTGGAATTATCTAGGACTATGGATTCTAAGAATTGACAGGTAACTTACAATTGTACTAGCACAAAAGCCATTTGCAATTTTAATACTTAAAAAAAAATCCTGACAAAGTGGTTAAAATATCCTGTGAATGAAAACCTTCAAAAGTAGGGAAACCACTACCTATGATATCTTCATACTTGAAACTCTAGACAGATATGAATACTATTAAAATATGCTTTCTTACAGCCAAATTGAAATACACAGCTCCTGATAATTAGCAAGTGGCATCCTATGTTTATTTATATTTTAAAAATCTTTTTTTAAATATCAAAATATACACATTTTAGAAAAATTTATTTGTAATCTCTTATTCTGAGAATGTCATTGTTAATATTTTGTCATGTTTCATTCCATTATTTTTTCTATACACTTGATCATTGTTCAGAAAGTATATAAACTTAAAATCATTGTTTATTTAACATTAATTGTATTAAAGATTTTATTATGTGAAAAAATTATATGATTTTAATGATCACATAATTTTTTATATGAATCTGTTGCTTCTACTGCTATATAAGCAAATTGTTTATTTTTGTTACTGTAATCTCACTAGGAATATATTATTTGTGTAAATATTTATTCATTGTACACATTATAATTTTAGAATATTCTCTCTCTGAAATTAATAATTAGTGGATCAAGGCTATGAATATTTTTAGGATTCTTGATTAATATATTTACAAATTTCTCCACAAAGGTTGTAACAATATAATACCACATTAGTAGTGTTGAGAGTGTGCCACTAATAACTAGCCACATTGACTTTTTGCTTATATTAAAAAAATAATAATTACTTAATATGGAACATTTAATTCCAAATCATAATTTTCCTTAAAAATTACCCTATGCTTCATATTTATTTACAAATTTAGAAAAATAACTAAATAGCAGAATTAGCCATGTTCACTGCACTAATTTTAACAAATAAGGATCTAGAAATGCAAACCAGTTAAGCAGATTACATCTGTCACAAAGCTGCATGGAGATGAAACTATTTAATAAAATTAAAATTTAGGCCTATCCATTTTCATACCATTGCAACAAAAGGAATAATATTATGAATTCCAATTCAATTTATGAACTAATATTTGTAACCCAACATATTCATAAATTTTGTGTAGACTGTATATGTTTAAAAATGTTTGAATGGGTTAGCATCATTAGAACAAAAAGAAATTGATGAAGGGCATGGAAAAATTGCTCTAATGAATATATGTAGATTTCTTAAATATTAACAGAGCAGTTTAATTATGCATACAATGCTGGAAAAATGGAGATAATTGGGAGCAAGAAGTATTTTTATTTATAGCAGAAAACAAATAAATAATATGTCCTAAATAACATGAGGCCTAAGGGGGAAGCATGTGAATTTAACTAACATTTATTAAGATTCCATTATTCGGTAACATACTTTGCAAAGTATTCTAAATATACTGTTACAGCAATATATAATATAAATTTTCATAATAATACTTATGTGAATAAATATATTACAAAATCATTCTTATATTTTATAGTGACTTTCAATTTGCAATAAACTTGATATTCACCATATTATAAATATATTCTAACTTAATTCTCTAGACAACTTTATAATGTAGCTGTTAGGTGGATGACTATATTGAAACTCAAGGAGGATAGGTGTCCTACATAAGAGCAACAGGTGAGATATTCAAAGATAGAATATTTATTTTACCGGAGTATCTACCTCCGTTTTCTTTCTGCTCTTCTGGGTTCCAGTGGCTTAGAATATAGGGTTGCTTTTTGGTGATTCAATATGTCATACATTTAAAATTTACTAAGTGTGAGGCATCCCATCCATTCAAGTATGTGAAATTATCAGGATGAAGGTTAGTTTTATAATGTATTCATCACATACTAATTGAGCATTTGCTTTCTGTATGGCACTCGAGTATAATGTTTAAAATATAAATCCTGTTCAAATAAGCGTATTAAGGTAGATAAGAGCATAGAACTCAAAGACAGGAATATGGAGATTTATACCTAACTTTGTATGTAACTGGTTATATGACTGTAGATAAGATATTGTACCTCTGATCCTTTATATATACAGTTGATTCTCTATATCCATGGCTTCCGTATCTGGGGATTCAACCAACCACTGATTTAAAATATTTGAAAATAAATGTCAGAGGTATGCTTGAGGGTGAGAAATGAGAGAGATGCTCAGGTGATTCAGAAGAAAAGTCAGCATAGAAGTGGTGAGAGAAACACTTTAGGAGTACAAGGAAAAACTGAAAAAACTATTTCACCAGATGAAGACAGGGAAGAGATGTTTTAGATAAAAGGATAGAGAAGATGAGAAAAATGCCAGTTCACTGTAATCTGGGGGAAAGATCATTTCACTAGTGATCTAAGCATCCAACTCAGCAGACAAGTCTAAATGGTATGAACACTTGCACTGGTTTTCATAAAAATCTAGTTATAGTTGAATTTAGAAAAACACAGCTTGGAGTGATTTGAGTCCCAGGTCTAAAATTCACAAGTCATGGGACCTTGAGCAAGTTAATTAAAATCTTAATCCCTGCCATTTTCCCTCATCTATAAATTAAGAGTCTGTGTTTTTATGTGTGATGGAGTAGGGAGGAGGAAGAGAAGGAGGAGGAGAAGGAGGAGAAGAAAGAGAGAGATGCTTGGTGCTCAGTTAAAGTTGGTATAAAACTGTTCTCATATGCTTATATATGCATACATTCCCTCCAATTCCAGAATTCCGAAAGTTCCATATCTGGCATTTTCTAGACCTGGCCTGAGAGGACTTAATGACGTATACTAGGAGTATCCCCCATATGGATCTGAGGAGTTTTACATTCCCAATAAGCAGTGGCTGGTGAAAGTCATCTTCGGATATTTATTTAGTCTTTTTTAGTCTTGAGCATCAAGGACATTTGCAGGCTTCTATCATCCTGAATTCAGCCTTTGACCTCAAATGCTTCTTTTTGGCCTTCTCTGAGCTGATGTATAATAATTATATGATGTTGTAGTTCATCTGGTATATTGAGGATGAAACAGTGATTACTCCGTGTGCTACCATTGGTGTTAAGGTATTAAGAAAAACTCAGTTCCATGAAGAAAAATTTTCAGTGCTCTGAGTGTGTGCTGACAACTTGGGAGTGGAAGAATATATGAGATCTCAAAGACCAAAGCTGAGCCTAAATATGATTCTTCCTGTCTTTCTAGATAGACTCTCTCTGCTTCTGTTGTTTCTTGTATTTGGCTACAAAGAAGGAAGTGGTGGGTGCCAGAACTGGAAGAGAACTGTGAAGTAAACAAAGGAAGTATTTTGGTGACACATCAGTTCTATTTACAATGTATTCCTTTGTTCTACATAGAAGATGCTTATGTCTGGCCCATATGGTAATACAGGCAAACTGATAGGAAAGAAACAAATAAAATTTCCCAACATTCTGTAGTGAAATGGATTCTAACTGTCTCTGGAATCCCATAGAGCTCTGGTTGCTCACAAATACATTGGCATATAATAAAGATGACCTCTTACCTGTATAACACACTGTGTATGATGAGAGGGGTGACAAAACTGAACAAATAGAGAACAGATCTTCCTTTGCTAAAGATTGAGTTTAAAAATAAGCAGTGTGATATGTCCATGTATTCCCCAAAATATCCATAGCAAGCCTTTATAAACCCATGCCTCCATATTTCCCAGGGAAGGAAACAGAATCATACTTCAATCTTACATTTGATTATTCTTTTGTAATACAGATGCATTCTGAGTGATTTACTGGGTGTTTTTCGCCTCTTATTCCCAGGATTGCCTGACAGATAAAAGAGAGTCTGTCAAAGCATAGCATTTGAGAGGTCAGATCGAGACAGAGCAGAACTCATTCTTCTGACAAAGATATAACAAGACAGAATGGATTTTTAGTTGCTCCTAGCATATATCTTTATAGTGCAACATATTAGACATTTTTAAAAGAGGTGTGGAAGAAGAAATCAGAGATGTTGGGGGAAAAACCATTCTCTAATAATAGCCACTTGATTGTAAAATTCTTAGATAGTAAGCATGAAGTTTATCTTTAAAGAAATGATTATTATTCATACTATCTTTTCTCTGCTGATATAAATATATACAATTCAGCAAAATAAAATATAATTTAACATACATGGATGAAGAAAACTAGATAAAAGGAACATGAGAGGCTAAGGGAGTTGTCAAGTGGGACCCAAGGTATATACTATCTGTTTTAGAGTTTGAACTAAGTCCCGAATTCTGCTCTAAGCTTTCTTGAGTTCACTGCAAAAACAAGTATATGATGCATAATTATAATATCCATAAAATCATAACTTAAAATAAACTAATCATTCAAAATATACACAATTACTTCTGATACCAGTGTAGAAATTTCTTTCAACGTTGGGTCCACATTGAAGGAACATAGGTAATGTTATCAACAGCATCTTTAATGTAAATACTGTACAGCAACACATTTTGTCAAAATATTCCTTAAACTATCTCGCAAAGGCCAATTGCATGATCCCATTCAGTAATATGGTAGATGCAGCACTGGCTTTGGATTTGGGGAGAAAAAGGCTCAGGAGTTTGTCTTGGGAAAGGTACTTTGATCTCTTTCAGTCTTAGTTTCACATCTGTTAAAATAAGAGAAAGGATAATTATGTCTCCTGGTATACTGATGGTCTAGCTAGTTCCAAGGATGTAGACTGAATCTAGTAAAGGTTAGTTTCCTTCTCCCATGAAGTCCTCTGTAATAAATTCTACTACACAATAGCATTGCATTAGCATTGTCATATTTCATTAAAAATATTTTGTGACCTCTTTGCTTTAATGATGTTATTAAGATTATATGTGGACTGTCTTTTGCAATAAATATCCCCTTCTATATTTCAAGCACTCAATCACGCTGAACTCCAGGACTGAGGGACCTTCTGAGGCCTTCTTACTTTTGTTCTATGCAAAGAGCTTGGCAACCATGGAAACAGTCCTGACTGCTCATTTTGCACATTTCTTCCCCAGTGTGTTAATCAGCCACAGCAAGAAGATAACATCAAATGCCCCATGCCTGCTCACTTTAAAAAGGAAACTACTCTGGCTTCTTCCTACTACCTTTACAGAGATCTTAAAGAGAGAAAGGTGACAAAACATGTGATATGTTTTATATTGATTCAACATTTCTCAGAGGAAGAAAAGATGCCTAAATTCAGAGAGGCTATTTGGAGGGTGGCACAAACTCCAGCTGAAGTGATGAGTATTTTGTCTATTTGATCTGAAAGTGCTATTTGGTGTGATTTCACATAGTGGGATCCAACATTACTTTTCATTCCCTGGAAGGAGAATAAGCAATGGACTGCATGTAATAATACAGAGAAAAGAAGACATTAGTATCGAGAGTATGTAGGAACCAGAGAGTATTTCTACCAGTTGAATACGGTTCATGGTGGGAAATAGGAACCAGAGAGGGTGCTGCAAGTGGCGAAAGGAAAAGAAAGGAAGAATCCCTAAAATAAAAATAGGTGAAATCAAACAGTGAACAATAGATCGCCCCTCTTTAGTTTAACCATATCCTGTGTTTGCAATAATGAATTCCTCATTTTGTTTATAAGCATATGCATTATATATATATATATATATGTACTGACTTTATACGTGAATAATGAGTTTTGCCTAAGGTTAAACTCTGTGTGAAATAGAATTACACTGTGTATTGTTTTGTGCCTATTTCTTTTGCTTTCCATGTTTTAAAGATTTGTTTTTGTATGGCCGTTGTCATTTGTTCCTGTTCATTGTTGTGTGGTATTCCATTATATAGCTATATCCCGATTTATTTATTCATTTTAGTGATGAACATTTGCGTAGTTACCACCTTGGTGCCATCATGAATAATGAACTTTTGCCCACAACTCTTTGTGCAATAATTACTAATTTCTTGAGGATATGCATCTAGGAGTTGAATTGCTGAGACGTAGGATATGTGTATCTTCAAATTAACTAGCCAGTGCCAAATTGTTTTCCAAAGTGGTTTACCAATTTACACTCACTGCAGGAAAGTGTGAGAATTATCATTGCTTCATGTACACAGTAATAGTGTCGTTGGGGAATTTGACATTATTTGTCAGGGGGAGCACATTGGATACGCTCAACTGGAATCTCCAAAAAGTGGATAGTATAAATAACTTTTAAAAGCTTCCAAGGTGCACTAATCACTAGTCTATGCAGATAAATTCTAAAATCACAATTCTTAGTCTTAAGTTGTAATGCCTCCTTCTTCCTGCCAATGGCATAAAACTCTCTCTATATATATAGTTTGAAGCTTTATTTGTTCAGTGTTTTTGAAGTATATTAAGAAGCATTCAGCATACACATTTAAAAAAAAATCAAAATTAATTCCATTCTTCCTAGAGGTGTGAAGTGTGCAGACTTTTTGCAGAAACACATTCTTTAAATATTTTACAATCAAAAGATAGACTATAAAATTTTACTATTCATTCTGTAATAAAAACTTGGGAGGAAAATGAGAGTTATTTCTGTTTTACTTTATATGAAACAGTAAAGTTGAAAACACTTGAAATTCCCTAATTGTATTATTTACTGACCATACATTATTTCTTAGATTTAGCAATAGGTCAAATATAATGAAGGAGAACATTTCCTAATGTGGTTTGCTAAATTCCTACCTGGACTCAGGAACTCCGAGAGACAAACCCCGTATTGATTAGCTAAACTTCGCCGGTAGCAGAACATGGCTGGCTGCTGCTATTCTGACTTTATTCACAGCATCTGCTGGCACCCTGCACAAGAAGTCTGATTATTTTCCTTTTGTTATTTTGTTTTCTGCGAGGTCAGCAAAATCATCCTGTTGTCACAGTCTCTACTGGAACTCCAGGATACAAAACAGAGAAATAGACTTCTTTGAAGACGAGGGCTATGCTGTTTGGGGTACCACCACTTCTTTCATTGACTGGTTGATTTACTATATTCTAAGGGAAAGTGCTGTGCAAGCAACTGCAATTTGAAAGGAAGGCTTTTATCTGTCTCCAAGACCTAAGTACATTTGTGCGCCTTCACAGAGGACTCCCTGAACTCAGGGAATTCAAGGAGAAATTTCTAGATTTACAGAGTTTGTGCTGTCTTTAGCCCCTAGAGTTCCTATCCAAGAAACAAACGGCCAGAGATATTTGTGTGCTGCATAGGACTAAAGAATTTCTTTTTTATTAGAAGACATACAGAAAGGATGGAGCTTTCATATGGAGCTTTCTGAAACAGAACAAGTCTCTTTGCCCCTTGTCTTTGTGATGCCTGCCCTTCATGATTCTATTCTATTCTGTCAATTCTTCTTTATAAGAAAACTTGATTTAACCAGTATCTCATATATGAGGACTCGTTTGTAACCAATATTTTTTTCTTAGGTATATAAGTAGGTTGTTTTTGGAACCAGATTTTTTTTTTGTCACCTCCACCAATTTTGTAAGGTGAGGCACATGCCTGGAAATATATTGGTATCAGATATATTTTTTGAAAATTTCCATTTATATCCTGAGGTCAATTTTTTCCCATGTGTTTTGCAACTTTTACTTCTATCAAGCAGTGCAGAGGCCATTGAATGGTGACTTTCTAAATACTATGTCCAATTACATAACAAAAAAATGAAGAAGCAGAGAATATTTAGCTTGGACAAGAGCTATTTTCTAACCAATATTTATTCAACACTCAAAATTTATATTTTTAGGGCATACTCTACTACAGAGAGTAAACATCTAGGATGTCCTTAATTTGAGGTCTAGGATCAAAGGTTAGGAGTTATGAAGAGAAATATCTTGACTCAATGTAAAAAGGAAATGTCTAATGCAAAACAGAATGAATACTAGACTTTGAGTCTAAAACTGTTATTTTTTTAACTTATCAGCAAATGGCATTTCTCAAGGTTGTTGAGTTCTCCCAGCCTGAGTTTCTTCATCATTTTGCCTCAGAACACTTTCACGGGAACTGACTACTTTGGTGCTTTTTAAATAACAACATTATACTTAATATAAATTATTATATTTTATAATATGTACTATTATATAAATATTAACTTTGACATATTATAATATAACATTGAATGAACTACTATATAATACATATAATAATAGGTGTTATTTAACAACTATTAGCATATGTGTATGTATATCATTTATAAGATTATATAAATATATATCAATGGATCAGACACTCCAAGAGAAAAAAACATCATGTCATTTGAAATGCTTAAGCAGAAATGGATTCGTATCTACCCAAAATTGTATTAGGAACTTAGGTCAATTTATTATGTGCCCACTCTCTGTGATAACTTATAGGTTTAAAAAATGATGAATGGAGAGAAAAAGAATGGGAGGTATATATGATAGAGAGCTCTGAGTCTAAGCTCTGAATTCAGGAGACTGATGATGATATACAGCTACTGCAACATTATAGTTGCGGACCTTGGGCATATTGCTTCACATCTGTAAGCCTCAGTTTCCTCATTTGTAAAATGGAGACCTATTAAAGCACTTATTCATATTTGTTCAAAATGATTAAGGAGAAAATTAATATGATTTTTAACTGTATGTAACTGTAGATAACTCATGGAATCTGTAGGAATGCTAAACAACCAGTCCTGAATGCTATACATGCAGGAACAATGAAGCCAGGAGCAATGTAGCCAGGGTAAAAGCAAGACACCACACCAGTGCTGCTGCCTTGCAATGATATGTATCTATGTTACTGTGCACTATTTGCTAGAAACTCCATTATAAAGAAAGTATAAACTTTTAAAATACATGGTACCTGTCAAATACAGATACTATACCACTTAATTGCCAAAATAGTTTCTTCAAGGTATATCTTATTATACCTACTTAAACAATAAGGAAAAGAGCCTCAGATAGGAAAAACATTTAATACAAGTTCCTTTATCTAGCAAGTAACTGAATTGAGCTTCCACATATACCAATGCTAAGAATTTGAGTGGAAAGGTAACTCATCATAGCTTTCATGGTTGAGTGAACAAATCATTCTTTCATTTCACTATTCAAAATTTATTTAGGGCATATTACATAATAAACATTTTGAAAACAGGTAGAAATAGAGCAGTATAAGTATTTCTCCATCTTCTAAGATAAGCAGGAGGATGAAATATAATATGAATTACTCTAACCTCTTTGGAGAAATTCGTCTATCAAAAGAAAATTCTCTCCCATGAACCTTGTTTCTTGGTGTCATATCATTTACTAACTTTGTATTATTTTTCATATACATATATATATTTGTTGCTTGCTTGTTTAAAGTGCATCAAGCTGCATGAGGGTAAGAACCCTGTAATCTTTCAGTTATTCCCAATGTCTACTGCATTCAATAAATATTTGCCATATAAATGACAATATAGGAAAATGACTGCTACAATAGAAACATGAACAAACAATCCATGGAGACAAAGAGAAGATAGTGTCCGTTTTGGTGGTTCCACGGATTTTTTCCCAGAAGAAGTGATGTATAAGCTGCATTTTGAATGATAAATGGGAGTTGCCCAAGTGAAGAAAGGTGAACAGGAAGAACTCAGTAGGTTTCTTCCTGATATCAGGGATTAGAGAAGGTTCTTAACACCAGATAAATAAAAAGTTAATGAGAGCAAAGAGATAGTGAATGGAAGCACAAATGTCAAAACCCCAGTTTTCCTAACCTCAGAATCTTCCAAGGGCTAATCCTTTGAAAAGTAGTCTTGGCAGTGGAGGGCATGGGGGTTGAAAGGGTTAGTCATTTCTGCCTGACCAAATGGCACTCTGACTGTCAAACCTAAGTCCTACATGAAAGAATAATAAACAGGCAGAGGGCGGAGCTGGATCTTGCTGTCTTACTGCCAGGGGCATTGATTTTACTCATTCCAAATATCATTATACTTTGTTTGGCACTGTTAAATAAAATTTATAGGAGGCCATTGATCTGTACCAAGCTCCTACACTAAGCCCAGCAGACCAACCAAAATGGAGCTATTCATGCAAAAGTTCCACACCACCAAGCCAAAACGATGTTGTTTATCTGACCTTCCAAGAAAGCGGGATACATACATCTCCAAATCCCTAACAAGCCAGTTTCATCCAACATGATAAGGAAGTCCCTCTGTTTTATTCTTTACAGGAAAAGTAATTTTGAAACAACCAATCCACTTTTTGTTCTCTGTTACTGCTTTCATCAGCCCTTTTCTGTCTCTAAAGCCAATCTCCTCTGCTCAGCTCATTGAAAAACACATCGTATTTTATAGAATGAAATGTTGTTCGATTCTAGAATTGCAAATAAAGGCCAATTAAGATCTTTAGACTAAATTTGCTGTAATTTTGTCTTTTGACAAAGCAAAGTGCTTAATATGTAATAATTTGTGTTAGTTCAGTTTTGCTTGCCACTCTATAAAAACAATATAAACTTCTTAAAGCAAGTAAATAAAATATAGTTACTCCTTTTTTAGATGTTTCTTATTAGGAAGAGAATATGAAAAAAATGAATTTTTTACATGTAACAACATGCTAGAGAAAGAAACTAAGTGGGGTTCAGACAAAAGGAGATGAAGGTAAATCAGGATGCTGTTATTTATTGTACTTTCTAGAAATCATTACTTTCATGAGTTCAAAAAAGCATTTTCCTTTTTAAGGCCTTGGTTTTCCTTCTTTTCTTTTTTCCCTTCCTTTTTTTCCAGAATTGAACTTTAAATTTGCATGATGAAATCTAATTGGAAATATAACTAGCAAATAAGAGTAGCTTTCTACTTTAATTTGCATGAAAACTAAGAATCAATCTTTATAATTAAAGTTTGAAGAGGTTTTCTAATATGTATATGTTTTTAGTCCTATAAAAATTTTGAGCATAATTTGTAAAAAACTTATAAAAGAAAAATGAAACAGTTTAAACTGATTGTTTGTAAAGTTAGGGTTTAAGGGTACATTCTCCACTGACTACTCTAGCTGGAAGGATCATTAAATATCATGAAACTCCATTTCTTTTGTTGACAGTAATGATTGGGACCCAGTAACATCCCAAGGAAGCTTCAAGAAATAGGGTTGAAGTGAGGGATTTGGGACTTGAATTTCAGTACATCTTGACCTCATAGACTAATGAGCATCTTCCAGTATTATAATCTGGTAAAGGTGGCAGTGCAAATTGCTTTGCTGTGGTACTAAAGAGACCAGGCTTTTTCATCCAATAATTTGTTCCTCATGGTCATATAGCCTAATTTCTGCATAAAATAATAAAGCCTACTCTTTCTTTGTTGTAGGGCTGTTGTGAGAATTAAATTATATAACACAGGTAAAGGGCTCATCACTGTGTATGGCAGATGGTAAGAGATCAGTACATGCACATGTCATTTAAGAAAATACACTTCTGTGTCGACTTTCATCATTATTTTATATATCAAATTAACTTATGCTTCCTAGCCAAAAAGAATATTCAAATAAAGATACCAATAACAAAATTAATTAACCCCTAACAAAAGGAGGGAATGAAAGAACATGAAGTGAAGGAAAACAGTACCTGCAAAGTTATTATCAAGTTTTTCAATGGTTTTGAGGAATATGGTCTTGGTGACCTGGCAAGCAAAATGGCAAGCTTCAAGAGATGTCCTACCTCTCTTATATTGTGAGAATAAATGGCTGAATAACTTTGATGAGGATATTTGGAAACACTCAACACACTGATGTCCAAGTGGAATTTCCCCAGCATTTTCCTTCCCACTAATCTCAATAAATTTCTGTGATTATTTTATTTATTTTTGTTTATTGTCTGTTCTCCAAACACTTTTAAGAAATCCTCAAACATAATCCTCTAAGTCACCCTGCAAAGTATGTCTAGTTACAATTATTTCATTAAAATTTTAATTAACTTAAAAAGAAAATCAACAAGAAATTTTGACATACTGTGGCTACTGATGGGAAAAGTAACTGTAGATACTGAGGTGTTAATGCTGGTATAGAGGGAAGATATGATGTGAAGCAGGCACAGTTTAGAATTTAAAAAAATGTCTCACAAGGAACCAAACCAAACCCAGTATCTCCTTCACCTTACAGTAATGGTTTGTTTGCAACATTTTCAAAGTACTTTTTCATCTGTCATTTTACATAATTTTTACTACATCATCTTCTTTTGTAGCTAACAGAGTGAAGTGTTAAGTTGTTTAGGGGGTGGTTGGAAAAATAAGAACTAGGACTCAGGTTTATGGACTCAGATTTTGTCTTAATTTGTAGTACTAATCACTGCATCATACCAATTGAGCATAGTTGGGTCTAGAGTGCTCAATCCAAATTTAGGGTTATACTGAACATGTGTGGTTGTCAAAAAAGAAAAAAACAGTGAAAGCAAGAGAGATTTCTCTAGAAAAAAGACACAATAGAAAAAAAGTGTCTCCTTCTAGACAATTGTGGCCCCAGGGAATTAGCTAGGAGAATGAAAAATGCCTTTGGGTGAAGAAAAAGCCATGTCTTCCTCCAGGTAGATGTGCCTCAATGTAACAGAGAGAATGGCCAGGAAAAGGGCAAAATGTATTACAAGCTTTCTCTTTAAAACCTTCTCCACTCTTTGGGAATTAAAACCTGCATCCCTGCCTCAGGCCAGTGGTTGGGAGGGGCAAGAGAGTGTCCTTTGTTCTTTGTATCACAGGATATGGCTCAACAGAACTGTCCCAGCAGAAGTCACAAGATTGTCTTCCCCAGAGATGGGATGGATCAGGATCTTTAACTATAGTTAAACAGCAATCACCTGAAACTGAAAACCCCCCTTTAAAAGCTCTGTATTTCTGTTTATGGCTAGGGTAATTGCACTTTAAGATGGGAGTCTCCATCCTCCTCAAATTAATAAACTTCCCTTTCCTTCTCCTTAAACCACGTGTCCTTGTTCTTCTGATGCAGCCTCAGGGTCACGTGCTGAACTTTTAGTAATATCAGAGCCCAGGATTAGGTCATGGGTAGTGGGTTTCAGCTGCTGCTGACCTGTTGGCTCAGTTTTTGTATAATACACAGTCACAGCAGATGAGCTTGTTCTCTTCTACTGTCCCTTCTATCCTATGAAAAAAAAATCTGCCATTAGATGTCAAGGAAAGAAAAACAAACAGGCAAACAAACCAACAAACTCCAAGGCTGGTGCAAAAGTAAGGTGGACACAGAAAAGTCAGTGTTATCTGATTTTGCTGAGACCAAAGCATTTCAGTAAATTAAAGATTTAGAGATATTTTATCCCAAATTGACATCATGCTTTGGTGACCTTAGGCTCAGAAGTACCCACCAGCAGAATATGGCTTGTTTCTGGTTCATTGTCAAGAATTGCACCTACCAGTCAACAACAGAGGATAGGCTGATTATCACAACATATTTTACCAGAGTTCACCAGGGTGTCACTTTAAAGTCACCCCTTTTTAAAATGAAGATGGCTTATCTGGGGAGCACGTAACCCACAGGTTTATCTGTGAATGAATGATGATTCAGAAAATGCAACTTTTGTGGTACATAGACATCACTCAAGGGCATATGTAGACTTCACCGAAATCTATTTTTCTTTTCTTTAGCTTTGTCATAAGACCCTAGTTTCATCAAAAAATAAAATATAAACAGATCCATGCTACAAAATTGAATTATATTCATTTTGAATCACAATCACTAATTGATCCAGACCTGGTAGTGTGAGACCCAATAGCCTTAGATACTCTGGGATATAAGTAAAAAAAAAAAAAAATACCAGCAACTTGTTAAAAATGTCAGGGAAGACTTTATTAAAGACTTTTGTAATAGAGGAGAGAGATTGAATACAACTCACTGAAACAAAAGACAGGAGAGTTTTAAGCACTTGGATGAGCTAGTGAAAAGTACTGAATGTGGGAAAGTTGATTAATGTGATTAGGCTATCTCTTTTTCTAATTGGCACTTTTAGAAGTTAGATACCTACTCTTCTATAGCCTATCTTTCTTGATGATTACAATTCAAAGGGATGTTTCCCAGGTTCTTTAGATAAACATTTCTGAATTATAGATTTACCTCTCAATGGAGCAGAAGAAGAATTGAAAATTGCAAATTTTCTAAAGTATATGCTGTAAGAAAAGGGACATCAAGGGTTTATTGTTGGGAAGAAACCTATCTAAAGTTTAGTCAAACTGCTGGGAACATTAAGGTCATGTTTGTCATAATTATATCCTTTTGATCTTCTCATACATGAGTGCTAGATAATAAATAAATATAACTTTTGGAAGCAAGATTGCCTTTAAGATATGTGGTGGGCACCCAGACTATTATTGAGATTTAAAATGAGGGTCAGCAAACTATAGACAAAGAACTAACATGGCTTGCCACTTTTTTTTTTTTTGGTTCAAAATACTGTGTCTCCAAAATTGGCATCCTTCTACATAGGCATGTTACCATGATCACACCTAAGAAATGTAACATTAACATAATTATTTCTTATGAAATCTATATTTAGAAATCCCCTAATTGCCCACAAATTGTTCTTTATAAATGTATTTTTTTAAAGATTCTTTCATCAAGAATTCAGATAAACAAGAGAAATTGATTGATAATGACAGTCTCTGAGGCAGGGGAGCTGAGGGACTGCAGGTTTGGGATGGAGACTTATTTTTAAATATACACCATTTTGTACTCTTTCACTGTTTTAGCCATGTGTATATATTACATCTTCAGTTAACATTTTAAAAATTAAGAAAAAAAATCAAGGATCATACATAGCATTTAGTTAGCATGACTCTATAGTCTCCTTTAACTTAGAGCAATCTTTCTGCCCGACACACCTTTTTGTGCAGAGTCCAAGCTAGTTATATTGTGGAACATTCTGCAAAGTAGACTTGTCTTATTTTTTCCCAATTAATAGTTTTGAGTAAAATCTGCCATCTAGTCTGTAAATAAAGTTTTACTGGGAACAGCTATACTTATTAGTTTATATATTGCCTGGTGCCATTTTCATGCTACAGTGATAGAACTAAGTGGTTTCAACAGAGACTATGTGGCCTGCAAAGTCTAAAATATTTATTATTTGCCACTTTGCAGATCGGTTTGCTGGCACCTGATTTAAGAATTTCTTCTTTGACATGATACATTTTTTAGTTATATGTATTTAGCTGTGTGACCTTGGGTAAGACAACTAACTCCTCTGAGCTTCTTTGAAGTTTTACTTACCATACCTCATAGGTTTTTCTTGTGAAAATTAAATGTAAAAATGCATCTAGCAGCTGCTAGTTTTAATTGTCCAACTGAACTTATTAGCACAAATTAATCCCTAGCAAAGAGATGAAATTCCCAAGAAAGAAATCTGCTTTATTAAAAAAAATATATTTATACAAGGCACAAATTGATGCTCAGAAAGGCCTATGCCCTGTTAACAGAGGAGTTGTACAGGATGTTAAAGAACTCATCCCATGTGCAGATGCGGCACATGCTCCAATGTTTTCATTGCAACTCTTTCTGTTAAGAGAACTCTCTTCCTAAGAGATACGAACCTCATTGGAGAATAGATGTCTCCAGCATCAGGATGTGAATCTTGATTGTTGTAAGCTCATCAGGATGCTTTCATTCTTCTAGCTTTAAAACAACATGTGGATATGGAAAAATGAAATAAAACTGAGTTGTAGATGATATTATTGAACCGATAAATTAACTGAGGTTGGAAAATCTCTAGTCAAGATTTCTTGTTATCTAAGATGATAATTTCTCCTTCTTGCTTACATTACTTATATTACTTTTATTTTATTTTTTTTATTTTTTTTATTTCAGCATATTATGGGGGTACAAATATTACAGTTATGTATATTGCCCACGCCCCCCTCCCCCCTCGAGGCAGAGCCTCAAGCATGACCATACCCCATACGTTGCACATCTTACTCATTATGTTTGTATATACCCATCCCCTTCTCCCCCCTCCCTCCCGCCCAACACCCGACAAATTACTTTTAGATTTTGCTTCTAAAACAAACAAATAATGCAGCTTTTATATTTCTAAGCATATTAAAAAATAAAACACTGTCACTTGTTTCGAATAATCATTTTGCATTTCATTCCTCTAGCATTAATTTTCCCGATAGAAAATTTCAATATTTTTATATATTTCTTAACATTCCCTTCATATTGAAATGCAGCAAACATACAGTGCACAAATCTTAATTGTATACCTAAATGAAATTTTACAAAGTGATCACACCTATTTAAGCAGCTCTCAGATTTAAATATAGAACTTACCAGCAAACTTCCAATCTACCTCTCACTTGCTGCTTCAAAATTTCACCCTAGAAATAAGCATTATTCTAAATTCTATTATCCTAGATTAGTTTTTCTTCTCCTTGACTTTATATATGCAAAATTAAAAGAAAGTTGTGAAACTCTCTTTTGTGTCTCCTGTTATAAAATATCCATGTTGTTGTATTTATCAACAGTATATTTTTCATTTATTAACATATTTGATTGCATGAATATACTACTATTTTTTATCTATTCTAATATTTATGGGCATTTGAGTTATTTCCAGTCAAGAGCTAACATGAATAATGCTACAAAAGGCATTCTTATAGATGCCTTTTCAGCAAATTTGTACACATTTCTATTAGTATATACTTAGTAGAATTGTAGAATTGTAGGATATTTGTATGTTTAAAATTTAAAAATACTGCCAGTTTTCCAAATAATTGTACCAGTTTAAACTTCTATCACCAGTAATTATGAATCATATATAAAAGCAGTATATGAGAATTCCAGTTATCCTCATCTATACTTGATATTGACAGCTTTTTAATTTTTATTCTGGTTGTTGTGTAATGCTAATAATATTTTATTTTGGTATAAATTTATATTTTCCTAGTAACTAATCATGTTGAGTGCCTTTTCACATACTTATTAGAAATAAGAATACTTTTTTTATAAAGTATTTGTTCAAGTCTTTTGACAAATTTTTCAAAGTTTGAGTTTCTGTCTTTTATTATTGATTTACAGAAACTCTTTATTTATAGCATTAGTTGTTTATTTATTATATACATGATCTCATCTTCCCCACTCTATATCTTGCCTTTTTTGCTTATTAATATTGATTTTGAATTAATGGAGATTCTTAATTTTTATAAAATTCAAATTATTAATTTTTTGTGGTTGGATGATTCTTTTTTCATTACAAGATCTTTGATTATCAAATGTCAGGAAGATGTTCTGCTATTTTATTTTCTAAACTCTTTATCATTTTAAACATTAACATTTAGTTCTGTAGTCCTGCCAAAATTTATTTTTGTATATAGTGTGAGGTAGGGGTTCCCATCCACTTTTTACATACAGACTGTACAGCTATAGTAGTATACTTTATAGCCGTAAACTTTGCTTCTATTTTACACCTTGACATTTTCAAACATGCATATTATTTTCAATTGTGGTGTTGGTCCTATTCAATTAAACTTTGATTTTTTTTTTTGGTGTGATGGCTCAGTTTCTGTGATTATGTGTGATTGAAATATTTTCCTTTTTCATCTGTTGAATATTCTAGAAAACTTTAAACATATTGTGAACATGTTTCAGTCTAAGTTCTTCTTTCAAAACTCTTTTTGGTCCACCCATCCATCTTTGTCTTTGTTTTACAAAAGTCTTTACTTACTTAGCAAAAGGGAGTTTGTTCATAGTATAGATAATATGGATTTTGAGAATAATTATCTTTTCAGGGTTTTCTAATGAAGAGC
Source organism: Cheirogaleus medius (assembly GCA_008086735.1). NCBI lineage: Eukaryota > Metazoa > Chordata > Mammalia > Primates > Cheirogaleidae > Cheirogaleus > Cheirogaleus medius. Next base: position 35,832,032 of record VBSM01003204.1, on the reverse strand, counting down.
AGAAAATGGCCACATCCAAATCCTCCTTCTCAGCTGCTGATAAGATTAATATACTGATTAACACCTTTTCCAAGTTGGATTGGAGGTGAAAGTAATTCCATTTGGCAAAGCCTCATCCCATTTGCTGACATCTTCATTAACCTCACTGATAAGAAAACCATTTCACAATACAAATTTCTCTAGGCTGGAGATTTTATCTTCACAGAGTCACCTAACAATACTAATTCGAAGTATGAAACATGCAGGTTCAATTGCTTCAATAAATTCACTATGCCCTATCCTTTTATTTTTTCTGTTTAAAGGTTGACAAAAGAAACCAATTACTTCATACTTACTAGTGAAGGTTGATTTTCAAAAGGACATTTCATATTTTCTGAAAAGAGGGAGCAGAGGTATAGATTAAAGTGAATGAAAGTGTCATCATAGCAAAGGTAAAAAAGTGAGTAAAATCTCTGAAAAGAAAGTAATATAGTTATTTTTGGAGCTTTATTAAACATAAGAAAAATATCCTAGGGTTTTTAAAAAGGTTGCATTCTAGGCATTCACCCTTTCTTTTGCACACAAAGTTTTTGATTACATGAAATAATGTCAATATTTTTGTATTTTATAATCAGTTAAATAAGAAATTTGTTAATTGAATAACTTTGGCTTTTATGAAATACATAATGTTTCCTCAGCTTTCTAGTAATTTATCAATAGTGTTTACTATTCTTCAGTGTAATTTCTTCACTTAGCTAATTACAATTTCTAACAGGACTTCTAGAAATCTTCAGTTATAGCCAGTGACGTATAGGAAACTACTTAACAAGTGACTTATGTTTGTCAATTATTATGATATAAATACTCATATATGGCCCATTTAAAGCTAAAAACATGATATCACCGAATGCAGAGTTGATTAAAAACATGCAGTGACACAACATTATACAGTGTTACAATATATCGATGTTGCTGATGTAGATAACATTAAATTGTAGATAATAAGGAAGTAGAGTAAGATACTTAGGAACTGACAATCTTTCAGTATTTATTACTTTTGCTTTAACACCGTGTTTATAACTTTAATTTCTAATAAATTCTGGGTTTAACAACAGGCTTGTGAGATTATTTAAAATTTACCAATCAGCTCTGAGGGAAAATGTTGGTGCAGTTTTAGCACACCACTAGTTTTAGCTGTGGTCAAAAGGATTATCAGCAGCAATGTTTCAGTTGTAGCTCAAAAAAGCTTCTTTTAAATTTCACGTTGGGGAAACCCAGGTTGACTGCCATCTAAGTTTAAATCAGAAGTTCCTAAACTTTAGTATGTATCAGAATCATCTGGAGAGCTTGGTAAAACACAGATTCCTGGACCCTATCCCCAGAGTTTCTGATTCAGTGGGTGTCCTGTGGGACCTAAGAATTTGCTCTCTAGTGATACTGATACTTCAGATGATGGGGACCACGGTTTAAATAAAACATTGGTTTTAGTATTCTTCAAGTTCATTCTGATTCTTGAATGGACTTGATGTCCAAAAAAGAAAAGTCAGCTCCATGGTGAGTAAGAAATCTAATATTCATTTATTATATAGCTTTCCTTTGAACTACATACAATTCCCTTGGCTTCTGGTGTCTGCCCAAGTTATGCATAATGGAGATCCTAACTAGTTGATCTTGAGCATAACATTTCTTTTATCTGCCTCTTTTAAACATTTTTTATAGAGACAAATATTTTCCATTTAAATGGTTATACTACTTTGTCTTTTTTCTCCCTTACCTTTATTTCTCCTTACTTTCCCCCTTTCTTTCCATTTTCTCTCTAATTTCTTTCCCTTACTTTCCCCTTTCTTTTTCTCTCTTTTTTGTCCCCCATTCTCCTCTTTTTATTCTTTCCTCACTCTTACATTTTCCTCTCCCTACCACAATTCTTCAAGTTCACTTTCATTCCCTCTCTGTGCTCATTTTCATAAATGGCAGTGCCTTTTCCCACCCCAGTACCTACTTACATGGATTCCATACTTATCACAGGTGACATCTACATCGAAAAACTATCTGTTATAGTCATCCGTAAATCTTTGTATATATAAAAATGTAGAAATGTGACTCTACATAATCAAAATAACGCATGTATATTAGTAAAGCATACTGTAGTACCAAGTTTTATAACAGTCTATGGAAAGGTAGAAATAGGGAAGGGTCAGTTGTTTTTAAATTAACTTAAATTGTTCCAGATATTAACTTTAGTTATGCTTTATATTTAAAATATTCTAGTAAGATTTAAATAGCTTTAGAAGTCTTAATATTATCTAAATATAATTCTATGTGTGTGTATATATATATATATATATATGTCATATCTATAAAGGAGCTGATATGGTATGGGAATTTACTTTAGAAATCTGTTAAAGTGACAGTCTCTGAGCATATTACTACCCAAGAGGAGGGCCCTCAGTATTATTAGACATACGATGAAAAAAAAAAAAAAAAGTAAAGTGAAGAATAGACACTTGAAAGGGTTTTTTTTTTTTTTAAAAAAGAAAGCATTTGTGATCAAACACACACACACACACACACACACACACAAATAAGCTATGTCCTCACTGAAGTATTGGCTCAGATTCTGAGATTTAGATCCATGGAGCCATAGGAAGAACCAAATAAAAAAATCAACATAATCTGAATTGCCATTTGTTTCCCAGAAGGTGTAGAAAGATAGCTACAAAGCTGCTGATTTTATCTGCCTGACTTCAGTAGTAGACTTCAGAAGCTCATAAAGGACTAGACCTGCAGAAGGAATGAGTCACTGACCCCAGCAAACATGTCCATTTTGCATTTTGCTCAGTGAGGTGATGAAAGTCAGCACATATATTTTAAGTAGAGGAAGCTGAATACTAAAGAAGAAATATGCAGGTGCTCTATTTGCCAATTCACAAAAGGATTCAATTATCCTGAGATATTTGAGATAATTTGTTAAGAGTTTGAATTGGGTTGAAAAGTACCCCCTTAAAATTCATTTCTACCAGAAACCTCAGAATGTGACCTAATGTGGAAATAAGGTGTTTGCAGATACAATTAGTTAAGTTGAGATGAGGTCATATTGGATTAAATCCAATGACTGGTATCCACTTAAGAAGACCATGTGAAAACATAAAGACGCATAGACAAAGAATACCCTGTAAAGATGGACACAGAGATTGCAGTGATGCATCTAAAGCCAAGGGAAGCCAAGAAGTGCTAGAAATCACCAGAAGCTAGAAGAATGTGTGGAACAGATTCTCACTGAGATTATTTCTGGATTGTCATATGTAGAGTATTCTCTGTGTATTTAAAATATATGTTACTAATTTTTTTATGATTTTAGCTGCCACTAGAAGTGTTGATAAGTATATGTTCTGAAATGTACCTTACTAGTGTTTACTGGGGAAAATTCCTATGACAAAAGATAGAGAGAGATTGTGATATATACTTGACTAGGGATTAGTTAGAAAAAGATATCAAAAATTGTATACAACCTATCAGGTATCTGAAAATATTATATTTTAACATAGATTCTGTTAGATTGTTATGCTGAATCATAACATTCCTATAAGATAGTTTCTTAGCTGTTAATTGAGGAAAATCACTGCTCTGATAGTCCTCTGGTCCAATACTCCTGAGCACTTATGCAATATAGCATAGACAGGATTATGTTCCAACATATTGCTGGACATCTGTATTAGTGTCCTGGTACTGCTATAGTGAAATACCTCAAACTGGGTAGCCTAAAACAACAGAAATATTTTGTCTCACAGTTCTTGAGGATGGAAGTTTGAAATCAAGATGTTGGCAGCATCGGTTCCTTTTGGAGATTCTGGTGAGAATCTGTTCCACACATTCTTCTAGCTTCTGGTGATATCTAGCACTTCTTGGCTTCCCTTGGCTTTAGATGCATCACTGCAATCTCTGTGTCCGTCTTTACAGGGTATTCTTTGTCTATGCGTCTTTATGTTTTCACATGGTCTTCTTAAGTGGATACCAGTCATTGGATTTAATCCAATATGACCTCATCTCAACTTAACTAATTGTATCTGCAAACACCTTATTTCCACATTAGGTCACATTCTGAGGTTTCTGGTAGAAATGAATTTTAGGGGGGTACTTTTCAACCCAATTCAAACTCTTAACAAATTATCATTAAAGATTATCAAAGAAAAATTTATATTATATATATGAAACATTATATCTGAAAAGTATGCTAAAATTTTCCCTGACATTGGGTTTGTTGAAATGTTCATAAATGCTTGGGCACTGAAAAGAAGACTAACTTGTACTCCAGTACCTTTCTGGAAGCCCAATCTTAGATGTCCAGCACTGCTAAACCACATATATATCTAGCTCATATTTTAATAATAGTAATTATTTAATACCAACAAATTATTTTTAGAAAATAATTTTAGAAAATAATTTTAGAAAATTATTGAAATAAATTATTAAATTTATTATTAAAATAAATTTAGAAAAACTCAAGTTTTTCTTCATTCTGACTTCCTACTTTGATGATAGTAAATACTTCAATTTTTCTGTGGCATTTTGCTATAAATTAAATTATTTTCAAATTTAATCTCTTTCAAAAAATTTCTGCCACCATTAGGTTATTCACTTCCTACCCTTCTATCCCATATAACAGCCCATTTAATACTGTCTAATTCACCCAAACCCATAGATACTATACAGCAAGATGTCTGCTTGATTTTTGTCCTAAACTATTATAGTTTGCATTCCTAAATACCTGTGACAGAATTATCAGAATATATATGTAACAAAAGTTTCATTATTCCTGCTTTCAAATAGCAAAACAACACGAAATATGAAGTAACATTCATAAAGAATCACACAGTAATATAGAGAAGATGTTTGTGAATAAACAATGTCAAGTTTCTCCCAAATTCCACATTTGATGCCATGCATTCTGTGGGATACTGTGTGCTACACATTGAATTCTACAATATGTGATGTTTTGAAAATTCTATGGAAACATAGTCTAAATTGATAATAGTTATGAGAAATTTTCCTGAAATATGTTAAATAGAAGTGATACCCAATCATGCTGTTGAATATATCATAGAAACCATTTCCTAGGAGATATAATAATTTAAAAAGAGCTATCGGGTTTAGAATGTTGTTAATGACTTAAAGGGTAAAATCTGATGATTATCTGATACTCTGAGAAAGCTTCTCTTTCCTCTTGGGGTATGGCTTCCCAAAATATATACAAATCTTCTGTTTCCTTGTTACAAAAGAAATTCTAAGATACCTCAGGTGCCAAGGATTTGTTATTTATGCTAGTGGAAAATAATGCTTCATAAAATAACAATTTTTAGAAATTATTTCAATTTATGGCATCTCTACAAAGGTCTGTAGCAAGCTCCTACGAGCCTTCTAAGAATAATGTTGTATCTAAATGATGTGTAGGTATGAATGAATTTGAATTTGAGAAAGGAAGATGGAGAGAGAAAGAATGTTACTCTGTGTGTGTGTGTGTGTGTGTGTGTATGTGTGTGTGTGTTTTGTTTTGATTGGTGAAGGGATACAAAGATGCTTTTTCTTTAATGGATGTATTCACAATAGGATGATAGGATAATAAGCAATGGAAATATCTATTTCCCAACAGAAAAATAATTTTCATTGAGTATGGGAAATATATCTTTCATTTTTCTGTATGAAAGTTATGGTAAAAAAAGGCTGAAATTTAGGTTTGCTATATCTGTTGTATAATAAAAAAGATTTAAAATATCTATTACATAGATAGAAATGAAATTTCCATCTAAAATATCTGAAAAATATCAGGTCAGCAACAGAAACTCTTCAGCAACAGAAACTATAATTCCAGAATTTTAAAATAAAAAAACCCTCTTTTTCTATATTCCAAAATAAACCTCTTGCTTATACCTTAATTTAATTATTAAATTGTAGTATAAGTATTAAATTGACCTAATAGGATCAATTTTAGTTGCATATAATAACCTCAATATTAGATACGTAAAGAATCCTTCTTTCTATTATCTTTATTATCTATCCTGTTATTATAGGTTTCGGTGTTTGTATAACCAAATTTTAGGGCTAAATCAATATTGTGAAATATTGATATTTGAAATCTTCTTAATTTTGATGATTGAGGACTCTGAAGTCACAATTATGATCTTACTCTCTCCATGTCACAGATATTTAGTATCTCAGCCAAAATTAGAATTATTGACCAACAGTCCAGTGAACATTCCGTTGACCCATACCAATACACCAAAATGCTGCTGTTGACATACTACCTGCTTCCCACTTTTGGTTCTTCATTGTCACTTCATAGCTAAAATATTCTTCAAGAAACTACAGCTCATTTTTCCTGTATACACAGATGCATATTGGCTGTATACATCCATTTTAATTTTAGATTTATTGTACAATAGATGCTGTGTACTATCACATCACATGAAACATAGCTAAAAAGATTATTGTGAGTTTTCACTGAAAAACAACTCATAATATTTGTCAGACAGAATTTTGGAGAACATGTTCACAAAAATTTATGGGTGATTATAATGCTTTCTTTTGCTTCTGTTGAAAGTTTTTGCATAAAACAAAAATAATTCACATATGTTCTTTTTTTTTTCGTCCCTTATAAAGACTGGAGTTTGCACAATACATTTTCACTCCTGAAAATACAAGGGCAAATTAATTTACATATAATGATCTACCCTAGCTCATTTTTTCTGTTTTTTCTTGTTCTTCATTTGACTTCCAGCTATTCCTATAATGTGTTTAGAATTTTTATTTTACTTATTTGGCATGGTCTCTTTCTTTTTCTTTTTAATTTTTGAATAAATTTGTTTATTACCATGATAAAAATATTAAGTATATCAATCCTCACTTTTACAAGAAAAAATGATTTTGTGCATAAATAAATTTCATAAAGTGCTGAAGTTATTGATTTAATAATCATCACTTTTTAAGACATAGCATCCTTATAGTTTTCTGGGGAAGACTGTGACATAAGCATATTTTTGGCTCTTCTTAACCTTGTTGAAATGATTAAGGGGAAGTAAACAGCAAGGCAAGCCTACATCAACACTGGGAACTAGTGAAGAATGTTAAAGACATTCCAAAAACTCTAAGGAAGCTATGCATGCTCAAGGGAAATAGATACAGAAAACCTTGAGTTTTAGAAAAAAACTCTAAGTTAGAGGGGTAAGAGCTGAATATGGAGGAAGTCCCTGCAAAAGCAGAAAATACACCTGTTAATGGCTAATGTTCAATGAAATTAGGGAGCAGAGTTACTACAAGAGCCTGTTTTCTTTAAGTGGAAATTGTACTAGTGATTTTTAAAATTTGAACTTTACTGTGATTTCTGTATATTTTAACAATAAATATATAATATTTTATAGTTAGGAAAATTTATACCAGTTATATAAAATACTGATATTGAGCATCCCCTGGGTTTATGAACTTATTTAAATTCTATGGAGTACAGAAAGCTGAAATTTACTCTAAAGAAAAATAATTCAGATCATCTCAGCTTTGCTAGGTCAAGAGTTATAAGACTATAATTGTTTTCTTGTTTTAGCCACACTCCCACTGATATTGGTCCCATATCTGGCAGGTATACAGGTGTACATACCTCACCTTCATCAATCAGGTAGTTAAGCAAGAGTGTTGGACAAAAGTATAAACTTGTTGAAATTTTTGAGGAAAAATTTTAACACTGTAATCAAAAAGAAAATTCAGAGAGGCATAAACATGAAATCACTGAGTATATGATTCATATAGTGTAGAAATTCTTAATACGAGAATATTATTTCATTTACGCTTTTAAAATGTTCTCTGTAGAGGTAAAAATTCCACCCTTTGGTGGCAAATGCATCATGATTACTTCCTAGTTTATCATGCCATCACAAAGGCTCTCCTCGGGATAAAATAATACAGCCAAGACTGCAGTGTAAGTTATTCCCAGTAGTACCAAAGTGTGGCTGAAGAAATAAAAATGGTAGGTTAGAAAATCAAATAACAGAGACAAATATTAAGGGACAAAACAAAGTATAACAATAGTATATATTTTAATCTGAGCTTTGAAAAGATAAAATGTATATAGAAAGGAAGGAGGTAGAGATAAAAATAATTTTCTAGATGAAAAAATATATCTACAAAGCAGAAGGTTATTGGTAGTATAACAAGATTTCAGCATGAAAAAAAATACTGTCATGAAAATGTAAAATATATAGCCTTGTAGTATAGCTTGAAGTCTGGTAAAATGATGCCTCCTGATTTGTTCTTATTCCTTAAAGCTGCTTTGGCTATTTGAGGTCTTTTCTGGTTCCAAACGAAGTGTAGAACTATTTTTCCTAGATCTGCAAAAAATGACGTTGGTATTTTAATAGGGATTACATTAAATCTGTAATTCACTTTAGGCAATATAGACATTTTAACAATGTTGATTCTGCTGATCCATGAGCATGATATGTTTTTTCATCTGTTTACATCCTCTGTAATTTCTTTCCTTGGTGTTTTGTAGTTCTCCCTGTGGAGGTCTTTCACCACCTTACTTAAATATATTTGTAAGTATTTTATTTTCATGGTTGCTATTGTGAATGGTATTGACTCTTTGATTTGGTTCTCAGCTTGACAGTAGTTGGCATATGTGAATGCTACTAATTTCTGTACATTGATTTTGTAACCTGAAACTTTGCTGAATTTGTTTATCAATTCCAGAAATCTCTTGGCAGAGCCTTTGAGATTTTCTAGATATAAGATCATATCATCAGAAAATAGTGATAGTTTCACCTCTTCTTCTCCATTTTGATACACATGATTTCCTTCTCTTGTCTGATTGCTCTGGATAGGACTTCCGGCACTATGTTGAATAGAAGTGGTGATAGTAGACAATCTTGTCTGGTACCAGTTCTAAGTGGGAAAGCTTTCAGTTTTTCCCTGTTTAGAGTATGATTTGTCTATGGGTTTGTCATATATGGCTTTTATAATTTTTAGATAAGTCCTACAAAAAAGAGAAATAGAGCTATGGATCAGAATAGAGAACCCAGATATAAAACCATTCTCATATTGCCATCTGACCTTTGAAAAAGCAGAGAAAAACATACACTGAGGAAAAGAATCCTTATTCAATAAATGGTGCTGAGAAAACTGGATAGCCACATATAGAAGACTGAAACAGGATCCACACCTCTCACCACTCACAAAAATTAATTCACAATGGATAACAGACTTACCCTAAAATGTGAAACTGTAAGAATTCTAGAAGAAAATATTAGAAAAACTCTTCTAGATATCAGCCTAGGCAAAGAATTCATGAAGAGGTCCCCAAAGGTAATCACAGCAAAAACAAAAATTAACAAATGGAACTTGATTAAACTAAAACGTTTCTGTGCACCCACGGAAAAAATCAGTACAGTGAAGAGACAACCTGCAGAATGAGAGAAAATATTTGCATGATATATTAATACATGTGATAAAGGGCTGATAAACAAATCAGCAAGAAAAAATTAAGCAACCCTATTAAAAATTTGACAAAAGACATGAACAGAACATTTTCAAAAGAAGATAGACTAATGGCCAATAAACATATGAAAAAAATGCTCAAAGTCTCTAATCATCAGGGAAATGTAAATCAAAACCATAATGTGATATCACCAAAACCCAGTGAGAATGGATTTTATCAAAAAGTTCCAAAACAACAGATGCTGGAATGGATGTGGGGAGAAGAAAGCACTTATACACTGTTAGTAGGACGACAAGCTAGTACAACCTCTATGGAAAACAGTATGGAGATACCTCAAAGAATTAAAAGTAGACCTATTGTTTGATCTAGCGATCCCACTATTGGGTATTTACCCAAAAGAAAAAAAAATATTTTATCAAAAAGACACATGCACTCAAATGTTTATTGCAGCACAATTCACAATTGTAAAAATGTGTAATCAACCTAAATGCCCATCAATACATGAGTGGAATAATAAAATATAGCATATGTATACTACAAGGTACTACGCAGCCATAAAAAAATGGTGAACCTTTTGTAACAACCTGGATGGAACTACAGACCATTCTTCTAAGTGAAGTATCAAGAGAATGGAAAAACAAACACTGCATGTACTCACTATTAAATTGGAACTAACTGAATCCACCCATGTGCACATATGGTAGTAAAGCTCAGTGGAAATCAAGTAGGTAGGAGGGGGAAGGGACAGGTAAATTTATACCTAATGGGTACAATGCATGCTATCTTGGTGATGGACACACTAATAATTTGGACTTAAACTGCACAAAAGCAAATCATGTAATCAAAACGCTTGTACCCCCGTAATATTCTGAAATAAAAAATAAGAAATATAGACCTCTATCAAAAAAAATTCCACAATTTTCTTTTCAGTTACTCTTTAGCCATAATTTATTTCAAACAAATTAAATTATGAGATAAATGTTATCAGCCCCCAACAGTTATTAGAGAATATGGAATACATTTTCAAGATTAAAATCAGCTCAATTTCGGAAATAGTTGAGTTCTTACAGAGCGTAAATCTAAAAACCTGTTTTCTGGTTGCTACCCTATTATAAAGTGGCTGTTTTATTCTACATAAGTTATTAACATTGAGCTAATATATGTGTGGTGGTTAATCTTTCATGTCAATATGACTGGATTAAGGGAAACTCAGATAGCAGCTAAAGCATTATTTCTAGGTATGTCTTTGTGGTTGTGTTGGAAGAAATTGGTACTTGAATAAGTGGGCTGACTGATGATCTGCCCTCCATGCGAGTGTGCATCATCCAATCCACTGAGGGCCCACATAGAACAAACAGGCAAAGGAAAGGCAAATGTGTTGCCTCTTCTGGAGCTATGACATCCTTTTTCTCCTGCCCTTGAACATCAGAACTCTATGTTCTCTGGTGTTTGGACTCTGGAACTTGCACTAACAGACCCTTGAGTTCTCAAACCTTTGGGCTTCAAACTAAAATTTACACCATCAGCATCCCTGATTCTGAGGCCTTTGAACTTTGAGCCATGCTACCAGCTTCGTGGTTCTCTAGCTTGCAGGTGGCTTATCATGGAGTTTCTCAGCCTCCATAATTGTGTGAACCAATTCTGCTAATATCCCCTTTAATATATATATATGAGGGCTGTCTGGAAAGCAATTTTCATATTACATGGCTGGATAATTTCTGGATATCCCTCATATCTATATCAGTTTATGTCTGTATTGCTCTATCTTATTGGTTCTGTTTCTCTGTAGAACTCTGACTAATGCAATATGGAAAATCATTTGGAAAAATTTAGAGTGACATATAACCAGTTGTTATAATATGTATTATTATATATGATGATATACATATTAGTATATTTTAATTAGTTATTACTTTAAGTCATAATAAGACATGAAAAATAGTAAGTCTTTTCAAAGATAGTTAAATCAAGTTGTTAGAATATACTGTATAATATATATTTTTATATCTTTTTGCATAATAGATATTAAGGCATAGAAACTTCATTTTGGATGAATCTACATACTTGAAAATACAGAAGCTGTTTACTTCTTATAGTCTTACCAAGTTTGAATTATGGGAGAAAAGCTTTAATGCTTAAAATTGATAAATGAGTATTTAATAATGTTTATGGTTAATTATGATATGTGCAAACCATCAATTTTCTTTCTAGAGAACTATTCTGTGGTGATCAATCATTACCAGTCATTTATCAATCATCATTTAGACAGAGGTGAGCCAGGTGATTGTACCACGAAACTACTTACATTTATTTGGCTATCTTAGCAATGACTGAATCATACATTCCAGTACCAAGTCCTCTCTTGAAATAGTTTTGTGTTCTTTGGCCAAGAGGCATGTCACAATGTGCTATATTTTTTATTTCTTTAAGGTACATAGGAATTGAGAATTGTTCCTTGTCACTTATAAAATTATAAAGCAGAGCCCAGAGATATAAAGACCTTGCTGAAGGTTTCTCAACTAATCAGTCATAAGTAAAGTCCAAGTCCCCTGGTTCTCAGGCTGGTACATTTTCTGTTGCACTATGCAGTTTGTTAGGAATGGAGCAATCACTAACTGGAATAACATTGCAAAGTTGGAACAAAAGGGTAATTCTTTTGATGTTGGCAGCAGTGCCCTGGGAATAGGGAATTGGACTGTTATAGTCATGTTGTGCACTCATTGAATCCTAAAATGTGAATTAAATATTCTGGGTGCGTTGGTGTCCAGAATTCATATCAGTGGCTCCAGAATAGGAGCTTGTGCTACTCAGAGGTGCTACAAAGCTTCAGTAATAAAAATTTTAAACTTCTAATAACTAAAAATAAGAAAGTTAAACATTACTAGTACTCAATATACAAATAGACATGATCTATGTAATAAATTAAAATAAATATACATATATCGAGGGTTCATGCTCAACATCACTTTGCTGATACAGGTACACAATCAAAAACATACGTACAGAGATCAAATTCAAACTACATATGTCCATGAATACATTATTTGTATTGATGAAATTAAGAGGTTCAGAGTTAGTTTTTAAGAATGCTTTTTTACCATACTATCAAATTATGATGAGTCATACATTTATCTACCCATTCATTAACTCAAATTTGTTATTTTAAGCACTTGTTGAATGACGACTGTGCACTAAACATTATGGTAAATGCTATGGCTACAGCTGTGAAGGAGCTTGGCCCCTGCCTCATAGGTCCCTGCCTGTTATCTAGTTATGCAAATTTTGAGTTTTTAAAACTAGATATAGGATTTCAGAGGTTGTCCTAGCAATCAAACCCCTATTTTTACACCTAGGAAGCCAATTAAGAGTGCTTAGAAGTCTTATATGTGTTAGGTTAAGGGATTTTTGGTTTCAGAATTCTCAGAAATTATAATACCATGTGATCCATCTCTTTTGTTATTTTTTCTCTCCACACCCTTCAAGCACTCGGTTGGCAAGTCCTCCCCTGGTCCTTACCCACTTGAGTTCCTAGAGCCTTCTAAGTGTTGGCCATCACAGACCTGCCTTGTAATAATAGTATTCCAGTTCCACTCCTCAGTTCCACTCCAATTCTCTAAGCTATTATTGGAGATAAAGTATGTGATAACATTGGTTTACTTTTTAAATATTTATGACTGCCGATCTACTTAATATAACTAAATTATAATTCTACATAGTTCATTTTTATGAAGTGCTTAGAAAGTTTCAGAGACTGTGTTATCAAAGGATAAATGATTTATGGAGTCCCTACACTATGCTTAGTATAGAACTGAACATAGTGTTGGTGTTTAGTAAAGGTTGATTCCACGCATTAAAATGTTAACCTTCACATGAATGTCTGCATTTTATAAAAATTAGCCTACTGGAGTGGAAATAGAATGAGATTTGGAATCAAATATTAATTTGATTCATTTTTTTTACTTACCTTCTACTGACCTTTGTTAAGTTCTTTAATATCAGCCACAGTTTTTGAATATTTAAAATAGCACTAACAGCGTCATCTCACTTCCAAGTAAAAAGTCATATAGTATTAGCATTACATTTAGGCAAATTGTCCTAACATTGCATATAGTAGGCACTTATTAATTTAAAAAAATAATTAAAATAAAGAAATAAATCTCTAACAGGAAACATTTTTTAGTGTAAAAATATATGAGAAATATTGATGAGGCCAATTGTTTATCAATATGGGAAGAATCACATTGATATGTGCCCCACTGATTAAGGATATGATATAGACAGGTGTGAAACAGGTAAGAATCTTGACATATGGAACATTTTATTTTAATAAAACTCATTTCATGTGGTTTTGGCTTCCTAAAACAAAAGAATTAAGGTAAAATTTAGAAAAATAATCTTCCTTTAGAGAATAAACAGGCAGAAGGGTATTATATTTAGTATTATATTTAGTTTGAGAGCAGGGTACCCCACAGATTATACTCCATGGTCTTTGTTATGAGAACATTCCTAGTGGTCTGAGACAGGTAGGTTAAAATAGTTATCAATAATATTTTAGTCTATTTGTGCTGCTATAACAGAATATCCCAAACTGGGTAATTTATAAAGAAGAGAATTTTATTTTTTCAGAGTTCTGGAGGCTGGGAAATCCAAGATCATGGTGCGCAAAGATTCGGTTGTCTGTTCAGGGCTGTTCTCTTCCTCCAAAGAAAGAAGAGGGCAAGCTAGCCAAATACCATGTGAAGGCTCTTTTATAAGAACCTTAATCTAACTCATGAGAAAGGAAATCTCATGGCCTAATCACCTCTTAAAGGCTGTACTCCTTAACACTATCACATTAGCATCCCTGAATTTTGGAGGGGATACAGTCAAATGATAGCAAATATCTTACTCTTCTTAGAAAAGTATTATTTTGATGATCATGAATCTTTAATCTCCAAATCAATACTTTAAAAAAAAATAAGTTCTTGGAATGATTTGAGTGCAGCTCATAGACTAGAGTAATGAAAGTTGAGCCTCTAGAAGCCCAGGAGCTGGGAAGACTTTAGAGATTCACGTGGTAGCAACTTAAAGTTGACCTCTTTGAAGTACAATCCTCAAATCAATCAGTTCCAGAGATGACAAGGAAATTTTACTGACAATCCCAACAAGTTTATAGAAGGTATAGAATAAGCATTTACTAAAAAAGATGGGTAATCTGCAAGTATTTGTACATGTCTGTTAAAAAAATATTTTAGGAGCCAAATTACTATCATAACTATACACTTTCTTTAAATTGAAATATGCAACTTTAATATTCTTATAACCATGGCCATGGTACAAAACAACTTTGTGTTAGTTAGGCTCCTTCAAGAAAAAGATGCCTAGCTGTGAAAAGATGAATGAGGCAAAACTGCTCCAAAAGATGAAGAAGAGAGCAGAGTAGGGGAAACCCTTCAGTCTACCATGCAGCCAGGCTGATGGAATACTTTTCATGTTGTTTGTACCTATGTGGATATATCTATAGGATTCCTATAAGTGGAATCACCCAGTCACAGGTTATTTTTTTTTTAAATCAAATGTTTTATTTGGAGATAATTGTAGATTCTCAGGCAGTTGTAAGAAATAATGCAGAGATTCACCCAGTTTTCACTAATAAAAACTATAGTAAAATAAAGCAAGTGGGATATTGACATTGATACAATCTATCTCCATATTCATATTTCTCTAGTTTTACTAGTACTAATTTATGTCTAAGTAGACATATATGAGTGAGTGTATGCATGTGTGTGTGGGTTATATATTTTCTATGCAATTTTGTTACAAGTATAGGTTCATGAATCCACTACAATAGCCAAGATGCTAAACAGTTTCTTTACCACAAGGATCTCTTGTACTGTTCTTTCATATCCACACTCACTTCCCTCTCTTACTCCATCCTAACACATGGCAACTAATAACTGTTCTCATCTCTATAATTTTGTCACTTCAAGAATGCTATACAAATGGAATCATAGAGTATGTCACCTCTTGGAATTGATATTTTTCATCGGCAAAATTCCCTTGCAAATCAGAGTTGTTGTGTATATCAATAGTTGATTCCTTTTTATTACTGAGTAGTATTACATGGTATGGATGTATCACTATTTGTTTAACCATCCAACCATAGACAGCCATGTGGGTTATTTTCCATTTTTGGTTATTACAATAAAGCCTTTAAGCACATTCATTTACAGGATTTTGTGTGAACATACATATCCATTTTTCTGGTATAAATGCCTATTAGTGCAATTAGTTGGTTGTGTGTTAATTGCATATATGGTTTTATAAGAAACTGCTATAACTTTTCTAGAGTGGCCATATGATTTTACAGACGCTACATCCCTGCCACTATTAGCTGTTTAAATTAAGTTTCATTATTTTGTCTCTGGATGTCCACTTGCTCCAGCACCATTTATGGAAAAGTCCAACTATCTTCCACTGGATTGCTTTACCTCTTTGTCAAAAAATAGTTCTGGATATTTTCTTGAGTCTTTTTCTGGACTCTCTATTCCATTTATCTGTGGTCTTTCCTTCTGCCAATACGAGACATTCTTAATCACTATAATATAAGCCTTAATATTGGTTCACAGGTCATTTTTATTTTAGAATTTTACAAATATAGCTAAATTGTCCTCCTTAAGACTTATTTAAAATTCCACTAGCAATAAATCAAGGTACCTGTTTCTCCACATACACAATAATAACACATATTGTTACCTTTTTTATAATTACCTGATATGTAAGATACATAAAATAAAATATATAATTTAACTTTATTTTCCATTTCCCTTCCTATGAGTAAGGCTGGACACATTTTCATAGTCATCTATATTAATTTTCTAACAACTACTTGTTCATATATTTTTCCCATTTTTCTTTTGAAGTTTTTGTGTTTTTATTATTTGAAGGACTCATGTTAATAATATTAGCATTTTTTATGACTTGGAGATATGCATGTATTTTTTTTATAAACTTGAGGTGTATCTTTTGACTTTATTCATAAGGCAGCTTTCAGTGCAAAATACTTGGATTTTCATAAAGTTAAATTTCTCAAACTTTTCTTTTGTCACTTCTGGTATTATAATTATAAAGTACTTTTTTTAGGCTAATTATCTAGATTCTCTGTATCTTAGTTTCTTCCTGTCCAGTAGGGGAGAATAATAATGCCTATGTCATATGGTTGTTGTAACTATGAACTTAGTTAATGCATATAAAGTTCTTAGAACACAGCTGACACATAGAAGGGCTATTTTTATTATTTTAAAATGCTGAACTATATAATAACTGTTAAGAAACCAAAGAAAAGAATTCAACGGAATTCTCCAACAAAGGTAAAAGATAGTTGATTTTGGGGGATAACCAGTTCATATATTGGAAATAGAGGAAAAAAAAATATTTTTTCTTGGAAAAAAACTTTTTAGGTATGAAAATAGCACAGTGTGGGCAGAATTCTATGATAACCCCTGAAAGACCCACTACCCTGTATATTCCTCTCCCTCTGAATGTGGCAGGACCTGTGACTATGATGTATGTCACTACATGATTGGTCATGTTATATGGAAAAGGTGAAGGGATCTTGCAGATTTAATTAAGGGCCTAAGTCAGTTGGCTTTGTGTTAATCAAAAGGGAGATTATCTCTGGCACGTTGACCTAATCAGGCGAGCCTTTTAAAGAGGATCTGGAGGTCAGAAACTCCCTCCCCTGCTGGCCTTGTAGAAAGCTGCCATGAATTCTACAGCTGCAAGGATGTTTATTTTTCCAACAACCCTGTGAGCTTGGAAGTGGACCTTGAGCCTCAGATGAGCCTGCAGCCACTATTATTATCATTATCATCATTATTTCATTCTCAGAGACCCTGAACACAGCCCAGCTAAACAATATTCACATCCCTGACCCCTGAAAACTAGAAGATAATAAGTGGGAATTGATTTAAGCCACAGTTTGTAATAATGTTTTAAGCAGCAATAAAAATGAATACACATACCAAGGGGCAAAACATAAAATGTCTCAAGATGCTGCACAAAATCTTTCAAATAAATAAGGAGGTAATTTAATGGATAAAAGTAAGACCAAGGAATGTTTTCTTCTAAAATGTGTCTTAAAGGAGTATGTGCTATACACATTCCTCCATTTCTTTTCCATTATTGTTGTTCATCCCGTACTGGTTCTCATATAACTGATTTCACCTCTCATGATGTGTCAAGCATTGAAGAGTTAACTACAATGAAAATGTCAAATGGGATGGATTCAGAGAGGCTTCAAGAGCTCATACAATATATATCCAACAGTTCAGCATGTGTACACCAACCTGCTGTACATCAAGGACTTGCCTCTTCACAAAGGCAGGCTAATACCTTCATTACTCTCTGACATAATGAAAGAAGTTCTGATGAAGACTTAACAACAGAAATAACTTGATCTAGGAGTTACAGATTAAATCAAAGGTAGATAGAGGCAGCATATGTTAGTTAAGAAACATATGTAATTCCTGTCTAATCAATGATCTCTCCATAAACAAAGAGTTAATTAAAACAGTATTGGACCCCCTCAAAGAACTGAAAGCTAAGCAAATTATAGCTCTGGCAATATTTGATGGTGAGATAGAAACGTTGCACAAAAATATATGCATGTAAAAGAAAATGTATTTATGTAATTTGTGCTAGAGATTATAGATGGCTTTAGGATTATAAGGTATATTTAAGATTAAAAGGTACATTTGTTTCAATTTTGTTTCTAGAACCTAGAGTATTCTGAAGAATAATGCCTTCAAGTGTTAAGATTTTAATGTTGAATATAGATTTGTTGATACCAATTTCTGTTGTCTTTGAATGCATGTTGATTTCTAGTTACAGTTTAACCTGCTCAAAGAAAGTTGAAGGAAGAAAAAAGAAGGCAAGCAAAATCTTATTTTTTGAAACCTATTTTTACCCTTGTACCTCAAATGCTCTTTCACAACAAGTTCACAACTATTCTGTTGGAGTAATGATTGCTACGCCTTTTTGGATAAAGCGTGGAAATAATTAATGAAAAATTAATGGGGCATGCTATTTTTATCTAGAACTAAAATATTTTTAGTTTCTAAGTTCCTTCTTGGTACCACATTCGATTATAGAGTTTTCACTAGGGTGCAACTAAGGTCCTATGCTCAGTTGAACTTTGAAGGGATGGTAATGATATGTGGACTATCTATGGACTATATGTGGTTATCTTTATAATTTGTTCCTGAACAACTGCTAGGAAGAAGGTTTATTTTTATAATTTCTTTTCTTTTTCCTTTTTAAGCATATTTTACTTGTATAAGTCAAGGACTATAAAACCCAAAGCATTTAATTATTCTGTAGTGTTTATGACACAATATATGGCTCAATAAATTCAACACATGCAAAGTTGATGAGAAAGAGAAAATATGTCTTTGTTTATTTAATTTGGAAGGTAGTATGTGGCCATAAAATGCATACTAAATCCAGAAAATATATATTAAATCATCACTTCTTGGTTGTTGATCAAATCATAATTGTTTATTGGGTGAGGGTGAGGGAGAAGGAGGCAATGAGAAGTTAGCAAACAAAATCAGAAAACATTCAATAAAGATTCCATTTTTATATGAGATGGGAGAATGAACACGTGCTATTTCAATTCAAGATCATTTTGTAAAAAATTGTATTACACTATAATTTTAATGTATGGATAAAATTTTATAAAATTTAATTAATTATCTCTTAGAGACAAAAGAATTTAAGGAAATATATAGAAAACAACTGAATTATAAAAAATAAGATAAAACTATTAATAGAAGCTGATCATTGTATAATATTGTGTAAAGAATTTTAAGAATGTTTATTGTAATGAATTGAAGAATGACAAATTACAATTAAATCCCCATGTATTGCTGATATGACTACATACCTTCAAAATGACTGAAAGTCTTAGTAGCTGCTTCTGCTCTTCGTGGTAATCTTAGGCACTCCAAAGCTTAAAGATTAAGAAATTTCTCTACCAAATCCTGGGACAGCTCTGGTAATATAATGTAGGCTGGAGAAATTGGAACCTTTCCCAAATGAATACTAGACAACTATGTCCAATGTAGAGGGCTCCCTGCTGATAAAGAACAAGCCCCAATCTGGAAAATAAAGTAATAGCTATAGGAAAAGAGTGTTTAAGAGATGGTAGAGATATATTTCAGGCTAGATTTATTATAGAGAAAGTCTTTAGGACCATCCTGCCTTCTGATTCTTACTGTATTTTCGTTATTTCATCTTACCTCTTTTTCTCTGTCGAAATATTATAGTAATTCATTGAAAGAAGTGACTTTACCTGCTTATCCTTGAATGGGTCTTGATGTATGAAAAGTAGTTACTATTATTAAAATTTTCTCCTTGTTGTGTGTTATTTTAGATTTGTACAAAAGGCAAATCTTCAAATATAAAAATTAAACTATGATAACATGTCTCAAAGGAAATAAATTTCCAATTCTCAGCTTGGCAGTACATGAGTTGTAAGTGTGTTGAAAGGCAGTGTGATGTAGTGGCTCTGAAGTTAAACTTTCTGTATCTGAATCCCAATTATACTCTTTTAAACAACTTAGTCTTTCTCTGCCTCATTTCCCTCATGTATGACCTGATGACTAAAAATGTGAGTTAACGAGTTAAGCACACATTTTATCAATTTGTGCACAGTAAGGAATTGTTGGTGTTGAGTTGTTCTGTCAGAGTATTCATTAGTACCACCATGTTTTAGGATATCTGTGAATTGTACATAATTAATGATTTAACTTCTATGAGAATATTGCTTTTATTGTATGAATACTTCTATGTCAAAACTGGGTAATCTTTCTCAAAAACATCAGAATATTTTTGTGGCCCACATTAAAGAATTAAAATTAAATTATAGCTGTGTTCCTTACTTGTGGACTTCTATATATAAAACTGATAGAGTCCAGTGACGAGACTCATTATACATCTCCAGCCATCAAACACGCTGAGAATTGCAGAAAGTAGTGGCACTGGTGCAACTAAGCATGGCCTAGCCAGTGGAGTCTAAAGAGAATTGTTTTGGTAGTAGTAGAATCTTAAGGATATTTGCATTTGTGTTGTGTAAACAATTCTTAACAAAGAGCTGACCAAAATGAATATATTTTTCTCAGGCAGCAGAATCTCATTCCACAAAATCAGTAAGACTTTATGCAATTGGAAATTTTCATGACACATCAGTTGCATAACTGATGCTTTAGTGGAATTTCTTGTTCTTATTAGTGAGATTCTTTGTTCTTTTGTTTCTCTATTCCTTATGCAAGGTGAAACCAGGTATACTGTGCTATGTTATCAAAATGTGTCCTCGCCTCATAAAATGTACATAGAGCTTGATGAGTCAACTGATGTTGATGATTCTGTTGTTACTAATATATATGAAGTAAGAAGAAAATGATCATAGACCAGTGACTGTGCTTTGAAAAGATGTATTAATATGAAAGGAATAAATGTGTTCAATCATGTTATAGATGTCTTTAGGAAGTCTAGATAACCAAGGATGCCTTTTACTGGCTACAAAAAGCAATTGTGATATTTTATGTCTATGAAAAGAAAGTGTCATGATCATGCAATTCATGTTGTACCATTGTACACTTGCGATTTGATGAATTTAAAATATAGATTTTTCTAGTATGTAGTGAAGCACAATAACATTATAAGTACACTCTGAACTATTGTCTCCTTGGAAGTTTTATCAAATAAATAGATATAAAGCAAATGACTCTTTGACAAACAAATGTGGAATGGCAGTTTTGGGGTGAGATAGTTACTAACATTTTTTAAATGAGTAAAAATTATACTTTAGTTTATGACTTTGCAAAACTGAAAGCTGATCTTTCTGCTAGCAAATATGGTAAATGCATTTTTTCATATGTGATGTCAATAAATATATAAAGGAAACACTGTTCATTGTATTTGACGTGACAGTATTAGCTGGATCCATTTAATTTTAACTTGCTCAGAGATAGTGACTGGTACATCAGTCTATCCTGGAACATGAATAAAGTTTGAATTAATGAAGGTTCACTATTTAATTTGTTTTATTAGCTCTATTTTCATAACTAGCAATGTAACTAAATACATGAGAAATAGGAGCACTCTATTTTAGAGTATGGGTGTGCAAATTACTGTCCTCAAAGACATCCCAAAATAAAGCATGCTCCACTCACCAGTCCCAACAGCTCAGTATTTCAGTCTTCTAAAATGCCAAGCCTACATTCAAAGGGCAAGTACTAGTTGGTACTGAAACCCAAACAGTTCATAGAGACCTTCATCTCACCCAAGCCTTTGCCATGTTTGCCACCACTTTCACCTCACTATTGCTAGAATGCAGCACTGTTATTTTGCCCAAAAGGTAGTGCTGGTTGCAACAGCTTTGCTGTAAGAGTTGTAACACAGTTGTAACACTGCCTCCTTGAGAGGCAGCCAAAACAAAATTTCCAAGAGCTCATCTCCCCACATTGCCACAGAATCACTTTCCAGGATTGCTGATAGGGAGGACACATGTGGTTTCATCCTGCCCATTTTAGGTATCGATGATTTCCTTCTCAGGCTACTATAGATGCTTCAGGTTCTGGGAAGGAGTATTTGTTCTAAACCCATTATTTCTTTTGTTAACTGCCTTATACTACAAAATTGTCCTGGATTCTCTACATTGCAGCACATTAGATTTAGCCACACAGACACTTTAACAGAGATAGCATGTTCTCAGGTAGGCTGGGATTCAGCATGATTCAGAGTCTGCAATTACATGGACACAAAAAGGTCCTCTTTGCACAACCAGACCTGATGTAGGATCAACTAATGGTTATTTCACTTTTTACCTCTATGCTGATTTTTCATACTTCATTTTTGCTTATCTCTGTGTTTGGGTCACTTGATTCAATCTTATGAATATTAATAATTGAGAATCTTTGGGATGAGCAATTGGGTCTTTATTCTTTCCTAATAAAAGATCTCTCAAACCAAGTCCCCATCTCTTTTCAGGGAAATTTAAGAATTGTAAATTGATCCTTTGTCCAAGAGAGGAAAAAATATAATCAGTCATATTGGACAATATACTATTTGTCTTTGACAAAGGAAAATCTTCACTATTATGCCTCAAAACAAAAACTAGTAGCTGCCTAAAGAAGTAGTAAAATATGTATGGCAATTCCCAAATTAGTTCCTCATGTCTTTAATAATATTGAGCAATGCGGGAGTAGAAACGCCACTGAGTCAATTAACTTTTAAAATGTTTAAGACACACATTTTGCATATATTATTATCAGGTTATTAAGTAAGGAATGTCTAATTTCCTTAAGTACTTTGTTTGACAGTTGATATCTCTGACATTTCACTTTGACACTTCTTGTTTTATTTTTCTTGTGAAGGTGCATCCTCATTCTTTCAAATGCATGTTTTGGCTTGTGATTATCTTTCAATAATTTTTTAGAGCAATTTTTGTGAAGCCATGGATAAATCAAAAATTTGTGTCATTTTTTAATATGAGTTCTGTCTTGGAACCAATGCAGTGCATACAGCTCGAAATATCAATAAAGTGTTTAGGAAGGATGTGGCTAGTGAACACACAGTACATCATTCGTTTGAGAAATTCCATTCTGGTGAGTTTGATCTTGAAAATGAGCCACGTAGGAGACCTGAGATGAAGGTGGATAATAATGAGCTGAAAGCTATTGTGGAAGCGAGTCCATCTCAACATATGTGTGAATTAGCAGCAAGGTTTGACGTTACTATTCCAACAATATTGAACCATTTGAAACAAATGGGCAGGGTAAAGAAGCTGGATAATTGGTGAATTAAACTAGCATCACAAGAGAAATCATCTTGAAGTTTGTCTTTCTTTGCTGTCACAACATAAAGGCGAACCATTTCTACACCATATTGTTACATTTGATGAAAAATGGATTCTTTTTGACAATTGCAAGCATTTGGCACAATAGTTGGATAAAGATGAAGTGACAAAATACAGTACAAAACCGAATATTCATCAAAAAAAAGCTAATAGTGTCTGTTTGGTGGTCCAGGGCCGGTATTATCCACTACAGCTTCATGAAACCTGGTCAATTGATTATGGCAGCTGTCTACTGCAACCAGTTGGACAACATGATGAGGATGCTTGTGATTAAGCAGCTGAGATTGGTCAATAGAGATAGGCCAACCCTCTTGCAAGACCACATGTCACAAAAAACAACGCTGCTCAAATTACAGAAGCTGGATTTGGAAACTCTCTCATCCACCCTATTCACCAGACCTTGCACCAACTGCCTATCACTTCTTCCAGGCTTTGGACCACTTCTTGCAAAGAAAGATGTTCAATTCCCAACAAGCTGTGGAAAACACCTTTCATGATTTCATCACCACTTGCTCTCCAGGCTTCTTTGCAGCTGGTATAAGCAAGTTACAGTTAAGATGGCAGAACTGTGTTGATAGTTTTCACACACACTTTGTTTAATTATACTGCTTCTTGTTTGAGATATAATAAACTAAATTTTTGATTCAAAATCAACATTTCTTATTTAATGACCTAAGATTATTACCTGAAAATTAAAATATATTATAATTTTTATCTTTTTATATTTATAGTTTTCTTAATTAAAAATAGCATCAATGATTTCTTAAAGAAGTGTGAGAGGAAATTTTGGAACAAATTGCTAGAAAGGTTAAGACTCACTGATCTGGCACTGATTTGGACATTTGGGCATTTATAAAATTAAATAGACAATATGATTTTATTCAATAAATGAATGCATGACTGAACATAATTTGTAGATTAAGTAAGGCTTACAAATATTATCTGAAAAGATTCCTCTATGAGTTTGATAGAAACCTCATACCTATTTTTTTAAATGATACTAAAACTATTCAAACAATGTTTTTAGAAACACAGTCAATACTTGACATAAAAATTGTGACAAGGAACTAAGAGATTTGTAAAGTTTAAGATATATATTTTAAGTCAGGAAGATCAACATGACCTATTCTCCTGTACGATCTTTATTAGAGCTCAGAGCTAAAGTATTACTATCCATAAGTTAATGCTATTTCTGCTCGGGCTGTAATGACTTGAGTGAGTCATGCATGCTTTGTCAAGACTTTCTCAGTCCTTGTATCTAATTGAGATTTTCTCTATAAAACAGAAGTGACTTTGCTATATCATAATGGTATATAAAGATGGTGTTCCTTTGTATCAGGAGGTACACAGTGCCCTGACTTGGAGAAGAAAAATTCTTTCCAGGAAAGAGTAAAGACCCACACAGAACAAATTAAAACAGTGACTGAAGGAGTAAGATGCTATTTGCAACATTCATGTTCTGCATCACATTTATTCTGCATATCTTTCTTTACTTTGACTGAATACAGGACACCTAAGGATCATATCTTAAGAATTTATGCCTAAAAGAACTCAAAAGAAAACTAAATCATTTTGTAATATGTTAGGATATCTTCCACTAAATAAATTGTGTTTATGTACATGCAAAATTAACTTTAATACTTAATTAAATGTATGTTCCCAGAATTCCAAACCAATTTATTTTGTATTTGTGTTAATTTCACATGAAGCTTTATGTGACATGTCAGATGATATACAAACCTCAGTCTATGAATCAATATGAAACATAATGTGTGCTGGACATCTTTTTGTACAAGCTGAAATGTCCACTGGCTGTCCTTTGTTTGGGCAGTGGCTTAGCATCCTGGTTACCATTTAATTAGACTGTGACATTCCCTTAGTTCTCTGTGTCCACTAGCTTCATTAAAAGCATGAAAATTTGCCACCAAAAGAAAGAAAATATTTTCATTTCAGGTCCAATGCAAATGCCTTAATGACTTAAAAAATTCTTACCTCTGTCATTGTATTGTGTGCCCAAAATAGGAATACAGTTTCAGCTTGGTAAGCTCTGACTGACTTATCTTTTATTATACGTGGTCTTTCTCCACAAAAGGACTACCTTGTTTGATAACATTCTCCCCAATTATAGCAGTCCTTTGTACTAAGGCATTGTTTCCAGAAGGCCCCTGTTAAAATGCAAATATGCCATCTGGCAAGCCTTTACCTCATTAGCTCACACCATCACAGCAGCACATATTATGTATCATATTAGATATGGAAGAGACACTGAGCTGATGAACTCTGACTGAGAGAAGATGGTTGGAAACATCCCAAGTAGAGAAAGTGCTTTGGGATATCGCCGAAAGGCAATAGAGCAGAAAGAGGAGGAGAGGAAAATGCATTGTGGGGGAACCAAAGACAACATTTTCAAGTTTGGCATTTTATCCATGCCCTGGCTGTGATAGATTCACAGAGACACAGACTGCCAGAGGTAGAAGAGAATTTTGGAAATATGTAATCAAACACCTTTACCTTACAAATGAGTAATCTGAGGCTGCAAATAACTAAATGACTCCTCTAAGTGCCCTTAGCTTGATTCTCATCATTAGCTTTTGAAGTCCAGAGGACCAGCACTTACCTAATATCTTAGCACTTCACAATGTGTAAAGCCACATAATTATTCACAAACAATTTCATGTGCATATCTAGTGGATTTTACTTTCCACAACTACATCCAAATCCCATAAATTTTCTTTTATTTCTTCCCACAGAAACAGTTAGTTAGAGTTGTCCCTGCTGCAGTCACTGCTGCCCAAAGTCAGTCTAGCAGCAGAAGCAGAGTTAAGAATTCAGAGGAGTCAAGCTCCCAGGCAACCTTGTCTATGTGGCTGTGTGTTAAAGCGTTTAGCAAAATTTCTCCTGGGATCATAATCCCAAATTCCTTTTTCCTGACACAGAAAAAAAGTCTTGTGTTCTGTCCCAAAAACCATCCAACTTCTCCCCAGTTTCTGATGGCTACAGTGTTGGCTATGAATTGTCAAAATGGAAATATGAGGTGGGAACGGAACTAATTCCTGAGGTTACTTTCCAGAACTCTATTTTGTAGGATGGACTTTACTTCTACAGGTCCATAACAAATATTGTCTACAAACATTTGAGTATAAGCAGTACATTCATGTCTGCCCAAAACAATATGGCTTGGGTGTTGAGACAGGGATAGATGAGATTTCTTAGGAAATACCCAGAAAACTTCTGAGATGCTGACATGCTTTACTCTAACAAGAAAAAATTCAGGATTTTCCTTAAAAGCCCTAATTCCAAATATTCAATTCCATTGCCCATACTATGTTTGCAACCTAACACCTTTTTTTCCTGATTAAAAATTAACATATTCTACCTGTGCAAAAAGAAATATTAAGAGAAATATAACATCCTCCTCCACTATAATTCCATTATCTAGAAATAAACTCTCATGTTATATTTCTGTGCAGGAGTGTTAGTTGTGAATTTAGCAGTTCCTCTGTCCCTTTCTGTAGTCTCCTCAGAGAAGCCTAGAACTACATTTCCCAAAATTCCTTCCTTGATCTAAATCAAGGTTAGAGTTTTGTAAATGATAGGCACTGGCAGTAGCTTTTAACAGAAGAAGAAAACGAGGTCATTATTCTTTGGAGAGAGTGGCAAAAAGACTTAGGAGCACACATGAGATTCAAAATGGCTTTCCCAGTGGGCACTGAAGAACTACTCTCTTGGCTGCTGTTGACTGAGATAATTGGTTAGAGTTTCTCAGAGATTATTGAGAATTGCAACGGCTCCTGGTGGAGAAGCTAAACCCTAACATGAAATCCTTCTAACTCGAAATACATAACGTGCCTTCAATTTCCTTGACTGAACCCTGAGCATATATTTTCCTTTTTTTTTTTTTGTATTTTTATATATGTACTTTTAAAATTCTGATTTCATTGATTAATATTATATTACATATACTCTATCATTAAATAGTTTAATGATTATGTTTTATTTTCTTTAATCATTTTGAGGTCTCTAACCATTCTTAAAATATGACGCTTAAGATTATGCTATTTTCAACAGTATTAAAATGCTGAAATTCACAAAAGCAAACACAATTTTTGTCTGCACTTCTGATTATATCCTTAATGGATAGCCATAAATAAATTTACTGGGTCAAAAAATAGAGTCACTCTTTAAGGCATTTTATATATATTGCTGGTCTTTTGGACAGAACAATTGTGCAGATTAAATTATCATTAGCAATATTTGACTGATTTCATTATTCTACTGCATCATTAATATTAAGTAATATGTGCATTCTTGTCAGAATAAGTATTCTGGTATGTAGTTTGGAAAACACAGCCAGCCACCTCTTGTGCTTTGCACAAAGTAGATGTTCCACTGATGTCTCATGACAAAATAATAAGAAACTTGGCAGGGCCTTTGCTAAATAAGAACGTATTTTGAAAGTGATACAACATTTAGCTTGCACCTAGAATTTCCAAAAGGCAAACCAAAATATCTTTCTTAGAGAGCTGAAAGCTCCCAGTAAATATTTCTGTTCAGTAGCATATTACTAAATAATTCTTAAATTACCAAGGCAATTGGCAAGAGTTTCAACAAGAGCAGTCTGGTTTGGGGGGGCTTTACAAGGGAGATAGAGCATGGAGCACCTGATGCAGCTGTAGACAATAAGGCATTAATGACATTCAAAGTCCCTTTAGGTTATAAGATATAAACTTGGTGTCAATGCCACCTATAGATTTTAAGTAAAATGTTTAGCCTGTTAGTCCTTTGAGAAGGAGTAAAAAATCTTGAGCAACAGTCCGGCACCCTAAAAAGGAAAACCATCATGATTTTTCTTATGGCTCTGGTTCATCGCCTGGGAGTGTACAAAAGATAAATGACTTAAAAATGATCAGCTTTTGTTGTGGTGAGTCAAAAGGTTTAATATCAAAGTAGAAATGGAGAACAGCTATAAGCCAAGAGGGGAAAAGAAGAGGCCCTTTAAAGATATCTTAAAGACAGTCTTAGAAATATGCCAGAATCCTTTAAGAAACAAAATAAACAAACAACAAAAAGAACAAAAATTAGTAAGCAAATTAGGTTGGAATTCAAAAATAGAAATACACAAATTAAGCCTTAAGAAAGTTAAATGTAGGCATGGTGGCTC
>VBSM01003204.1:35746420-35803414 GCA_008086735.1 Cheirogaleus medius | reverse complement strand
TTGTAACATTCCTGTTGCATAGTTAAAATATTTTTACACAAATGTATGACATCACTTAAGAATTGCAAATATAAAATATTATGTGTAGAAATAGTAAAAGAATAAATTTTAATTAAATGTGTGCCAAGCAAAGATTTAATCTCGTAACTTTATATCTAATCCCTATTACTTCTTCCTGTTTCCCTTGATGTTGATCTCATACACTTTACTCTGCATCAGAACTCTTTGAACCTTACAGAGCCAAGTTCTTGTACCAAGTGCTCAGATCTTCCTACAAAGAGAAGACTATAAATTGTAACTCGTAGCCTCCCTCACCTGATAGAAAAGGGCCTCTGACAGAAGACAAACAAAAGGCAATTATCTTTTTTTGGACACAATTTCTGCCAGAGTTGTCTGAACTTTCTTGCCTTTTGTTTATGCATAGAAAGTCAGATAGAGAAATAGATATATAGAGATGAGAGTTATTTAAATATTTCAGTCCAAACTACCATTTGATCCAGTAATCCCACTACAGGATATTTGCCCAAAGGGAAAAAAAAAGACACTTTATAAAAAAGACATGTTTATAGCAGCAAAATTCATAATTGCAAAGATGTGGATGCAACCCAAGTGCCCATCAATACATGAGTGGATTAATAAAATGTGGCATATGTATGCCATGGAGTACCACTCAGCCATGAAAAAAATGGCGAACTAATACCTCATGTATTAACCTAGATGGAACTGGAGACCATTCTTCTAAGTGAAGTATCACAAGAATGGAAAAACAAACACCACATGTACTCACCATTAAATTGGTACTAATTGATCAAGACTTAAACGTGCACAAATGGAAGTAACATTCTCTGGGTGTTGGGCAGGTGGGGGGAGAGGAGGGTATGTGTAAATTCACACCGAATGGGTGCAATTCATGCTATCTGAGGGATAGGCACACTTGTGGCTTTGACTCAAACAGTACAAGGGCAATTTATGTAACCAAGACGTTTGTACCCCCATAATAATCTGAAATTTAAAAAAACCCCAAAGTTTCCTTTCAAGGGTTATATTATTTTTTAAATAAGTGTGAAAAGGACTATTCCCTCCCTCACTATTCTCATCTCTCCCCAGCTAGCTTTGATTTAATTTTAGTTTTGAGTGTCTTTGTTGAATTTTATGTAAAATGAATTAAAATTCCTTAACAACGGACTGATCATTTTCTTTCCTCAGCACCATCTGAGTTTTAGTCTGCTTTTCACCTACGAGGCTTTTGAAGTTTTGCCTCAGCAAAATAATTCCTTAGAACTTCTTTGTAATCACTCACATCTTATTTGGAACAATTCATTTAAAATCAGATTTTAAAATTGTACAGAAGTATACCATCACCGAGAACAAGCTACAAAATCTATAGGACCATGGCAAAATGGAAATGCAGAACCCTTGCTAAATAGCTGTTAAGACAGCAGCCAGTAACTGTAGCACGCTATTAAGCCAACCATGGACCTTTCTAAACATGGAGTCTTTTGTGACTGCCCAGTTTGCGCAGCATGACACCAGCCCGCCCATCACCTATAGAAGAATGATTAAAATGGAAAATATATTTAAAAGCCATCAAATATGAAGGAGATTATAGGAAAAAATCAGGAAAAATTGAAGCCAAAATTTGATTCCCTGTTGTATTCAAGGAGATGATCTGTATAGCCATGAGCCGGAAATCTCAGTGTATCCTTCAGGTACACCATTACATACTACTGGTCACTGTTGAACAAGATTCCTCAATCATTACAGTACTATAAATAGCATTCAGACTAGATAATTATTTGTTGTGTAGGGCTGCGGTGTGCATTGTAGGATGTTTAGCAGCATCCCTGTCCTCACTCCAGCAGCACCTCTCCCCCACTACAGGCCAGCCAAAGTCTTAACAACCAGACATGTATACAAACATTACCAGAAAAACCTTGGGTGGTGAAATCGCTGAACTACTTTTTTTTAAAAAAAAATTTAAAAATGTTTTGTTTCTTTTTATTATGGAAAATTTCACACATGTACAAATGTAGGGAGAATAGTATAGTGAAGCCTCATGTACCCACCACCCAGCTTCAACAAAGATCAATATTTAGTCCCTCATCGAACCACTGTTTTAGACTGCCTCATTTTCAGACTCTTCCTTTCAAGAGAATCTCTGAGACTGATAAAAATTCAGATTCCTCAGGGTTTAACTTCAGAGATTCTGATAGTGTAGATCTTAAGTAGGGCCCAGGAATATGCATTTAATATGGACCCCAAGTGACTCTGATATAGCTAATCTAACTTTTCACTTAGAAAAATACTGATGTATGGATGAATCAATGCAAATAGAGGTCTATCATTAGATGAGCAGAGCTTAATGATGGTTGGATGCTATTGTCATATTTACTTAGGACAACATGCACATACGGCCTCTAGATTAATGTTCGAGTCTCCAATTCAATTTGCTTTTGTAGACACAGACACAACAATCTGCTTTGCAATTAGGTAAGCACCCATCTGGCAGAGTGAAAATTTGGAGGCTGTAAAATAAAACAGGTAAAGATTTTTCTTTGTCAGCAAGACTACCTGAAATAATGATCAACTAATGAAAGTACTATAGGACTGAGCATTTGTGATTCTTTCCAGGTGAATTGGGATAGATGGTCCCATTGAAATAATACCTGATGTCAAATTAGTAATTGGACATCCCTTTTTCCTCTTACTAAGCTTGATTAGTTAAATATTTTTTTAGTACAAACAAGGTCAAATATGTGAAGGAAAGCTCAACAAATTCATCCAATTACTGAGTACAGCACTAAGGTTTTAGAAATTAATTCCCATATGATTGACACAATTTTCTAATTTGCTTCCAGATGTTTTGGATTTCACACTGTGGTATATTCCAAAGGCTAATAGACAACAAAAACAACAGAGATTCACTTTCTTTTTGGGTATCCTCCCTATTTTGTCTGTGACTCTACAAATCTTGTATTTCTGCCTCAGTGATTTTGTCTCCCAGTTTAACCTTCTGACTCAAATGTCTTGTGTATCCTCATTCTTGAAGGCAAGAGTCAAGTTTGATTAATCTCAATTAATAAATAAATCAAATCTTAACCATTCTAGTATTAATTTTCCTTTTCTTCTGCAGTTCTTCACAGCCACTGAACAGCCAGTTCCATCCCCTCTCATATTTAGCTATGGCTTCAAGGAACCCAATCCAAACAGACTCTCTGATAAACCAACCCCTGCTCTCGTCTCACACTCACCTAGGAGGAGGAAATATTTAAACCAGGGTTGTTACAGCCTACTTTTTAAATAGGCTTTCTAAAGGAGATGGGCTCTAAAGTAAATTGAAGATCAATTGAAAATAACGAGTAAAAACCAGGGATATAAAATATTATCATTTTCATCTTATAAAACTATAAGCTTGCAGCATCTTTAGAAAGTTTTTCTTTTGGGAAAACATTCCATTTTGCTCTCATAATTAGCAATGCCTTGCACATATCTATTAATGTCAAATGATTTTCACTTTTCTTTGGTTTATTTCAAGGCATCTGTATCTTCATAAAGGCTCATTTTCATGGAAGTCATGAATGTTGTCCATTGAATGAAATATTTCCTGAGAAAAAAGATAGGTTTATAAATAATTTATGGCACATAAGGTGACAAAATCTAGGCATAAAGTTGTCAATTTCAGCCAGAATATTTGTTGTTCTTTCTTGCATTTTATTAATATACGGGAGAGTCCTAATTGTGGATTAAATTCTCTTAAAACCACCTCCAACTTAGAGTCTTAAAATATCTCAGCAAAGGTACTGTCATGGGATTTGAAATATACACCCTTTTCAGAATGAATAAAATTGTGCAGGCCAATCTCTGAATATGTATGTGTATAAACATGAATCTTATAAACATACATTTCAACTTTTCACACTTCACTGGAAGAGTAAAGAATTGAAAGTCATGCTCAAAGTAGGAAAAAATGTAGATTTGGGGGTATTGCATGTCTGTCTGGGTATAGATAAATTCTTCAAAATATGCTCACATTGTTACTCAGGCTTACTTGAAATTCTTCTGGACTACAGAGAGAATTCTAACAACTCGAGAAAGAATTTGTACCTGGATTGATGATTGAGACAGAACCTAGTCTGACTATAAATATAGATGTCTTCCTGCATAAAGTTTAAGACAATGTAGAAATGTGTATGGGGAAATTGCTCTGCATGAACTTCCACCTTATCTACTTGAGCTGGGTGAATTGTTCTCATTGATTCTCATGGCTCTGGATGTTATGAGCTCAGATCTCCAACTTCCTAATAATGCAAATTGTGGGGACTTTTCCCTTGGAGCTTAAGATTCTGGTCCATTTAAGGCTCTTTGCCAGAATGCCTCACTGTAGAACTTTTCTCAGTCTGTGTGACCCATATTTCTCACTTTTTAATATTTTTTTAAAATTTCTAGTTTACTTATACTATGCTATATTCTCAGGTCTTAGATGAATGCTGAATTTATTTGACAAAGCTTTCTTAAAGTTGATTTTGCCTATCACTTTCACCTTAACAAATCTCCTTTATAAATATTTATCTTATGTTTTATTCCTCAAAATACCTTGTAAAGTAGACAGACAGCTATAATTATCTTCATTTCACAGATGGTAAAATATTGTCTAAGGCCCATTGCCACTTCCCTAAGAACACAAATGTAAACACAGTAAATGACAGAGAGTGGACTTAGCCTATCTGTGGATTTTGACTCAGTACCTTTTCCCCAGCTCCAAGCTGCCTCTATGTACCACTTGTATCTCAGGGACACAGGAAAAAAGATCACATCAGAGAGACAGCCTTGGTAATTAATAAGAAACTTCACAGTCACTCAAAAGAGTTAGAAAGGGTAAAAAGGTCTGGCTCTGAAATAGGGTAATTAAGTGGTTAATTTTTAAGTACAGGAAGAAGTAGAAACAGAAGCAGAGGTTGGAATTATGCATCTACAAGCCCAGGAATGCCGGAAGCAGCCAGCTTCTGAAGGAGGCAAGGAACAGATTCTCCTCCGAAAAACTCCAAAAGTATGACCTTTATCAGACTTTGATTTGTCCCAGTGAAACTGTGAAAGAATAAATTTAATGTTTTTTAAAGCCATCAAATTTGTGGTAATTTGTGACAGTGGCCACATAAAACTGACATAGATTTGGTACAAAGAAGTGAAATTCTACTGCAACAAACAACTAAAATGTGGTTTTAGATCTGCATAAATAAAAGAGCATTAGAGAAGGAATAAATGAAGTTATTAATAAATAAAATCTTTTATTTTTATTATTTTTAATTGCTCTAAAATATAAATTTAATGTGGTAGTAATAGAAACTATGTGTTTGTGATTATGGTATATAGATAAGAAGAATGACAACAATTTCTATCTATAAAGGACTAAAATATGGTACATTTATGATTGTATAATCTGCATTTGCAGATTGATAACTTCTATTTTAGAACTAGCAAATGAAATTCAAATGTTTCTATTACCATTTTAACACTGGATGTTTGAAAAATTTTCCAAGGATAATACCTAGCTCTACATGTTCCACCCCTATCTTTCCTCAACAACCCACATACTTTCTGGACACTTTGGAATATGTTCATATCAGCCCTAGCTCTGCTATATTTTTTATATTATTGGATGAATCAGAACAGTGGGTGAGTAGAAATATTCTTGGAAACCATTCTTTCATTGGGGTGACTAGCAATAACATCATTAACATGGAAGTAACTACACATCAGATAAAAACATACCATTAAATTAAATTAAATATTTCTATGACTTGTCTTTATCTTATCCAAGTACTAAAAATGCCCATGGACATTACCAAAACCAATAAAGAGAAGGGAATGGAAAGTCATATTTATTATAATTAATTAATTAATTGGAGGTGGTTAAAATATATTACTTTTTCAGATAAAATATATATAGATGGCTTTGAGAATACACTAATAGGGTCCCTCCCAAAGTCTCTGCAGAGGATTTGTGGAAGGAAAAAGCCATATATCTTCATATCAATCAGCTTAATAGTACCTCTACTTTTGCTTCATAGAATAAACGAGTTATATATTTAAGAACGAAAATGAGTGACCAGAACTGAATGGGAGAAAAATATCCTAAGCAATTAATACATAATGCAAAGAGACTCATTGGAGATACTTGTTAGAGTGTGCCAAACCATAATTTTCAAATAAATAAAACATATCTCTAATTATCTATCTATCTATCTGCCTCAGAATTATGGTATAAGATTGTAAAGTTAAATAGAAAACTGTTTAATATCTGTCAGTGGCAATAAAGCTATACGATTTTTATTAGACATACATAGTTTGTATCCTTATGGACAAGAATTAGTGGCGAGTTAGCAGTTTTCTAAAAGTTATCATTTCTTTTCAGGTAATCTTTTAGGTGGGCTTGATAGATAATGCTTTATTAAGTCATTGAAAGGGCAGGAATGATTTTTCTGTTTTATTT
Organism: Cheirogaleus medius; assembly: GCA_008086735.1. Taxonomy (NCBI): domain Eukaryota; kingdom Metazoa; phylum Chordata; class Mammalia; order Primates; family Cheirogaleidae; genus Cheirogaleus; species Cheirogaleus medius. The sequence goes on along the minus strand of VBSM01003204.1, from coordinate 35,796,924 downwards.
ATAAGTTTTGAATAGTTTTTCTCAAGTAGTACACTAGCGGACTCCACTTTTTAAGCAGTTTGGCTTGATGTCTAGGACAATGAGGAATCTTTGGTCTCTTTTAAGCAAGGTAATCATAAAATTATTGTTATTTTTAAATCTTAAAGCAACTGTTCTGGTAGGAGATGGGAGGGATGATTTGTATCAAAATTGTATGGGGATAGGCTGAACAGTTAGGCACTACTGTCAAATTATATTCGGAATAGATAGGTGAGGGTGGGGGTTTATGTTACTGTCATAGAATAGAATTAGTGTGAATTGCTTCTGAACCTCTCAAGCAACTGACTAATCTAACAATACTGCTTACATTTAATAGTTAACTTATTGGGTGCTCTTCTTCGCATAAAGGTTTTCTACTAAGAAGGATTTGTGAGATATTTTTCTTTCTTGCTGTAAAATTCATAAAGTTTCCAACAAAATTTGCTGAAAATACTGTATATGGAAAATCAGTTTGTAGACATTCCAAATTGTTTCCTGAAGATTTATGTTATATAAATTTGATACTTTTTTATACGTCTATATACTTCTTTTTTCTTTCAAAATGTAGAATTAAGTAGTCATTATGGATATTACTACTATAGAGCCATTTATAAAAATTACTTATAAGCATTTTTCTATTTTGACTCCTTACCAATGGCAATGCCCCATGAATAAAATATCACAATGCTTTTATTTAAATAAAAGAAAACTTTGAAAGAAGATTGATTTTTAAATTTCATAAAATATGATTCAGAGTTCCTATTAGCCTTCAAATGGTCTACATTTGCCGTAGCTTTTCTCTACGGCAGTGAGCTTTCACCCTGTGTGGTTCAAGTGGGAAGTCAACACAGTCTCTCAAGCTGGATTTCCCCTGTTGGCAATTAATCACCAGAGTATTCCCGAAATATCACTTTACTCATCTCCTGTTGCTCTGCATGAATCATAGCTCGAGAAAGGAAGCATCAGCACTCTTCACTAATGGGATTAAATGACTAAAATGATGGTGCAAACCCAAGATCATATCTAATTGATTTTAGAATTTGTTATGCTTAATCTAGAATATGGTTTTCCAAATATCAATATATAAGCTATCATTTGCCTTTTCCTGTCTTCTATTTTCTTTATTGTTTTCCAGAGAGAGAACTCCTGAGGCCTGTATTTCCTTTTAAAAAAAATTTTATATTTAATTATTATGCATAGATAGATAATGGCTGTATATATTTATAGGGTACATGTGATGTTTTGATACAGGCATACAATGTGAATTAACCAAATCAGGGTAATTGGGGTATCCATAACCTTAGGCATGTATCATATCTTTGTGTTAGAAATATTCTAATTCTACTCTTTCAGTTATTTTTAAGTATACCCAAACTTATTGTTGATTATAGTTATTTTGTTGTGCTATCAAAGATTATTCATTCTAACTATCTAACTGTATTTTTTCACCCATTAACCACACCCACTCTATCCCCCATCTGTATTTTTATCCTCCACCCCACCATCAATATTTCTGGGCTTTGAAGTTCAAATTTAATTTATAGATAACAATATTCTTCTAGTGATAGGCAATATCAAGCCCTTCACATGATCTAACCCTCGTGAGTAAAAGGAAACATAGGTGGATCTGAGCATTATAACATTACTGCTGTTGAACTGCACTGTGTCAGTTTGGAACAACCAAAAACTACACCTGCCAGGCTTCATCTTGGGTGAGCCACTCTCAGAAAAAATAGTAATATTCTTCTTTCTACATCATGGCTAATATATAAAATAGTAACTGTAGTTATCTACTGGAATTGAAGGGAATTTATTTTCAAGAATGTTTTTATAACTAAAATTTTTTACATAATTTTGAAAAATAGAAATATATGGAGAAAAATGCACAAAAACATCATAATGGTTTTTGGATACCTAATTCTTATGCATAATTTCCTGTGTGCTTATACTATGCTGATAAAAATTGGTCTCTTTTCCCAGTGCTTTTAGCTTGTTTATTGGCACTTACCAGATAAACAAATACTAATGAAGAAAATAGGAAAAAGATATTATTTGATTTTGGCATGTGCAACTGTCATTTAACCAAATGTTTTATATTTGGAAAATAACCTGTAAATACCTTCCTCCTTCTTTCCCTAAAATACACATACACACACGTGCATCCACATGCATATATTCACTTGTTACTTAAGAATACAATCTAAGTGCTATATGAAAAATATGTTTATTAATGTTTGTAGTAAATTTAACCTCTACATATAAAAATATTTCAAAACTCTTTGGGGAGCAGAAAATATTCAATTAGCAGACTTTTGTAAATACTCAGTTTGAAAGGTACAAACTTATTGGAATTTGCTTTTGTTCTTTCCCCCTTCCCACCATCTATATCTCATAAGAATGAAACACAATATATTAAATGATATTATCAGGTCCATTTCCTGAATAAGACTATACAGAATTGCAAATCTTACAGTTTTGAATATAGTAATTGCAGTGTTGCTTGTTTCTATAATTTGTCTCAAAGTTATACATTATGTAGAGCTTTGATAAAATGTGGCATAATATAATATCAATATTTTCAAAAGTATTTTGAAATGAAAATGTATCTCAAAATTAATATTCTGATATGAAAATATCTAGTGATTGAGGATTCCTTATTTTTCTTTACCACATTGACAGAAGTTACAAGGCAATAAAACAATTAATAGAAGCAAGTACAAAGTTGGGTTTCACTAATGTCAAGTGACAAAAGAATTTAATGTTTAAATGCCCTGATACAGTAAAGATTAGTAAAATGAGAACAAATGTGAGTGAAAATTACTGTATTAGAAATCCAGTCATACAATCCTTCTAATGAGATAGAGCTTAGGAATGCATATATCTCATATTTCATTTAAGGCCTCAATAACAAAATAAGCTCTGGTGGATATAATACACTATATTTGTTTAATATCATTGCATTTAAAGTGAAATGTATTAAATTATTCATAAATATAGTAATTGTATTGACTAGAATAATAGCTAAATTTGTTGCACCTCACATCCCTCTTTCTTATATTATCTCCTTTAATCCTTAATAATAATCCTAGGTGGTATTATTAATTTTCCTGTATTATTAAATTGAAGAAACTAAGGCATAGAAAGACTGTGCAACTTGTTGAATTTCCTGCTTCGTTCTTCTCCAAATACACAAATATTAGGGCTGCTTTTTCTTTTAATGGCATTGTGCTAAGGTATAGAGCTATATAAAATCACTTTCCCTTCAGAAAGTTTGGTGCGTTTCTAGGTACAGCAGTTATGTGTAGGCTTCTGTCAGCAGGAAGACTTGCAGTGAAGATACCGCATACCTAATACTAGATGCTCCAGGCTAATGAAGTTCATTATGTTCTCAAAATCAGGTCCTTGTCTTTGTCTCTCCCCTTCATAGATTTCACTTTGCCTTCCTGATATACAGATTTCCTATTCATACACCTGCCAATCTCTTATTATTTATTATGATCTGCTTCAATGGTCCTTCTTTAGGTAAGAAGGATGTCCTTGAAATGGTCCCCTTAGATCATGTACTTTTCTTTTTTGCTGCTATTGTGTGATATGCCCTGTATTTCCTGTATTTATGTATGTATGTGAGCACGCACACACACACACACATGCATGTTTTGCTCTCTTAAAAGATTTGAGATTCCTTAGAACAATCACAAAATCTTAGTTTTCATTTTAATCCTAGGACCAACACTGTAACTGGTAGGAAGTAAACACTCAATGATTATTTGTTGAGTGAGTAAATAATGATTAACCTCAATGGGTCTTATGCTTTGATGCAGGTAGAAGGTGGCTTTCCGCATGAAATTTCACAAACATGCAATTAAAATATACTATTTTATGATGTTGGTAAAAGGAGGTAATGTTTTAGTTAGACAGAATGAAAAAATATACTATTCTAGATTTACATGCAAGTAAATGTTGAGCCTCCCTTCCCTTTTTCCCCCTTTTTCCCACCTCCTGCATACAAAGAGTAATGTTCTGTGATTTCCGGTTTCAGGAGACTGTTTATCCAAAGTCTGGCTTTCTGAGATACTCTATCTACTTCTCCACTGCTGACTGTTTCCTCTCAGTTCTAATATCTGCTACTACTGAAGTCACTAGACTTACCAATATAGAATTCCGCAAACTCTCACCACAAAAATGATCCACATGCAGGATTGACATGTTTTCTCATGTGGGAGTGTATATATTAAAGATGACCTATATCTAGGGTCCTAAACTCATATATCTAACAAAGCACACAATTACAATTAAGATTGGAAATTCTTTACTTTGAATTCAATTTAAATTCTTTATAGTTCCAAAAGTGATTATTTTTACGTCGTAAATTCAGTATAAGCCAAAAGGAAAGCTTTGTGACTTTTTAAAACCAGTGTTGACTTTAAACAATAACAGTGTGCCAGTCTGAACAATATATTAGAACTAAGTACTAAATACAATTTCTATTTTTATATTCCTTACTACCTTTCAAATGTTTTTGAAAATATGCCGACAGGTGATCAGTCAAACTGGGGACCAACTGCTTCAACTATTTAATCTAAATGATAAGTGATTGCTCTGTTTGGAACACATTTTAGATAAATACTTGAGTAAGTTTCTGAGTTATTGTTATATATTGTCTTAACCCACATGCTTTGTATATGGAGATGTGTGTGTGTGTGTGTACAAAGGCAATGTTCCCTGACACTAATTAAAGATCTCACTAATTTTTTGTTTGTCTCAAATATATGAACCATTAAAATTGTAAAGTGTGAGTAGCAAGAAATATGTTGCAGTTTTACATTATGCTTACTATTTTAAACCTATTTTTATGCAAAAATATATAATGCCAAATTAATAAATTTGAAACCAAATGTTGACAAAGAGACAAAAGTAAATTCACATATTCAAGAGAGAACAAAGCTATTGGTTCAAGATTTTAAAATAGGGGTCCTTGTACCCATAGGGAGTCAAATGAGGTTCTGAAATATTATACAATACAGTAGTCACCCCTTATCCTTGGGGGATATGTTAGAAGACCCCTAGTGGATGCCTGAAACTGGATAGTACCAAAACATTTATATGCTATGTTTTTTTCTTATACACGTGTATCTAAGATATAGTATAATTAAAAAATTTGGCATGGTAAGACAGCAACAATAATAACTAATAATGAAATATAATAATTATAACAATGTAGTTTAATAAAAATTATATTACTGTCATCTTTCTCTTGCTCTTAAAATATCTTAGTATACCATAGTATCTACTTATTTTTGGACCCTGATTAACCAGGGTGACTGAATCCATGGAAAGAAAACCTTGAGTAAGAAGAAACTACAGTAGTATGTGGTCATCTTCCAGAGTGTGTGTATGTTTTCCTTGATAGAGGTCCTAAAACATTCTCCATATTTTCAAATATTCATGAACCCAAAACCAATATGAGCTATAGAAAGATTTGTATGTTTTAAAAAGTATTTTAGCAAAAAGAGTTGAAAACTTACGTCCATAGAAATTAAACCTGCACAAAGATGTTTATATTATCTCTATTCATAATTGCCAAAACAGAGAAGCAACCATGATGTCTTTCAGTAGGTGAATGGATAAATAAATTGTAGTAAATTCAAACAATGGAATATGATTCAGTGTTAAAAAGAGATGAGCTATTAAAAGACATGGAAGAAGCCTAAATACATATTGCTAAATGAAAAAAACCAATCTAAAAAGGTTACACACTGAATTATTACAATTACATGACATTCTGGAAAAGGCAAAACTATCAGTAAAAATATCAATATCAGTGTTTGCCAGGAATTACGGGGAAGGGAGGAAGAAACAGAAAGAACACAGAGGATTTTTGGAGCAGCAAAACTACTCTGTGTGTATATAATATCTATATGACACTACAGATATTCCCCAACTTACAATGATTTGACTTAGGATTTTTCAACTTTATGATCAGGTTATTGGAATGTAACTCCATTATAAATCAAGGAGTGTCTGTTTAATGGTGGATGCATACCATTTGTCCAAATCCATACAGCACCAAAAGTGAACCCTAATATAAACTATGTATTTTTGGTGGCAATGATTTGTCAATGTAAGTTCATCCATTGAAACAAATGTCTTGCTCTGGTGGAGGATATTGATAATGGGGGAGACTATTCGTGTGTGGGCATAGGAGCTATATAGAAAACCTCTATGGCTTTCTCTCAATTTTGCTGTGAACCTAAAACTGCTCTAAAAAAGTCTATTAAAAATATTTTATTCTCTTAATTAAGAACCTTGGTGACGATATCACTGGGGGCTGAATCAATGTGTGAAATATTTTCCTACTCACATTAACTGTCTGTAGTCAGAATTTTCAGGAATTTTCTTTTAGTAAGCACAAGGTGAAACTATGGAATATAAACTTGTTGACAATTCTAAAATTATCCCATTGCTATCTTGGTGCAAACCAGTGAAGACATGTACATGGCACATAGTAGAATGTAGTAAGGCCCGTTAGCCCAGTCATTTTAAGGTATATTCCATAACTATTAATTTACCTTAAGCTGTTCATCATACAACCAGATCTTTATTTTGACATGAAAATTTATCATAATATTTCAGTTATGGTGGCCTTTGCCTTGCCCGTGTATCTTACAGTCTTACCCTAATCATGTTACTTCCGTTGCACTTTTACACTATAAAGTACACAAACTTTCTTTTACCTTATTTCGGTTTATGTTATATCCACATGGATTTTTTTTCTACTACAGCCACTACATTTATAGAAATTGATTTATCTATTTCATGCACACTTTTGTAACTTTTCTATTCTGTTAATATATACTAGCTCACCAGCCCCAGGACCACCAATTCTCAATGGGTTTAATCTGAGCAAGTAACACCAGTTGTGATGTTAAGAGGAGAGAAACATTATCCTTTATGACATGGTGACTAGAGGAAAGAGCATGAAATATGGAGAAGGCTGAGAAAGATTTTTCTTAGACATGTAGTCTGAAGGATCTCTCCTCTGTGAGCTTTCATTTTCACATCTTTAAATAACATTCCACAAAATTTCTGAGGAAAATAAAATGTGACAATATATTTGAAAAAAGCTCATAAACTTCACATTCCTGCACAAATGTTAAAATAGCATCATTATCTTTAGGCTATCTTGCTGAGATTCTGAATCCTGCAAATAACAGGTCTTCCCTGTTTCTTGAGCTCTATTTTTGATGGCTTCACCCTGGAAGTAGCAGCTTGCTAAGGCCTGACATGCAGGCCTGCTGCATTGCAAGCTCCCTCTGCTCTTTTTTGGCAGGTTGTGCTGATTTATGGGAATATTTGATTTATTTAATGTACCATGCCTTTGATTGCATAGACTCTATAGCAGTCACTCAAAATGCAAACAAACACATCATATGGTCTTTAATTACTCCCACCCCCCTTATTATCAATCACTGCCAGTACCAATGAAACAGCTGTGATTCATGTTATAAAATTGAGGTCAGCAAACTTGGGTTTGCAAGAATGAACAGCAGCAATTCTGTTTAGACCCTTTAATTTAATGTTTCAATTCTATAACTCATTATCAGAAAAATAATATTCAGGATCAATCTTGTTCAAGATGAAAATGGAATGGAAAAAAAAAGATATGATAGTTGGGCAGAGGACAAAGGAAGAGAAGGTGGGAGTGAAAGAAAAGAAGTTGTTGAGAAAAATGAGAAAAGAAAAAAAATTAAAATAAAGATAATAATATAGTAGCTTTTAAAGATACCCATCTTGACTTATGGAAGACTGTAAGGTTTAGGGTGCACACACACATACACACACACACAAACTTGTAAAATTCACAAAGGGCCAGTCTTTGATCCCAAATTACTATGCTTTAAGTTCTTGAACCTTATTCCATTTTTTTCACCTCCTTTTCTTATTTTCCTTTTTTTTTTTTAATTGGACTTAACCAACTTTAAGCTTAGTGATTTTGTGTATATATGCTTCTGGCAATATTAAAAATATGACCAATCTCTATGATCTATGGTCTTCCCAATGGTATACCCCTTGTGAGAAACTTCTTTCCAACTTGATTCTTTTCCATATTCACAGAAAATGATAAAGAAAGCGGATAGAAATAAAGATTAAAAGAAGAATTCAAGTTGAAGGAAGGTAATTAACAGTTAAGAGAATAGAAATGCAACCAATTTTCTATCAGGTGTTTTACCAGTGCTATACAATTTCCTTTCTGTCCTGGTTTTCTACAGATTTGTGGGGAAAAAAGAATATTTTTTAATATTTCATTTCACATATATTCATAAATACATATAATTTAAATATATATACCACATATATTCATATCACATGTATATAAACTAAGCGATATGTAATTTATTTAATTCCATGTAGTCATGCATACTTTAAAATTTATATAATATTGAAGGCTCAGTAACTTAGGACAAAATAGCATTTTTGTGCTATTGCAGAGAAGACAGAATGTCTAGGCCTATCTGTAACCCTAACACTGCAGAATAAATAGGTACCTAATAGCAGTGGCAATTGCCTTACTGAGATTTTCTAAACCCTGTTGTTCGTCTGATACTTCTGAAAATAAATATTTGTGACATATCAATAACTGTCCAGAGGGTCTGGAGTGCCTTCAAATTATATTTCCTCTCTCCTTTAATCAACCACTTTAGTCTATTATATGGTAGGGTTAGTCTTTTAGAATAGCGCTTTTCAGACTTTTATGTATGTCCTGTTATAATGCATGACTATAGGAGGTATTTAATTGATATTTGTTGATTTAATAAAATAATTTCTCATTCATTTATTGACAACTCTATAGGGAAATTTTTCTAATCACTATGTAAAATACAATAGAATTTTCGAATAGTCAAAATAACGGCCATAAAATATGGGAACTGTCACAGTTTATTTTCTGTTGCTATACCAGAATGCCACAGACTGGGTAATTTATAAAGAAAAGAATTTTATTTAGCTCACATTTATTGAGGATGGGAAGTGGAAGGGCAAGATGCCAGCATCTAATGAGCACCTTCTTGCTACATCATAAAATGGCAGAGGGCGTCACATGGTGAGAGGGCATACACCTGAGCTGGTTTGTGCCAGCTCAGATCTCTCTTCTTCTTCATATACAGTCACCAGTCCCATCTTGGGACTCATCCTGATGACCTTATCTAATCCTAATCACCTCCCACACCTCCAAGTGCCATCAACATAAGAAATAAGTTTCCAACACATAAAATTTGGGGGACACACTCAAGCCATAACAGAAGCCAATATGGATTTGTAAATTATATGCTCCAATACTAACATGTTTCTCATTTAAACATCACCACAACCTTTGTGTGATAACATTTATTGACTCAATTTTTATATATGAATAAAATTAATGGCAGAAAAGTTAACAGATTAACTCTTAAGTCACTCCACTAAAGGAATGGAAGATAGCATTGCCACCCAGGTATTTCTGAGTCCTTTAAGGATTCATGGACTCGTAAGAAGAGAAAGTACAAATGTGAAATAAAGGCTATCTGTGAAGTTCTGAGTAACTAATTTTTTAAGTGAAGAACCCTATCTAAAGTTCCAACATTGTTTGCTAAGTGGATTGAATGATTTCAGTGATAGGCAATGAATTCTTAAGTGTCCTTTATTGTTTTAAATCAGCAGATGTTCCTAAAGCTAGTAAAAAATAGAAAGTGTATCTCAAAAAGGCACAAAGTAACAAAATAAGTTTGAAAAGGGCAGTTTGATTTTCTATTTTTATAGCCCTTCTCTTGTTTAAAATAAATTTTATTTTTTTTATTCTACAACATATCTCCGATTTTTGATTTTGAAAGCATTCAAAGGAGACCAATTCTTCAGGTGAAAATTGTCACTTTGAGAATACAGATGATTTATCAGGTGCAGAATTTTTGTTTCTTGCAGAATAGCTGATGAGGTACGATTCTCTCCTAACAGCATCTTACAGATTAGTATCAAAAGCTTGAGCAGTACTATTGAAATCAAGGACATTCCACAGAAAAGCAATCAATTGTTATGGAATAGATAATGTGTTTCCTTGCAAAGCAAGAGTATAACTATCATCTAGATATTATTAATCTTCCTTGAAATATTTTAACATTCCAGTGTGCTGTGTTAAACTATTCTCTTCTTTCTCTGTTTAAGGAAATACAAAAAGTTTACTGATTTATTGTCAAATTACGGGCTTAATCAAGGGCATTAAATTAACTATTTTCCAATAAGTCATGCTTATAGTTTACATGTTGGAATTAAATATGTTTTAAAACTGCCCCTTTATATACTAAAAAAGAGTTAGACAGATAAAAAGAAAATGAACCTATTTAGCAGCTAAATTCAAGTATGTCTATATGTATATGGGCATTTTTTCCTAAATTAAAATGAACCTGGAACAAATTGAAAAAGAAAAGTAAAACATTTTAAAGAAGTTCATGTACATCAAATAGAAATTCACTTTTATTGAATACTATCTAATTTTATCATTTCCTCCTAATAATTTTAATTTAGTGGCAGAGATGCTTGAAAGAATAAATCATGAGTGTACTATTGCTGCTATAAACAACTGATTGTAATGATCCTAGATTTCATGTGCACTTTTAAATTATCTTTATTTAGGAATATCATTTCTAAATTGATCTAAAATATTTATTCATCATATATGCTTAATACAATGGCAGTCATATATTTTTAACAAGTTAAAATCTTATGTTCTGAATTATGAATTTTTTCTCTGATTTTACTGATGTATGCAGTTAACAAATACTCACAAATTGGCATAATTAACATCTGATGCTAGTTAACAATTTGTTTTTTTATTCACTTACACACTTTCTTGCACTATATACATTTCATTTTATTTGAAGAATTTTCAAATTGTGAATGTTTGATTTCATTTTGATTTATCAGCAGGTTAGAGATAATGAGAGAATATACCTGTTCATTTATTTCTTGCAGCCTATTCTCTGTTGAGGGTGGGAAAGGTATTTTAGTGGAGTAGCTAATCATCTATTTAAAACTATGGGTACATTCATTTATTCAGCAAACATTTTCAAGCATTATGTTAGACTCTGGGTATTAAAACAGGGGTGAAAATACATTATCTCATCTAAAAGAGTTCATAGTTATGGGACAAATATCTATATGGAACTACACTAATATGTGATTAGTATTAATGGAAGTGTAGAGAGGGCAGTGAGGGCAAGATTTTCAATTCTGCCTGCAGGAGTCAAGGAGCTAGATAATGCTGAAGTTTGAGATTGTGACTTTAGTTTGAGACTTGAGATTGTGGCAAAATGCCATACATGTCAGTGCAGGAAACCAGGACAAGGAAACAACATGCCTAATGATAATAAAGTAGGATGTAAATCTATGTTAATTCATCATCAAATGTACTCTCCTACAGGGGCTATTGATAAATGTTTATTAAATGGTGAAAAGAAGGATTAAATGAAATTATAATGACTTTAACCTAAACAATACATCATTGACTAAAGAATACCAGGCAACAGTCAACTGTTCTGAAGACCGTTTGAGAACCTACCTGACACCAATGAAATCACATCACATAAATTACTTATTTCCCACCATTTAAATCATTAATTTTAAAAATTTCATTCTGAGGTATCAGAATGCTGAGACATTTCACAATGGATCCATTTTTCTCAGAACACTAATAAAACAAACAAATCAACCAAATAGGTTATGAAAATGATATTATATACCTTAAACTGTATTATTGTTTAACTTTAGCATGTTCCTATTTTGAGAGAATTGTAAAATCTTAGTTGATCAATTTGCCTGATAAATCTGTATATATATATATGGCAAGATTTATTGGGTATAAAGTTGTATATGGAATAGGTAATCAGTCCAGGTACTATGCTATAGCATGACATACTCAGTTTTACACATACTCAATTTTGCTTCCTATTGTAGAGGTAAAAAAATACTACAATGGAATTATATAAGGTGAGATTAGAGGAAAAAAGAAAACCGTAAGACTTTATGGAGGGATCAGAGAGTGCTTCTCAGAAGAGAGATCTTGATGTCCATGGTATCAAACCTCAAGAAGTTCTTGATCTAATGTGAGCATCTAGTATGAAAGCCAATTACACAAATAAAATTTTCAATTTACAATTAGAATAAATGATATGAAACAGTTCAGGATGAACTGAAGACATATATTGGGAATGTCTGACCTAAATTGGAGTGTTAGGGAGGGGAAGACACTTTCCTGAAATTGAAGTTTCAGTAGGTTGGTCAGGTAAAGAGAAAAGAAAGAGTACTCCAGGAAGAATGAATAAAACCTGAAAAACCTGGCTCATGAAGGAGATGAGAATAGTTAGGAGGCTAAAGTAAAAAAACAAAAAACAAGGGACAGATCAATGTAGTGAAAGTGGGGTGAGTGAGAGGGAAGTGCTACAAGAAATGGGCTAAAGGTAAGCATCTTATGCTATTTGGACACATTCAATCATTTCATAAATACATATTGAGTTCCTACTACATTCCAGAGATTTTTTTAAGGTGCCAGAAATATATAAACAAAGAATACAAAGTTGCCAACTTTAATGATTTAATGTTGTAAAGGGATTTAGGGAGAAAAAAATGAAATAAATTAATTTTAATATACCTGGGCCATATGGAAAAATAGAACAGGCTAAAGGAGATATAAGGTGCTATTTTAATATAGGATAACTAAAGAAGCTTGTCTAGTAAGGGGACATTGGAAACAAGCAAGGCAGATAAGCATGAGATATTTTAGAGAAAAGAACTTTGGGCAGAGAGCACAGCAAGTACTGAGGCTATGAGGTGGGAACATGTATGGTGCATTCTAGAAGTCGCAAAGAGACCAAGATGGCTAGAAAACAGTGGATGAGCACGGGATTCATAAGAGGTGACTTAAGAAAAGGTGGGGAGAGGGGATCGAGTAGATGGAAGGCCTTTAGGTCATGGTAGGAATTTCGATATTTATTCTGGATGAGATAGAAAGTCATTGGAATTACTGCAGAGTGTCATAATCTTATTCAAATTTCAAAAAGACTACTCTGTCCACTGTGTGAAAATGAAACTGTAGGGTGCAAGTATGAACACAAGAATAGCAGCAAGGAAACTAATAGAATAATAGAAAAGAGATGATAGAAATTTGGACAAGGATGTAGCAATGTTGTTTAAGAGGAAACATCATATGATTTGAAGGGAGAGACAGAAAGATTGAGAAAATGGATATGGGTTATGGGAAAAAGGCAACGAAGATCTCTTTAAGGTCTTTGGACTTAGAAACTTGAAAGATGGAATTTTCACTTATTGAGGTGGTGAAGACTCTGTGAGGACTGTGAAACTTATTCACAGCACTGGGGCAGATAGGTGAGAATGCTTATCTTAACAGAAAGAAGTAATTGCTCTTGAGGGCTCAGGCCAAACCAGGCCTCCCAAAGTGCTCAGAAGACCAACATCTCTACACATTTATACTTTTATTCACCACTCCCCAATGTACCATGCATTTGCACAGCGGTCTATGAAAGGATGTTATAGCAGACAAGGAATGGGAACTTAAACTGAAATAATGGGGAATTCTGGCCTTCATTTTAAGGGTAAATCTCTGTCATTGATGGATTTTAACTAAATTTGTACAAGGTAGATTTGTATTTTGAAACATTGCTCTGACTTAGTGTAAAAATAAAGTTCCAGGGACAAAGGTAATATGGAGATGTTATTCAAATAGGAGACTATTGTGGCTTTTACTAATTTGAGAGAAAAGAGAAAATTGTGACAAGTCGTTGGAGTTTCAATCTAGTCATGGGGAAAATTAACTAAACTTGATAATTTTAAGGTATAATGGCAAAAAGAGATCAAGCAAATCAAGCAAGATGATACCTCAAATTTCTTGCCTAAGTAACTAGATAGATGCAGAGACAACTACAGATTCTGGTAATCTGGAGGAGGAAAAATTTTGAGGAAATTTTGAGGAAGTTCAATTTAGGGTGTATTCATTTTGAAATGAATGTGAGACATGCAAGAGGAAATACTGAATAGTTGATAAAAATATCAGATTTAGGAAACAGATCAATGATGGATATATATACACATATGTATATGTGTGTATATATATATATATATTTAAGAATAATCTCCATATAGATTGCATATAAAATACATGACTCCAAAAGTCATTGTTGATCAATTTTTTGGTATTACTAGTATGGATTTGTGAATTTTCATGGATGCATTTCTTATAAATTAAGCTAAATATAATAGAGTTATATTAATACTTTAAAAACCTCTAAAACAGAGTAAGCAACGTGCTCCACATGTCTATGACAAAAGATGAATGGTTTGTAGTCACCTACCATTGTTATTAACATACAGTAGGCCATCTAATAAATACTGAGTTATTGGGTTTTGTTTTTTGCTTTTTGAGACAGGGCCTTGCTTTGTTGCCTGAGCTGGAGTGCAGTGGTGTCATCACAGTTCACTGCAAACTCCAACTCCAACTCCTAGACTCAAGCAATCCTTCTGCCACAGCCTCCCTAGTAGCAGGGACTATAGGCACAGGCCACCATGCCTAGCTAATTTTTATATTTTTTGTACATACAACGTCTCACTTTTGCTCAGGCTGATCTCAAACTCTGGGCCTCAAGCAATCCTCCCACTTTGGCCTCCCAGAGTGCTAGGATTGCAGTTGTGAGCCACCCCATCCAGCCTAATATTGAATATTTGGAATTACTTAGATTTAAGCCCATTTGTCATATTGAAATAATATGGCATACCATTTATCTAATCTCTACAAGTATATTATTGGTTAAATTTAATTAGATTTAATTAAATTACTATGTGTCTGGGCATATAATTTTTCCTCATTTTTTTTTTTTTTTTTAGATTCTTACACATTTCTGAACATATACTATAGGCCAGATTTCCTCCTTTACATGTAATGGATTGATTGCTAAGTATAATTTAGAAAATTTTCACAAGACAGTATCCAAGAATTCAGAGCTCCACACACAGAGGCAAGACAGATCTTCATCCAGGAGACATTTTAGGTTTATATTGCACCCCTAGAATCAAAGTAGACAGGATCTGTAAAAAAAGAATAGTTGGGGGAAAGGGAGTAGCCACTTCAGGTTATACAGTTGACCCTTCAACATGAGTTTGAACTGTGTGGGTTTACATCTATGCCGATTTTCTTCTGCCTCTGCCACCTCTGAGAAAACAAGACCAACCCCAAGCTCCTCTTCAGCCTACTCAATATGAAGATAATGAGGATGAAAACCTTTATAATGATCCATTTCCACTTAATGAGTAGCAAATATATTTTCTTTTCCTTATAATTTTCTTAACAATATTTTCTTTGCTCTATCTTACTTATTATAAGAATAAAGTATATAATACATATAAAAATATGTTAATATACTGCTTATTGGTAATGCTTTCAGTCAAGAGTAGGTTATTAGTAGTTAAGTTTTGGGGGAGTCAAAAGATATACATAGAGCTTTGACTGTAGGAGGAGTCATAATTCCTAAGCCCTGCATTGTTTGAGGACCAACTGTATTTTTAACTTGCCTGTAAGCTACTGAGTACATAGTTTCATGTTACTTAAATGCTGTTCTTCCTCATTTTTTGAAGCCTGTATTTTATTTATATTCAACCAGGATTAAAGCAGCAATTATCAGAATATCATATTAACTCCCCCTCTTCCATGATCAATAAAGAGCCATTCTTTGCCTTTTAAACATTCATTACATTTTAAAATCTGAAATATAAATATATATACATACACACATGTACTTTTTTTAAAGTGTGCATAGCATAATTTGTTTGGCAGGTTCTTACTGAATAACATTTATACTTTCCTCCAGTTTTTCTAGTTATAAAGAATGCAACTATTTAAGTCGATGCATTTGCCTAAGCGTGTACTTTGGCCATGCCTCATAAATGTTACTATGAAATATTCTTATGGACTTTATAATATATATAATAATTATAAATATATAAAATGTAAATCATATTTATAGTTTTGATTTTATTATTGGTCCAAGTTCATCCTTTTACTCTGATAGTTGAAAATTTTGATGTCTCTCAATCATTTCCTTCATGTCTGCTGCAGCAGACATCTTTATCATCAATTTTATGTAATTTGTTCTATGGTTATTTTTCCAACAGATATGGAGTTTTTGCCTTAGTGTGAATTTACATTTTTTGTTGGATTTTAAAACAGGTAAAGGATTATGCTAATTAATGTAACCAGTAGAAATGTACCATGTTTCCCCGAAAATAAGACAGGGTGTTATATATATTTTTCCTCAAGAAGACACTCTAGGGCTTATTTTCAGGAGATGTGTTATTTTTTTTTAAGTACAGTACAACAATCTACATTTATTAAAATATAGTTAAGTCGTCTTCTTCTGGAACATCATCATAACTCTCCAAACCCCGAATTCCATCCTGAATTTCTTGCAACTCTATTTTCTTTAGAACCATTGGCCCCAATCTCTCATGTCAAGCAATAGAGCTCTCATGGGGCAGATGAGAAGGGCTGCTCGTCTTGCCTGGAATGTTCTCCTTTGCTCTTTAAATACTAGACCTTTTTTATTCTTTGTTTTTCTACTTTGATTAAATATCAAACAAGCTATACCTGATTTACTCTCTAAAGTAGTCTCCAAATTATTATTCTTTCTCATGTTACCTTTCCATTTCATTCATCATATCTCACAAAATGTAATAATATATTTGTGATGACTTGTTTATATTCTGTTTCAATACCTAGGTTTACAAATCCATTAGGACAGAGAGATCTTATCTTTTTATTTCATAACTATTCATTCACATCCTAGTACAATGCACAGAAGTTAGTATGGCTATGTGAATATTTGCTGAATTGATGAGCAAATCAATGACTGACTGAATGAATGACTAGAGGAAGTAGACTATTTTATTTTTCCTTTCAATAAATTACTAAATGAAACTTTAAAATTATATAACTAGTAAAATGATACTTCAAGATCCATTGTAATTAGTTTTTTTTAGAATAGTCAATAAATTATATAATTAAGAAGCATCCAGATGAAACACAATTTAAACACGTAATCATCATCTCAATGATAGGGTAGTATCCTTTCAGTTTATCTTGTCATTGACTTATCACCATGAACCAGATAAGAAAATCGGGAGAATAACATTTCACTATTAGAATACTAATCATTCAATGAAAATGTTTAATCAATTTAATAAGCATTTTTCAAACACAGCTTAAGAAAGAAATGATTATACTTATAGCAATATTGGAATTTCCAAGTAATTTTAACTGCAATAAAAAATTGATTGCTAATGAACTCTGTTCTGAGATCTAAGTAATGCCCAACTATATATATTTCATAATTTTTTAAGCAGAAAATTTGTTAATGATAACTGTTATCAGCTCTATTCTGAAACAAATGTAACTTTAAATATTTTAATTCCTTTTTCCCCTGAAGTTTTCTCTGATGTTTCACTGGGCATTATTAAATAGTGCTATCGAATGGTACAATTTAGCAATGACAACTTATAAAAGACAGCCTTTATTAGAGTATTCTGACTGATTTTGTTTTAATTTAGAAACTTAATTCATCCCTGTGTCTCACCCTGTTAGGGTGTGATGATTGTTAATCATATTTAAACTCTAACGAATTTGGCAGTTATTCCATTCAGAATTCTCAGGCATCACTTGTTTCCCTCTTCCTTCTTTCTTTCATCTAAAAGAGACACAACCATGGATTTGAACAAAATGCTGTTGCCATTGTTCGATAGCTAATAGTTACCTTCAAGTGGCCTTCAGGGGTGTCCTATTTACTGCCCTTTTTTGTGAGTTCTCAGATTTTAGATCAACTTTATAGGAAATACACGTCCACGTTTAATGACAAGGTCCAGGTTGTTCTGATGAATGTCTGTCCCCTAGCACTGATTGACACCAGCAGGCTGTGGAGGATGACAAATTGTCAGACAACAGATCAATCTGTTTTCTCCATTAAGTAATGAGGAATGAAAAGGCAGAGACACGAGGGGGGGGGGTGCTTTCTGTGATTACCTGGAGGCCTACTGAAGATGTTTGTAAATCAAACATGTTAGCAGTCTGCGCGTACTTATTATACATGCAGTACTGTGCATGTTTGAGTGATGAGAATCGAATACTCAACAGATACCTTCAACAATAAAACCACAGATAAAAATGATGAGAAGAAAGGTATTGAACAAGCTGTGAATGTAAAACTTAATATCCCCTGAGGATGAAAAGAATATGTTGAGTAGGAAGATAAAAGGTATTAATAAAATAGCCTGAATTGTAGATGTTCGAAGACTGAGAAACTGCATTAATTATTAGTTATTTTTAAGTGAATTTTTGGTTGACAATGGGGATTTATTTTTGAGAATAGCTTGAATTATAAAATGCTTGTCCTGAGGCACACTGCAGAGAGGCTGTGCCAAGAAATAATCAGGAAATATGTGTGTCTTCTCATCTAATTGTATCGGCTCAAAATTCCAAATTAAAAGAGACCTACATAAAATCTATAGACTTTCAAGGAAATTGTAGGTCTTTTTTATTACTTTCCCAGACTCAACAAGTTAGGATTTGCTGCTTTCTGGTTATATGATATGCTTGATGTCAAACAATGGGAATAGAAATTTGGGCCTTAGGACTAGCACATGCTAATGACAAGTTTATTGAGTGGCCTTTGAACCTCCTTTCCAACCTAGGTATATATCACCTAGGAATCCTTTTGATTGTTCTCTTGGTTTCAAAGTGGACATGATACAGTGAGTTTAAACAAAAAAATAAATTTTTATAAAGCTAACAGGAACATCTCTTAGTATTTAAAGTAAAGAATACTACTCAGGCATAGAGACAAATTGTAGCCTGAGACTCAGGAGTCAGTATCTCTTTCTCATCTGCATTTTTCCTTCATACAAACCTTTCTATTCTCTTCATAAAAACTAGATACTTCTTTCTTCAAAGAGACCAGATTGGTACTTTTAATATATACTTTTAAAAAAAATCTTTCCTTTTTAAATGAGAAGGCAGATAGAAGGAATTATTAAATGTATATTTCAAATCCTCAAACCAAACATTGGTTGGAATAACTTATGTCAGCTCCCCAACTCTGAACCAGCTGTGGCCAAAAAAGTGAAGCCAAATATTCTGAATTTGCTTATGACCATGTAGACAAAGGGAGAGGTTGTTCCCAGAAAATAGGACGTAGTTGCTCCCAAAGGCAGCTGTATTGACACCCAAAACAATAAATGTCTACTACAAAGAATGTTGTTGAAAATTTCAGAGAAAGTTATGTGGAATTTTATTTCCCATACACTTTCAGTACAAGATTGTGGGTGTTTCCAGGAAAAATTTTCACCCCTAAAGCAAATACAACTGTGTCTGAATTTTATCAAAATTTAATTACTAGAAATTTTAAGGACCAAACCATTTGTTTTCATTATATATTCATAAGGACATGTTTATTAGAATGAATGAAACACAGTCCATAAAGAAGTTAGGTCTTAAAGGCTTACAGATGCCTCTGATGTTCGGAAATGAGCAGGTTATACTACACTCTCTGCCCCGTGGGGGAAAACATACACACACACACACATACACACACACACACACACACACACACACAAAATAGCAGCATTCAGAATGTCTATTATGAGGGAGGACGAGGGGCTTTGAATTATATGCTAAAATGTGCCCATGAAAATACTCGGTAAAGTGAAGGTAATAAACTACATGCTGAAACAATTCCCTTATCTGTGAATTCTATGATTACAATTTCAATATATTGTGCCCATTTGAAATGAATGAAGATCTCAACAAAAATTCTATAGTCAAATCTAATTGAAATAGTTTGATCCTCAGGATCCTCCCTTTTGTGTGTGTTTGTTTTTTCAATGTAAGGATTTTGAAAGAACAAATCGATGTTAGAAGTCCATTTTCCTACACGCTACAGGAATTTTTCCTGCTATGCTTTTCTCTTTCTCTCAACTCCATCATTGTCATGACCTAAGCTATATCCCAAGGTTCCCAGATACCCCATTTTTCTTCCCACATAACAACACACTATGTTCCAAAAAAACTATACCAAATAAATACTTTAAACTTCATTTTCTCAAAGCCCTTACATATTTTCTAGAAGAACTAGTGTCATGAGATATTTAATTTTATTTTTCAAATAAGACACAAAAATAATGGATATCATTTGTCAAAATGAAGTGAGGAAAAGAAAAACTTATAAAATTTACAAAATAAAGGTTAGATACTAAGAGCTTATCACATAATATTCAAGCTTCTTTTTCATATTAAGGATTTAAGATTGTGAATGTGAAGATTCAATAGAATTTAAGATTATTTAGAAAGAGCTGAGTCTTGGATATCTTTATCCCTTCCCCTGAGGGCCGGAATTTTAAGGGTGTTTTCTATATCACCTGAAGTCAAGAGAGACTATCTCCCACAGACCAAATTTTGGCCACATGTTGACCTAGAGCCCTGGAAAATCAACTGTCCAGGAGAACCTATTAGAGGTGATGGAATCTCTTAAGATTGGATATGCAAAATATCCAATATCTATGGATTGGATAAGCAAAAAACCAGAACTGTGGAAAAGGACTAGCTGTAAGAAAATGCATCACTCTTAACATAAACAGTACAGTTGAATTTTCTCGAAAGAACTCTTTCTCCCAAACACACACCACAGACACACACACACCCCTAACGAGTAAGTCAGCTATAAATCAGCCAGACCTAGAATGCAAGAGTCAGCTGACACAAGTAACAGTAAGGTAAATATAGCCTACCTCTGTTTACTTTTAGCACACATGCTTTTTCTACCATCAGGTGAGTGGAGAAGAATGTGAGAAAGAAAAGAGAAAACTACCTTCTAGGGTGCTTCTCACGGGGCTGCAGGCCCAGCTGTGGGGAAGAGAAGCAGCTATAACTTTTAATGGTGTTGAAAATGTTGACTATTTCATTAGACTGGATGTTTAATTATTGAATTAAACAAGAAATTGGTGACTGAGTGACGATAAGGTTTTCTATTACTTAAAAGTGATTAGAGAAATGATGGCTCTGCCAGAGTTTTCATCCAAAAGTAGGGAAGAGTTCCATCTGGATAAAGTTTCAAAGAACATTTGGAGACACAGTACATTTGCTTTGCAGTTAGTCACCCTAAGTCATATTAGATACTAGATACTAAAATATCTCCATTGTTAACATATAATACAATATCTGTGTGACTTGTGATATTTGTTTATTTATCCATTCAACAAACATCTCCTCTGTATACCATGTGATGGTCACTCTTCTAAGCATTGGGAATATAACAATGAACTTGATAGAGATAATCCCTCATGAATTGGTGATGCAGTTTTCAGTCTAGCAGTAGATAAAAATAAATAGACCCTTATAATATTGCATGATATAAAAGGTAGGGTGCTATAAGTGCTATGGTAGTGCATAGCAGAGGAATCCAATTTGAACTTGGGAAATGAAGAAAAGTATCCCAAATTAAGTTGTATCTACATAGGGATTTGAAAGATAAGTAGATGTTAGCCTGATGAACAGAGTGGAGAAGAATGTTCTGGGTAGAGAAACTAGTTCTGAAGTTGAGAGAGTGCATGAGTCATAAAGGATTGAGAAATTGAGTGGGAGTATGAATCCTATAGGAAATTTTTAAAAGTTCCGAATGATTCTGGAAATAATTTTTTTTAAAAAAACAGAGCTGGAGAGATAAATAGCACCGATGATGAAAAGTTGCACAAAAAGTGCTAGCCAAATATGACCTCATTTTAAGGCAATCAGAAGTCTTTGAAAGATTTTTCAATATGGAACATATTTGCATATGAACTAAGAATTTTATGAAAATAATGGACATTTTTGGCACCAGCAGGGTGTTCAGGGAGTTGTTTTAGATGGGCAAAGAGTGCTATGCCCACACATATCCATAATTTAAACAGACATTAAAAACCTATTGTCAGGAGAATTGCAGATATTCTATTTAATCCTATTTTACCAGGCTGCAATTTACCTCTTGTTGTCTTCATCTTATGAATAAGGACACCTGTTTGCAGAGTGGTAAATGCATAGCCCATGATTACACAGCTAGAAAGTGGTGGAACACAGACTAGAACTCAAATCTTTAACTCCAAAATCTAGACCATTAACTTAACTCCATCATACTTTCTAGCCAAATATGAGGAGAAGCTGAACCATTTAACCCAAGGTTAATTGGTCCAAATTTCAAATTCAAGTGAATGCATGTCAGTTGCATTTAAGCCAAGATGATTTGCTTTTAGCACTCAAGGATTTTGGAATCTTTTGCCATTTTATGAACATGGACTTATAATTACTGTCTGCTTTTTGCAGCAGTTGTAAAATTGTTCCCATTTACCCTGTAGAATGGCCATATATTCAAATATGCATGTATATATCCATAGATATATAAAAATCCATGAATTCTCCTTCTCTCTGGAAAGACATATATTCTGGCAGTCTTCAAGGCCTTTCTCACACACTTCTAGTTCTGGGACTCACTGGTTTTATTGGAGTAACATTATACTATAGGCCTGTACAGTAGAATGATGTATCATAGTAATTCTAACGCAGTTATTCTAGTATGATTTAGATTGTAATCCAAAAGCATTATCTAGATATAACACTAAAGCAATCTCTGAGGAAATTTTGTTCATTCCAGCAGGGAAAGGAAAGTCCTATTTCATGCATGAATTATTAAAAATGTACTTAAAGGGGTAGCAACCCTTTTAATTTGGCAAAGTTCATTGTTTTAATTGGTAAAAATGACAAATGACCTAAATCTCACAGTATCCAGAGCCAACAGAAACAAAAGAAAAGGAAGCAAAAAGTGCAAACTTGACCTAGGACTGGGCTGTGCCTCTATAAGAATGGGAAAAATTCTACCAATCGTTTAATAGAGCTACCAATTAGTGTTCTACTCCATAAAAGAGACTATAAATTTAAAAGGATTTCCCCACAATTAAGGCACTTCACAAAGTGCCTAAGAGTGTAAACACAGGCATGTTCATTTTATAAGACGCTTCTCAAAGAAAATAATGCTTCATGCCCTTATAAGTGACTGGGCATGCCATTAAAGCAGGTGAAAAACTTAGTGGATCAGTGTTTGCTCATATTAAGATGGAAACACCATGGTCTCCAGATTTCAGTACTTACAGTTTCATCTTGGTGACATTTCTTTTATTAGAGTTTAACCAGCTAATAACAAATCACAAGGCACTCGAGTAGCTTCTGTTCCACAGCCCAATACTTGTAAGAATATCCAATCATCCTCTCTGTTTCCTTCAGAACAATAAATACAAAAAAGAGATTGGGTCAAGAAAATACAAATAAACAATTTAGAACAACATTTAGACCCCACAAATACACAGAAATCATGTGACTGTTTGCTTTTACTTTTGCAGTACAAATCCAAGTTAAAAATCGGAATCTGTAGGGATATGGTCCTCACAGTTAAAGGCTGATCACCTATTAAGCACATAGGAACACCCATGGGGCAGTTTTATTCCTCATCTTTTTATTATAAAAGTTTCCAGACATTCAGGTGAGTTTAAAGAATAGTTTAATAGACATCTGTATACACTCCACCTGGATTTAACATTATTAGAATTTTACATATTTGATATTAATGTATATACACAAACACACAAATAGAGCAATAGTAGCTTTTGCTGCTAACCAATATCTCTAGTCAGCCATCTTGCCCCCAAAGTTATTTTCTGCAAACAGAAAATTAACTCTAAAGGCTTGATTGTATTCAAGTTAAAGTTTTTACAAGACTATTTTTTTCATTGGAGGTGCTTTTTAATTGCATCATACCATGCGGCACATATATCAGCATGTCACAATATTAGTGATGCTAATCTGGATCACTCATTTAAAGTGATAACCTATAGGATTTATCTTTTTATATTTTTTATATTTTTTTATTATAGTTTAATTTATTGTGATAGATGCAGAAATGTTCTAGATCTGCATTCCCCAAACCCCAGGCCGTGACTTGGTACTGGTCTGTGGCCTGTTAGGAAAACAAGGTTGTGCTTGACCACCTGAGCTCCCTCTTCCCCTTGCCCATTCCCCCCACCCCATGAGAAAATCGGTCCCTGGTGCCAAAAAGGTTGGGGACTACCATTCTAGATGTCCAATACTATCATTTAAAACTATTAATGTTCATGCATACTTTATTTTTTGTGCAATATGAACATTTGTGTATAGTCTATAATATTGCCATGACACAGAGATAGCATTTGCTCCAAAATAAAGTAAAAAAAATTGTTATTGTACTTATTCCCAATATATTTATTAATTTTAGTAGCAATCCTGTTATTGGAACAGAGTGACAGTTCTACATTTATAAGATGTCAGTGGCAGCGATATAAGATTTACAAGATGTTCAGTGACTTCCATCTGGGTGGCACTGGAGCATCTGCCAGTGCATATGATCAAGCAGAGGACACAGATCCCAAGTGCTGAAAGCAGCAGTCTGACTCTCATCCTGTTGGGTAAACAGTATATTTTTGTCTCCACCAACATATCAGTGAAACTAAAATAAATTTATACCAATCAAATTAGCTTCTAAAAATAGTTACAAGTTTATTTTTAACACCTGGGATGTTAATATAGACATGACCAATTATAAGACATCACTTTTCTGGCATTTAAATGCTACTATTTACTTGATCTATGAAAAGCTTATATACTGCTCTGAGTAACCATTTCTCTGGAAAACAGAGTAGCTCATGGCCACTGAAGTTAGATTTCTCCATTTAAGTTTCCACATGCCAGTTATTAAGTTTGTTCTGTTTCTTCCATTTAATGTTTAATGGTGTATACCTTGCACACTCTGGCTTTGTCACAAAAAGAACTGAAAAAAATAAATAGAGATAAATCAACAGGAATTCACCATTTCTGTTGTTTATTGGGTTTATCGTTGTTCATTAATTAGACCTAACCTTCTTTAAAATCAAAGAATCATACCTGCTTTCAGAGGCAAAGCATAACATGATAAAAATATAGAGAAATAAAGCAATTGAAAGAAAGAATAACAATTTTAATCGGAAAAAAGATTACAGTCAATAGCAAGAGTAATAGGTAGAAATTTCAATTCTAGCCAATATCGGAGCACAAACTACCATAGTGTATTTTCCCAACCAAAGCTAAGGGAAGCTGGCTTAGTTAGGGAGGCACAGTACCACATACTGAAAAATGTTGGACAGTGGCAAATAAAGGGTTTTTTTTCAATGCTAAGGTAATAATGTATCATGAGTTTATGAAGTAGAAAGCTGACTGTTTAGATGCTCTTACAACTACCATTATTTATTTGGTGGTTTATAATTGATAATGATATCTTGTTAAAAATCTTTGAAAATGCTGACAATTATTAAATTATCAACAAATTGTGGAAATAATTAGAAATAACACTCAACAAAATCTTTTAAAATTATTGAGAATTAGTAAAAGATGAGTCCTTTAGAAATATATTCTCCTGTGAATTTTGTTTGTTCAAGGAATATGTTGTATTAAAATTAATTAAGTTTGACCTTAGCCAAATATAGAAATGAACCAGGTTTATTGATGGCCTTTAGAAACCCAAGGCATCCCATATCTATCATCATGGTCTGCCAGTGTTCCTTACACTACTGTGGCGACATGGCACAAGTTAAAAATGAGATAGGCTTGGTCAGAGCATGTGCATTTGAATCTGAAACATCATTTGAAATCATTGTTGCATTTTAGTTAAGTCCTTTTACTTCTTTCAAAAGCCTTCAGAAACTCTTTCTTGCTCATTAGTTTTCTCCTTTATTGTAGACAAAATTGGGAGACAGGGTAGTATGACAGCAAATGTGTGCGCTTTGCAGCTAGCCCTGCTACACTCCTACCATTCTTTTAACTACTTGGTCTTGGACAAAGTGTTTAACCATTTTAAGCCTCCACTTCCTCATCCTGGAAATGGAGTTATGTACCCTTACCTTTGAGATTGTACACAGGATTAAACATGTTTATAATGTGTGGCACACAGCAGGTACTCATTAAATGGTAGTAGGAGCTGTTGATTCTGCATCTGTCAGTCATTTATATTATTATTACAGGTACATTTTTACTCAAGATATTACTAGATTTTTTGTTCTCTTCTTGACCTTAGGAATATTAAACATTGCACAGAACTTGACAGCTGAGAAAAATCTTGGAGATTATATAGCTAAGTAGTGTGAACACGTGAGGCAACAGAATTTACATATATAAAAGAAACATCAGGGCAGACCTTTGGTTAAAGCAAACAAGGGGCCAGGATCCCCATCTGCTTAGGTTCTACCTTGTTACGTGTACAGAGACCCCTGAAGCCATTTAGCAGGATTCTAAATGTATAAGAAACGTATTTTTGAAAACATTACTCTAGTTGAAAAGGTTTATTTTGCATATATTGAAATTGATTCAGAAATATGAAATATCACAAATCCTACAATTAATAAATATTAAAATGGATATTAGATATAGATATTGCAAGCTACAGGATACCTTCCTCTATTCTACAATGTCTCTCTATTGTGGACCTTTGTATTCATATTCATCAGTAACATTTCACGTGCTGCCACTTCTTTATGCTAACTCAAACATGCATGTAGATTGGAAATTTTTATTCTTTTTGACAGAAGAAACACCTTAAGTACAGAGTAGTTAAGAATTTTAACAAGAGATATAACATACAACTATCTGAAAATGCTTCATTAAAAAAACATCAATCAGCATAACCACATTGTCTTTATATAAACATGTATGAACTAAAAGATATTTTTGCCACATATAACATTTCTCACTTTATTCATAGGAATAAGTATTAAAAAGCAAATCCCTTATACCACGACAATAACTACTTTAGTTTGCATCTTTAAAAGTATAAACATTCTCTTACACAGTCACAAAGACATTATCACACTTCACTATTAACACTTAGTCCTTGTTTTCTTTTTCTAGTTTTTCGAGTTTAAAATAAACAATGGCTTTCAATGTAAAAGCAAACTTTACTATGTCAGACTCTATCCTACAATAGCACTGAAACATGTTGCAGACCAAAAAGATTACTTCACACTCATTTAAATGAAAATAAGTATTTGTAGCTCTGTAAACATATAAAATACTCATGGCAGATTCAAGTACTAGTTTATAGAACATAAGATTTAATAAGTCAAGGACCACCTTTTTAATGTATGTGTATAGGATTCAACACACCATCATAAAAGTATTAGAATGCATTGCCATAAATTATTTTGATGATAATTTAGAGTATAATTATTTTGATTCAGAGATAAATATTTAAGCCATATGTATTCACATTTTATTTTATATTAAATAGCATAGGTATCTGATCACATGAAAAAAATCAATCAATAGCATACCTATATAATAGTCTCAGTAGGAATTTTGACTTCTGAAAGCATTGCTTTTGGTCAGATAATTCTTTGTATTGCATAAATACACTTATTAAACCATGTAAAATCATCATTTTAAGGTCAAATAGACAAAATCTGTTAAGTTGGGATTTCTAATGATGTTCTCTGTAACAGTCAGGGTTGGGTTTTAAGAATGAATAATATAAATTATTCTTTATTTCACACTAATAAAAGTCTTTAACACATAAAATTAAAGTTACACAACTATTGGAAGTACTGTGGGAGCAAAGAATAGGGAAAACTGTGCCAATGGTCCAGAAGCAATGTAGGGCTCTCAAGAACGTGCTCCTGTGCAGCTGGAAATGCAACAACCTCATAAGGAATCTTCTAGGAAACTCGCCCAAAAGTTGCTTTGAATATTATAAGCCACCAAAGATCTATTTCAGTATGGAGTAAATAAGCATATGATTCTCTAGGAGCCATTGCTTGGGCAGCCAAAGTGAGTGATTGATGGTAACTTTCCAGGAAGCTTCTGTGAACTTAAGGTCTGCCATATGCCTGTGCTGCTGCCTTGCTCCATCCAGACAATAATGGCCTCTTCTATTTTAAAGCCTTCTAAATCTCATAAGGGTATCTCATTGGGACATTCTAGTCAGGAACAATATGGGGAAGGATGTTCTGAAAAAGCAATTCTTGTTTTTCTTCCAGGAAGGAGTGGTAGTGATGTTGAGCTGTCAACATACACTCATAGACCGTTGATAGTAGACTGTTGTTTTTCACTCTCCTTTGGTTTATCTTACTGAATATATATTCCTTCTGATATCTTCTTGAATGAATAAATGGTGGAAAATAAACCAGACATGTGCATTGATGTTTTTCTTAATTTTTTTTTAAATAGAGGGATGACACAAGATAGTGAAAGTAGCATTGAAGATATGAGACATGGCTTCCAGCCTGTTAGTCATTTAAGCTCTCTGAGCTTTGGTATGTTCATCTACTAATTAAGGATAATCAGATCTGCTTGCCATCACTTATTACAATGGTTTGCTTTAAAAATCACAGAAATGATGTGTGTTTATGTTACACTGCTACACAGATGTCAGAGAAGTGAAGGATTCCCTTTCAATAGTGCAAGGTAAAACAATGCACACATTTAGAAAAAACTCTTGGGCCATCAATAATCGATCACATTGTCCAAAACAGTATCTAACATTCAAAAGGTTTCTCTCCTCAGCTTCTTAAGGACTAGCTGATGATTATCTTTAAAACCACTTATCTGAGTCATGGGTGTAAAGGAAGCAAGGCTGTCTTTGTTCTCCCTTTGCAAAAGTTTATCCAAAGTAAAATTGAGGAAAAACACCTACTGCATCTCAAGCTAGGCATGACCAATCATTTATACCTAACTTTATCATTCACTGAGCAAACATACATTGAGAAATTAGTTTCACCCACTGAGTGAGAAGCAGCCTGGGGAAACAGTTAAATGGAATATTAACAAGTATAAACAGATTATATAATGTAGAGTAATATCCAGAAAATCTCAGAAAGTACATGAGAGTGATTTCCTGTACTCTTCACTGAAGTCATCTATGATGTGATGTGCAATAACTTCAGCCTTAGGTCTACTTCTCATAGATGCAAACACACTGATGTACTTCCTGAGGTTCTTCCATTTTCTTCTTGAGGCCACTTTTTCCAGCTTCCTGGGGAACTGCCCAGAGAAGCAAGTGGGCTTTTCTGTCTCTCAACTTCTATACCAATCTCTTTAATTTCAGAGAAATTTCTTCTTAAAGATTTCTGTTGTTCATAAAGACATTTCTAATAAAATAATTTTAGTAAATGTAAGATTTTATAAAGGAAAATAGCTTCTAGAAGTTTCTTTTTTGTGCTTTAAAAAAATAACATAACTAATCAAATTAAAACCTAAGGGTTAAAAATGGAAATTAATAAATTAAAAGTTGAAAAATACTTGGCTATACTCTTTGAATAGAGTCAGTAGGACAAGGGGAAGGAATATACATGCAACATAACATCTTGGTGAATTTTTCTACTGTGTCTACTGGTGTAGAAATACTGAGAGTGGGAGTTTGTGCTGAGGAATGGCATTGAGAAGATAAAAATAAAGGGGAAGAAATAGTCATTATTTTATGATAGAATACATACATAAAGATAAATTGCAAAGGACAGGAGAAAGGAGAGGAAAGAATCAAGATCAGAATATGGTAGGTTCAGTTTGAATGTGCTGAGATTGATTTGCTTTCTTTCAGAAATTATGCTTGGAAAAAGTACAAATTCCCATGAATATTTCTTTGAGTAAACAAATGTACAGCCATCTTTTTTTTTTTTTTTTTGAGCCATGTCTCCTTTTCTATTTTACATATGAGGACAAGCTATATAACCCATCAGGGCCTTATGTGTGAGAAAGATTCTGAGCACCATGCATCCAAGGCACAACTTCTAGCTGCCTTTCATACTGTCACCAAATGTCCTTCATGGTAACTGGTGATTCTCAAATCTTTGATCTTGAATCAGCTTTTGAGGGCACAGACACAAGGCACTTCTTAAATAATGCAGCTAGTGCAATCTCCTAGACAAATGGCAAATTAATCAGTCTCTAAATCCTTGTTTTTTGAAGACTTGTGCATTTTTAAAGAAGACGGAGTAATTGTTTAGTGACTTGGTGCCATTGATTTTCATTATGGATGGTGTTGGCTGGGTCTGTGTCAGGTCATCAGGGAGAGATAGCCTCTGCATAGCTAAATAAAAGAGGCACTTCTTATTTCATATTCACAAAAAGAAACCCAATCCTTGAAGAAGTTTTCATGACCTTTCCTTAAGAACAACTTTTGTCCATTGCATGATTTTTCAGGAAATGATGACAAAAATCTCTCAGCACAGAAATCAACAGTATATCTTGGCTTGAGTGGTACAAAATATTTGCCACCTGGGACAATTTTAAAAGAAGGATGAGTCTGAAACAATATGAACAACATGATTTAAAATATTCTATTGAAATCCATAGTGAATTTAAAGCTATCGTTGAACATACTTAGAATAGAACAATCAAATCAAATGAACACTACTTCCTTCAGCCGACAGAGAAAGCACAAGTTTTGTGTTTTCGGAAGTTCCATTTAAGTTAGGAGGTCTGCTATTTTATGAAGGTTTAACTGAAAATTGCATCTACTGATACCGAATTGATTACAGTTAAAATGTCTCTTCTTAGTCCCAAGATAGCTATCCTTTCTGATATTTTGTAGATGGGATTCATACACATTTGACTTGGACATGAAATTGCTTTAAATTTATATCCAACTTTCTCTCATCCTTCCCCAATTTGCTGAAAGCTTGGTTAAACTTTGTTCACTTTTGATTCAGGTTCTTTTTTTACTTTAAATATAACCAAATGTATTCATTTATTCCCCAGTCTGTAATTTATTTAGTGTGTGTAGACTTTGGCATCAAAATTTCTGTAAATGAAATGTTTTCAGAGGCTTCAATTGTTTTGAAATGAGATCTATAATTTCTATGTTTCACGGTGACTGATTCTTTTTTTATATATATAAGAAATAACACAGTTGTTATGTCATGGCAACTCATTGAATTAACTCAGAGAAAAGTCTGACTTTCAAATAATGTTTGCCTTGATTTTTTAAATATATATGCCACAGCAATTCTCTCTTTTAATGATAACTAAATGATATGAGTGTATGAACTATAATACAGCTTAGAAAAAGAAAGAAGTTGTGCTTTGCTAGCATGAGGTGTTTGTGGAGGATCTTCTAATATATTTAATAATTCTCCTCTAAATATAGTCATCAAGAACTTTTAAATTAATGCCTCAATTATGGAAAAAGGAAGCACTCACACATAAATGCAAGTGATGTTATCCTATTATATTGCAGAAAACTTGGCAGGTAATATAAGCATCTACAAAGGTATTTGATTCATTGACCAAATATGAATTATATAGATATTAATCAATACCTATTTAGAAGAGTATTAACCATATTTCATGCTTTTAGTGTTATACTCATTATAAGTGCCAAGATATCAAATAATGGCTGTGTCATCTTCATTAGTTCAATGAAGATAAAATTAATATTATCTTGACTATCTGCTTGAATATTTTCCAGAGAGGAAAGCAAACATTGGGATTTCTATCTGAAATATCTAATTTCTGGTACATTCTAGACAGTGCTAAGTTTTTGTGGCAGGAGTCCACTTTTTTAATTGACAATTATTATCTCAGAGAAGCTCTCAACTATGAGGACTGAAGTAGATGTTTTCAGAGAGGGGGAGGATAGATTCTAATTTCATTGTCTTCCAAGTTATTTTATGTATTCATTATTCACATTTTACCCTATGTTTAATATCAGAACCCCCTCTACCACGTTGGGTGCAAAATTTTGTCCTGTATAATAAGAAAAATAATTCTTTAGGAGTACTCCCAAAATTCAATGTAATAGTTATGTCATTAAAAACATTTGATGGAGAATAAGACTGGTGCTTTTAGGTGTGTCAGTCAGTGATGTTTTAATACAAGATTATTTGGCAGTCATTTTCTCCCTGTGATATAAATGAAGTATTCTAGAGTAATGAGTAATGACTGCATTGGGGACAGCAGTCAAAATAACTTTGTGACAAAAATAGATTCTGCTTTTTTATTCTTGATAACAGGTTGCAAATCCATTGCATTATCGGAGAGAGAAAGAGAGAGAGAGAGAGAGAGAGAGAGAGAGAGAGACATGGAAAAGGGAGAGGGGAAAGGAAAGAAGGAAAATAGGAGAACAAATGTAAATTTGAGGAGGCCTACTTTGCATTTCTATGCTTAGCAATACACAAGCATAATAATTGGATGATTAATGAATAAATTAAGAATGAATTTATAATCTTAAAACCATATTTATAGTGATAAAGTATTTTGCTATGTGAATTACTATCTCCAAAGTTTATTTGATTTTGTTAATATGCCTCCCTTATACAACTAACAGACAAGATGAAAGAGAAGGTTCCCTCTAACCTACTGATGAATATGTTCTATTTTATTTGGAATGTATAAAAGAGAATATGTAGTAAAATAATATCATCCATTACTTCACTTGCTCAATAGAGGCTTTTCTATATACATCTATATAGAACACAGTGACATAAATTAACTATTGGTAATTGGTGACATAAAATATTTGTCGGTAATTCATTGCTATAAAATTTACACCACACAAACACACATTAGAAATATTGGCCATATGGGTAAAATGGTGTCGATGGGATATCTCAGAGGCCTTGCACAAAGAAGGAACCCAAAGTGTGTGTGTTTTTATCTTTCTGTGTGAGAGAAAAATTTACTGATTTGTCAAAGTAAAAAATGAAGCTGTATCCTGAAGCCTAAAGATCCAAAGAACTTATCAGACTAGAGGAGAGATCCTAAAGCTCGTGTCTTGAAGATGATCTCAAAAGCATACAATGTGAGAATGATTGGCTGCTTATACTGTGGATATTAACAATTTTTATAAGTTGTTATGATCTCAGGGAGGAGATAACCAGTCAGACTTTTTAGGGGCAGAGGCCAATGGGAGAGATAGTGATGAAAGAACATAAAACAATATATATTTGGATATTCTGAATTCAAGTAAAATGTCTAAATAATCATATATATGTATGTATGTATTGGAGAAAATATTGTCAAATTAACTAGAACCAGCCTCTTCTTATCTTCATATATGCCTACTGTTTCATATCAAATCTCAGTAATATGCTACTTGTTGATCTCTATTATTAGACTGTAAGTTCCCTGAGGATAATGCCTCTTAGTCCTCTTTTCCATTTACAAGAGAGTTAACGTAGTTTATTAAGATGCCTAAGAAAATTTGAGTTAGATAAAGATGGGTTTCAAACTCCAGAAATGCCATTTATTAGTTGTGCAAATGTAGGCAAGTTATTGACCTCTCTGAACATCATATTCTTTATTTGTAAAATTTATCTTGCAGAAGTGTGAGTTTTAGAGGTAATGTAAATAAAATGGGTAGTATTTCTTATCATTTGAAATAGTGTTTAGTGTTTGGTACATATATTGAATATTCACAGTGCTTGGCTCTTAGTAGGCACTGTATTCATCCTTTTCTAAATAAATTTGATTCACTGAATGACTTATTTTGTGTTTCCTCAAAAGCATAGCTGGAGACAAGGAAGTAGTGGCACCTGTTCCTTCCCAAGGGATTTAAATCAACTGAACTTCTGGAACAAGCAACTTCGTATGGATTTGAAGAAAGCCATGGGGCAGAAATACATATAGAGCAGACTTAGGGAGAGTCTGTCAGTATATGTGGAACTGTCCATTGCTGTGGTGCTGAAATCACAAGCGGGCTTAGTGGATGTGGGGACACAGAACGCAAAGTGTCTTCCAGAACAAATAAATCATGACATTTGTGCTTAGGTTTTCAAAAGCATAAAATAAATATTTGGAGAGGAAATACATTTTTTGATTTTTATTTGTATCCCTCATGACTAGCACAGTTTCTGGCACATATTAATACTTCAAAAGATTTTGTTAGATTAAGTTACATTAATCTACTGATAGTGTCCTACAGCACTACTAATAAATACATGTAGAAAATTTAGTGTAAAGGACAGCATACTATTCTTCTAAATTAGCTCAGCATTTCAATATTGTTGCTGAAATAATCCTCATAACTCTATTGGTTTTTCATTATGATCTTTAATATCTTTTTGGATTGCCTAAGTATAATACACTTGGTAGGTAATCAATGATAAAATCCCACCATATTATAGACTATAAAACATGTTTTGTGATTACCTTAAAGAGATTTATAGCAGAGTTCTAATGGATTTATAATCATGAAAACTTGCAAATACAAAAATGCCATTTTTAACAGAAATGAAAACAATTACTAAAACACTTCTTTGAGAATAAGATTTGTTTATACCACCTGCAAGGCGATATCTTTTTATTTTAGGTATGCCCTAATATAAGAAGCCTTCTTCAAAGGTATATGCATAGGATAATTTTATTCTTAACTATGAACTCAAGCTTGTTTAACTTTTTTTGTCTCATTTTTTCATCTCATTTTTTCAAGTCTCTTTAGAGATGAAAATATTAATCATAATCTCCTACTCTGAATTAAAATAGTTTCTCTTAAGTACAGTTTTGCATTTGAATTTCAATAAATTTTCGTAAGGGAGTATCTAAGCTTGGCAGCTCTGTGCAGTAACATTATTTTTTCAAACAAATTTTGTATGAGGGAATTATGGTCATTCCTGCACAATAGATTTGTGCTGTGAGAAAAGAAGGGATGATCACCTGTTGTCTTACAAAAAAAAGTGGAGTTGTTAGAAGACATGCAAAATGTATAGTGTTATCCTTAAATTACAGAGTTTAGGTATGATGTTTGGAGAAACAGTTTCAACAATACGAATAATATTATCTCCTGCAAAAACATGTGCAATTTCAAAGCAACAGTTTGGGAGATGATAATCTTTTGTCTGATCCTCAGAACTATGTATGTCAGAGTTTTGTGTTGCTGTTGATTGTTGTTTCATTTAGTTTTATTTAAGAATCAGGTTACCAGATAAATCACTAAGACAGGAATGAATTTGAAATTAGGATCCCTGAAGTTTTTTTGTATCATCTGAAATCCCTCGTCAAAACCCCTAATAATAACTGTATCTAGTTTATGCAATATAATGGCTGAGATAGAACATGTTGAAAGAGATCTCAAAGCAGTAAGCTTATAATAATAAGTGTAGACAATACTAAACTTCCTTATTATTGTGTTATTTTAATATAATAAACAACTGATTTTTTCCTAAGTTTACCTTAATATAAAACAAAAATGCAGAATACAAATACATATTAATATGATAGTTTGTGGAAAATTTTAATGCTTCTATGTAAACAAATACTGATTTGCAATGTCCTTTATAGTAAGACTAATTTGAGAGGCTAATTACTCATAGAAGGTGAATTTTTACTTTTGACATTAGTATAGATGTTATATGTACACTAGTAAAACAATATTCCTATATCTCTATTAGTTAAACAGTCTTATTGGGGGCTCAGCCACATTCTTGTAATTCAGTTGTATCCAGTTAGGCCTATTAACAGGAAAATCCTTTTGACTCAGGCTTGTGTAGAGTGGGAACAATATCCAAGCATGGAATTTCTGTTCCCTAGGAAAAAAACAGCTATTCTGCAAGACTACAATGAAAAGAACTACAATTTGTGTTCTTCTAAAACTCCTTTTGGACACCTTCCACCTCTGCCCTAATATAAGTAGCCCTTCCCAAATGTCTTTTCCTTGGCTATATAGGAAACTTCATTTCACCTCCTCTCCAATCATTATTGCAGTTATCATTTTGATCTTACCTATACTAAATGTTGTCTCTATCCTTGCCTTCAGAGCTCTTCTCATCTAGTTTGGAATATTGGACTTGCTCAAACATGGCTTACAATTCAACAATAATTGGAGTCAATACTTATTGAGCCTAATGGTTCTTATATTACAGCCATACCCTCATTCAGAGAAAATGGTGCAAAGTGTTTGAGAAAAAAATTACTTAAAGATTTTTTAACTGTACGTATTAAATTTGTAATGATCAACTTTGGAAAATACCATTTGTTTCTCTACACTTCTTTACATCCCTGCTTACTCTATACCTCACATAAAAATGACCTCACCTTTATTTGTGTGTCAACTTTTCTCAGCAAACTACTATCATCATATTTATTTGAATACTTATATGTCTTTTCCTAGTTCATTAAAATTTCCTCAAATTTGATGAGAATGTAACCTCTTTACCTATCTCAATATATGACAAAGAGTGGCTGTTAGATAATCTTTACTTAAAAGAATGAAATAGGAGGGCAAATGTACCATTGTGTCTTTTAAGATAATAGTTACATAATTTTGCCTAAGATGAGTTTTTATTTCCCTTATTTACACACTTTTTTCTTGAGGCCTTTAAAAAGGTGTTTTGTTAGCCATTTTGGCATCTATGTATCACAGGTAAAAAGATGCCTACAGTTTAATTTTAACGGAATTTTCTCTAACTTACCAAATGATCCATGTGTCTCACAAATTTTTGAGGAACTTGGAATGTTGATACTTTCCATTTTTTGAATTTATATTTACTTTTCTTTTTTTATCCTTTTTAATTGGTGTTGATACACTTGGTTGTTTCTTTCTTTCTTTTTCCTTTTTCTCTTAGTGTTGATTTTTTTTTTTTTTTAGTTTACGTACAAATGCACTTTTATTGTTCCTCTACCAGGAGTGGTGCTGATACCTTAAAATAACATTTGAGAATGTACAGAGATATTTATGATTATCAGAATATCTGGGAATATTACTGGCCTTCAGATCCCAGTATCCCTGAGATAATATACATCCTTTACTACTGGTAACTCTCTTGAAAAATGAAGAGTTTCACCTCCCTAAAGTGCCAAGAGTATTCCACTGAATAAAATTCTATAATATCTTGAAATAGAAATCAACATTCATTGGTTACCTATATTGTGAAAGTCATTGTGTTTGAACTTTGGAGGTGGGAAAAGACTGGGGGAGATGCAGAAATGTTTAAAGTATGACTTCTTTTACTGAAAGAGTTTAAAATCCACTTATATTATAAGACTATAGAGAACAAGATAGCCAAAAACATTAAAATTAGTATGTTCAGATGTTTTACCATTACTTGTTGTTGCTAGCTCACTCCATGTTATAACTTGCACTCAATGAGTCAATGTAAGTGATGTATGACAAAGCTTGCAGCATCAAGAAGCGCATGTTTTGAGGGACCTCAGATAGACTACTAAGATTGTAGAGAATGTGTTCGTGTTATGGAAGAATGTTCACTTTCTGTATAGCTCTGCTGATCATACACAAGGTTACTCTCTGGGGTGTTAGGTACTATGTTGCTGGAATTGGACAATATGAGAAGAGGGGTTAAATCAGGCATAAATTTGTATAGTATTTTACTAAACAGCAATTTTATAAAAATTATGTTAAAATAAACATATTCATTGCTACCAATTAAATTACAAAATTCAAATGAGTTTTAAACATAAAAGAGGTGACTGTGAAGACATTTAATTCTTATGAGAAGCTGCTTTCTTATATCCTTAGACTTAAGGTTGTATATATTTAGACTCCTCTGTTGTAAAAGGACATTTGGTAGAAAATTTTAAGGTAGTTATCTGATGGCCTTCTAATCAAGCATTTCATTGTGAAAAAATAAGTCTTCATGCAAGAATGGAAGAATAGAATGATGAATGCCAATGAGCCCTTTTAATATTTGTCAACCCAATCCTCAGCTCTCTTCGATTATGGTAGAATTGCTATGCTCCTCAAGGAAGTGTTGACAAATGGTTTGAAGAAGAGAGGCGATTGAACTACCTCTCTGAGATTTGTAGGCCCATCCTGATGAATCAGACGAACTTTTAAACAGACAATAAGCTCAGTCCCCCAAATCACTTTTCTAAAGGGAATAGGCTTTCTTTTTAGTATAGAAAACTAAACCCTTGAAAATAGGTGTATTTCTGGCATCCATGAGCATGAAGGTCCTCAAATCATAAATAGCTCAGGGGAATAAGGAACACTGGGGGACTCCTGGACAAATTGGTAAGACAATGTAGACTATGAGTAACCACTATCTGTATGTTGCTTGGTTGATCCAGATAACAAAGTATATAGATGACTTGTAAATGAATACTTAATGGCTGCTAACTGAAAAATTATAAATAAAACTGATGATTATTCAAATAGGACTGACGAGTAAAGCATCAAAAGTAACTGTCTGCTAAGGTTTTTTTTTTAACTACTACCATATTTGCTAAAACCAAAAAGAAGGTGTTTAAAATCCATATAATTTTATGTATAACTACTTACATAGAGCCTTGTGGGTGGGAATAGACACTGGAGAAATTTATTATGTCTTATTATGTTTTGATTCTAAACATGCTTTTCTTCTTAGTAGGATGGTTAATAGTAATATTTTAGTTCTAGTATATATATATATTTGTATCCAATATTTGTTGAATATTTGGATTTTTAAAAAAGAAATTCTGAAAGATGCAGGGTTCTGAGTGAAGATGAACTACTTCTATGGATTAGTGACTGATTTTAAATCTTATACCCAGAGTAGTAGGTCACAGGGCATCTAAAATTTTATTTTCAAATGTTCCTTTAAAAAATGATGTCATAGCAATTCGTCAGGCACACAATTTCAAGGGCATCAAGGATTTTCAGACAAGATTGATCTGCTATTTCTTGATTTTAATGAATAATTTATCATTGCTATTAATATTACTATGAATTTTCCTTAGTTTTACTAACTCTAGAATGAAAATAACACCTTCATCCCAAGGTTTCTTTGTGAAACCTTGTGAAAGAAGTAAATAGCAAGCATAGTATTGTCTTGTCTATAATTCCTATACTTTTTCCTACCCTGCAGCTCAAGCAACTACAAGTTATTTGTATTTCAAAATCACCTAAATCAGGAACTTTACAAGATGCTGCCAGTATATAGTTCAATGTTTTTATTTTCTCCGTGTACCCATTGTGCTTTGAATATTTGCATACATCTGCAAAATATAGCAATCAACAGATATTTATCAATGACCTATTGTGATTCAGGTACCGTGGTGGTCAGTGGGAAGGTAACATGATTATGGCATAACTCTGTCTTCTAAGATCCCGCCAGTGGAACATCGTAGTTAGGGAGGGAAAATGAGCACAGAAACTATAAGAGAATTTTTAAATGTTACAGCAACTATAAGAAATATGCACAATATGTTTGGAAGGAAAGCATAAGTAGCACCTCTTTTGGCTTACATGTCTGTGTAGAATGGGACGGTGGGCAATTTATAGAGAATATTATTTGGAGATCCTGCATCTTAAAGAGTAAAAAGGATTTAGTCTGGGGGAGAGGGAACTGCTTTATGTTGGAATAATCTGCTGAAGTTTTTACACTTTTCAGTATTGCCAAATCCAGCTGTTCCTTTCTCATCACCTAAGATCACTCATACTAATAAATAAGTTATCTGCTTTACAGTGGAGCTTAGGTGTAATTCCTGTTATCCAAATTATATGTTATCAAATTGAACTAAGACACATTACCCAGATATGGGTACCTAGAAAGGTAAGCAAGCTATGCAATCTTGTCAATCACTTCGAGCAGAGACAAGTCCCCTAAATCTTATAGTGACAATTTAAAAGAAAAAGATGAAAAGTAGAAAAAACGTTTGGCTTTCATAATCTTTCCTGCTATGGACAATTTTTTTATTAGCATTTAAGCTTTGGAAGTTCTGTTGATCTCTCTTCAAGCTAACTAAATTATTTTTTGCTAATAAGAGTCTAAACCCTTTTCTATATATTTGGAGAATGCTTCCTTATGAGTATTTCCAGAGAGTAGCTCCTACTGCCCATTATGAACACTAAAAATGGGAAATATTTGTTTGCTTTCTAACCAACACATGGGTGTGTGACCTACACTCCTCCATCAGACACACCATCCCAAACTTCACATTGAGAATGATGGATGCAAAGACGCAGATGCTGTGCAGAATCCATTCTGACAGCAGGTGGCAGCAGCAGTGGCAGTAGCACCCAGTTTGGCGATTTCTATGACTGTGAAAACAATGACAATGTTCTGCAGCAGAGGCTGAGATTATTACAGATGTGGCTGCTTAGCTTTCCCTGAATCCCTGACTATGTCTCAAGTTTTATTCAACAACTTTTCAGGCAATCCTGTGATTCTTTCAATTGATGTCTTTCATCCTTATAGCAGAAGAATATAGTTTCTTTTGCTTGAAAATGAGAACCAAAAGAGACTTAAATTAAGGAAGTCATGGATAATTGTTATTAATTTCATATCTTCCACATACGAGTATGCCAAGTATGGAAGAGTGTGGACCAGATAAATCCTGAAAACTTGTGCCAGCCATTTGTGACTGACAGGTACATCTTGCCGATTTTGTAAAGTGTCTGTTTTTAGATTTTATTATCTAAGTACATGCCTATGTTTCTAATATTGGTATTTAGTAGATTTTTTAAAGGTTTTATCCTGCCACATTTGTCCTAAAGAGGACCCAAGGAAAGTAATTTATAAAATTTATCCATTAAAGTTTTACTCCTGTCAGCCTTTGTAGTGAGAGCAATGAGAATTAGAACAAAGAGATGCTAGAGTAACTAGCTACCACAATTAATATTTATTGAATTCATACTATTTGTGAATCACTATGAGAAATGAATTATAGGAATTAATATCATTTAATCCTTAGTCAATCCTATGAGGAAGATACTACTATTTTTGTTTCATAGATGATAAAACTCATTATTAAACACTTAAATAATATGCCTAAGGTCAAATTGTGTGGAAAAGTCAGTATTTTAACCAAGGGCTATTTTCAGAACCTGAACTCTTGGCAAATGTACGCACTGTGAAGTATCAGGTTTCTTTGTCATCACTTTCCAAAGAGCTGTGGTGCTTCTTTCACACTTAAGCTCAGAAGTATGTGTTTGTTTTAGGAAGTTAGTGTTCTCTACTTGATAGGAAAACTATTTTGCTTTTTCCTAACAAGATTGCATCATTCTAATGGTTTTGGTTGGTTTTATTTGGTCAGTGGGAAGGAAATGATATGAGCTGCAATTTTTGAAGCCCAAATCAACTATCTTCATTCCAACATGCAAAAATAATTTTAAACAATTGCTCTGGCCTATTCTTAGGATGCAGGTCTAAGTAGATTATTTTTAAAGTTTCTTTTTTGCATACAATTGATGCGCTGATTGCTTAAAGTTTAATGAATACTAATAATATCTCACACAGAAACACTTTTTGTCTATGAAAAATATCTTATTAGAAGTGAGGAAAAATGGTGTAAAGATATTCTTATATTTCCTCTCCATGAATCTGCTCTGCTGAGAAGATATAGGGAGCAATGTTTTCACTATCCAGGAAGATTCTAATCTAACCTTGTAGTCAAATTATTGATTCTTTCACAAGAAATTATATAGTAATCAAGGATTTTATTTTAATGATGAAAATTTAGACAAAGATAAAAAATTGAAAAACCAATGGTAATAAATGCAAAGGTACTATAACAGCAATTTTTTTTTTTAACCTGAAACACCATTTTCAAACCACTACTAACATACAGATATGTAAAAACTCTCAACTTTTTGATGAAATGAACTTTGTGACCCACTGGTATTGAAGAACTGTCAGGAACCAGTGAGATGGCAACTGAGAAAAATGTCACAACACAGATGGAATCTTACAGTGATTTTCTTAAGGGGATACTAAAATATTGGGATTGAGTGACTTAAACAGATCCCAAAGGAATACCCATCTCTCAATGTGAACATGCTTCTCTGTGAAGGGCTCAGAAATATTAAACTCTATGATAAACAAAATAATAACCCATGAGGCAGTTCTCTATTTGACTTCTGAGAAGACATCTGAGTGTGGCCTTCAGAGTAAATGAGGTTTAAAAAAAACTATATTCCCTTGTGCTCGCTTCGGCAGCACATATACTAAAAACTATATTCCCAGATTTACTTTATTATAATTTATTGATATATATTTAGATAATGTAAGAAAAGGATGGTAGGTGGGTTAAGGCATGACTGTTACCAATGTAAGACAATGACAGGCTCATACGGTGGTTTGCTAGAGAGCTAGTTTTAAAACCTAATCCTTTGAGTTAAATCCCACCCCTCTGTATAGAAACATAAAAACACTTCTCGAGTTTCTAAGACTAATGATTTATTGAACAGCTACCACAGGAAATGCTAGTTTGGAAAGATAGAAAGCAGGTGGCAAACTTTTTCATCAGATCTTTTCAAGGAAAAGAAAATATTTGTGGGTATGATCACCAAGACTTAAATATGAATCTAGCAAAATGTATTGAGTACCTATTATGTACAAGAGACTGCGCTAGGTGCTGACACTTAAGTATGCATTTGTTTAAACTTTATGATAGTACACAGTTATTAATATGCATCAATATGAAAATTGATTGTTAACAGAATAGACTGAACCTCAGTTTCTTACCTTAACTTTAACAACTTTGTATGTACAAAAATGAAATTTGTTGAAAAAAGAACCAAACCTATTCTTTAGAATGGCAAATTCTAAGTAGCTTATTAAATAGTTAACTTACAAATAAACATGACAAACAATACATAATAACTTTAGTGTTAACAATAAACATCTCCTCACCATTCTAGTCTTTCTTCCCTTGATTGCTATTGCAGAAATATGTGCATAGCAGGAAATGTTGGAGGTGTAACTCTTATTGAATGTGCATTACACTCAGTTGTTGCCAAAAGCCATAGTAAAAATGCCTTTTACTTTGTTTCATGTCTTTAGAAGAGTGAGGGAAATTTTCTAGCCTGAATATTTTTAGGAAATATTTCTAAATGTATTCAAAGCTTTAGTTCTCAATGCTATTTTTAAATACATTGAATTGTATAATAACTGTAACAGCATGGCTTTGTTGTTTAACCTCAATTATGCCTGCTGCATTTGGGTGACAAGGGAAGGTACTAATGTGTCATATCAAAATTTGTCATCTTAGGTATTTCAAATAGAATAGAAGTCTTTGTGGGAAGGAAGGACAGACAATCTGGAAATTGTGAAAACGGTAGCAGAATATGTCTGCAAATAGCAATTAAGGTAAGGGCTTGAGGGGACATGGATGGGAATAGATGTTTTAAGTATTCTGATTTTTAAAGAAAGTTTTACCATTGTAGTTAGGGCTGACGTTTTTTGAAGTTTATAAAAGAGATTGAGAACATTTCACCCATCTTCCCTCATTCTCCATATAAAAATATATTCTCTCTCTCATAAGTCAAAGAAGTTTGGTAAAATTTTTCAATTGTGATTGGAGAAATGGTACTACATGTAACACATAGAAGGATAGCAAATTTCATCTGGTTGTTTATATTCAGGATTTAGTTTTTTTTTATTTCAGCATATTATGGGGGTACAAATGTTTAGGTTAAGTATATTGCCTTTGTCCCACCCGAGTCAGAGCTTCTAGCATGTCAATCCCCCAGATGGTGCTCACAGCACCCATTAGGTGTGTGTATACCCATCTCCACCTACCCCTTCCCATCTGTCTGACACCCAATAAATGTAATTACTATATGTGCACGTAAGTGTTGATCAGTTAATACCAATTTGATGGTGAGTACATAGGGTGCTTGTTTTTCCATTCCTGGGAAACTTTACTTAGTAAAATGGGTTCCAGCTCCATCCAGAATAATACTAGAGATGCTAGATCACCATTGTTTTTGTGGCTGAGTAGAACTCCATGGTATATATATACCACATTTTCTAAATCCACTCTTGTAATGATGGGC
Organism: Cheirogaleus medius; assembly: GCA_008086735.1. NCBI lineage: Eukaryota > Metazoa > Chordata > Mammalia > Primates > Cheirogaleidae > Cheirogaleus > Cheirogaleus medius. The sequence goes on along the minus strand of VBSM01003204.1, from coordinate 35,753,041 downwards.
ATTTGGGTTGTTTCCACATCTTTGCCATTGTGAATTGTGCTGCTATAAACATTCTAGTGAAGATGTCTTTTTTATAGAATGTCTTTTGTTCTTTTGGGTAGATGCCCAGAAATGGGATTGCTGGATCAAATGTAGTTCTACTTGCAGCTCTTTGAGGTATCTCCATATTACTTTCCACAGGGGTTGTACTAGTTTGCAGTCCCACCACCAGTGTATGAGTGTTCCTATCTCTCCGCATTGATGCCAACATTTATGGTTTTGGGACTTTTTGGTAAAGGCCATTCTCACTGGAGATAAGTGATATCTCATTGTGGTTTTGATTTGTATTTCCCTGATGATTAGAGATGTTGAGCATTTTTTCATATGTGTGTTGGTCATTAGTCAGTCTATCTTCTTTTGAAAAGTTTATGTTCATGTCCTTTGCCCACTTTTTGATAGGGTTGTTTGAATTTTTCTTGCTGATTTTCCTGAGTTCTGTATAGATTCTGGTTATCAGCCCTTTATTGGATGGGTAACACGTGAATATTTTCTCCCATTCTGTGGGTTGCCTGTTTGCTCTTGTGATACTTTCCTTGGTTGTGCAGAAGCTTTTTAATTTGATCAGGTCCCATTTATTTATTTTTGTTGTTGCTGTGATTGCCTTTGGGGTCTTTTTAAAATTCACTTTCAAATTGTAGTTTCAAAGTGATTATAGTGCTAAAATGTTTTTGCTTTTATATTTTTTGAATAGTGAATTGACATTTAGTATCTCTTTCTATGATTTGGTTCCTTCTCTTAAGATAAAATCTTGACATGAATGATGCTCTTCATCCTTTATGCTCACATCTCATGTGAAAAATTAGGAAGCCTGGGACATCTGGGGTCCAGTTACTCATGTAAGGAGCTTAGAAGTCACTACTTCATCCTAACAACATTTAACTACTGACCACACTGAAAAATCAACAAATCCTATTGTATCCCTAAGAGAAATGAGGACACAGGGCAAACTGCCATTCCTAAAATTGAAGAGACAAACGGGTAAGTCCAGGGAGTCCCAGTTTATTAGAGCAGAGACTCATGAGTGGAAATCTCAGTGAGTGAAACCAGAGCATGGGTTAGGAAAACCTGAACTTCAATTGACAAAGTGTTGAGTCAGTGGAGAAGTATAAGAGTTGAAAACTCCAGGGGGATCAAATTATAGAGGGACCCACATACTTTTGTGAATTTTACCTCCAGGAGCTCAACCAGATTCTCACATTAAATGTTGGAGAAAAATCTCTTCTTGCTTCCAGTAGTGGGAGGGGAAAAAGAACCATCTGGAATACACCAGAGCACTCTGGTTTTAATGATGGGGAAATTACTTAACCAGCACCTAACCTGCTGAGGCAACAGAGCTTAACTAACCTGAGGGAAGAGAAATACCTAACATCAGCCCCCACTATCACGTCCCAGATAAACACACACACACACACACACACACACAAGGGGGTAAATATCAACATATATAAGGAATTCAAAGAACTAGATAGCAAAAAATCAAATAACTCAATTAAAAATTGGGAAATGCACCTGAATAGACATTTCTCAAAAGAGGAAATACAAATAACCCACAAGTATATTAAAAAATACTCAGTATCAATAGTCATCAGGGAACTGCAAGTTAAAATCACACTGAGATATCATCTCACATGTATTAGAAAGTTTATAATAAAACAGATGAAAGAAAACAAGTGTTGGCAATGATGTGAAGAAAAGGAAACACTTGCACACTGTGATGAGACTATAAATTAGTACAGCAAGAAGTTCCTCAAAAAATTAAAAACAGAACTATCATATAATCAAGCACTCTCATTACTGGTGTATATCCAAAGGAAACAAAATCAGTATGTTGAAAAGATACCTGTGCTCCCATATTTGTTGCAGCGTTATTCTTGATAGCCAAGATACGAAATCAACATACATGTCTATCAGTGGATGAATGGATGAAGAAAATGCGGAATATATACACAATTGAATATTATTCAGCCTTAATAAAGAAAGAAATCCTGTCATTTATAACAACATGAATGAACCTAGAGGACGTTATATTAAGTGAAATAAATCTAGCACAGAAAGACAAATACTGCATGATCTCATAGGTGAAATCTAAAAAAGTTGAACTAACAGAAGCAGAAAGTAGAATGGTGGTGACAAAGGCTAGGGACAGGAGGATAGGAATTGGAAAGAAGTTGGCCAAAGAACAAAAGACATAAAATTTCACTTAGATAAGAGGAATAAGTTCAAGAGATCTATTGTACAACATGGTGGCTATAGTTACTATAGTTACTAACAATATATTATATACTTGAAAATCACTAAGAATGGATTTTCAGTGTTTTCACCACAAAAGTGATAAGTTTATGAGGTAATGCATATGTTAATTAGCTAAATTTAGCCATTTCATGATATATACATTATGTTGCACAGTGTAAATATATACAATTTTTATTTGCAATTAAAAATAAATTAATTTTAAAAAGAAATAAAATTATAATAACCAGCTAATGTAATTTTCTGCTAATCCCAATATCTTTTTCACTTCTGGGCTGCTTTAGATTGATTATTTCCTAATTATTGATTATTTCCTAATTATTTCCTAATCATTCCTGTTCTTTTTCATACCGATGCTTCTTTATTGACTATAAGCCAGTGTGAGTTTTGCCTTTTGGGTTCTAGATATATTTTTATTTCTATTAATATGCCTGAGCTTTGTTTAGGGATGCAGTTTATTTGGAAACAGTGTGATCCTTTTTGGGTACCGTTGTTTTATTTTTAATTTTGTGTGTTGGGATTGGAGGAGTATTAGTCTAACTATTCACCACTGTTAAGGCAAGAACCTTCTTTGCAGTGTTGCTGTATTCCAGTCTGGCTTTTGGGAAGAGATACTATTTCCATTCCCAAGTGAGTGCTAGACTCTGTTTCATTTAAACCATTTAGAGGTCCTTTCCTGAAGATTTTGTAAAATGTTGATTTTTTTAAAAAATATTTTGAGATTCATTTTAAGCATATGTTCCATCTTAGTCAATGTTCCACATGCACTTGAGCAGTAAGAATATTCTTCAGTTGTTGACTGCATTGATCTAAAAATGTCAATTAAGTAAAGATGTTAGTAATCTTTATAGACTATTTTACATTCTTTCTTTTTTTTCTCTGTTTGAACAATTACTGAATGTAAGGTGTTAAGAATTCCAACTATCATTGTAGATTTGCCTCACCTTTAGTTTGAGCAGTTTGTACTTGAACCTCTGATATTAAAAGTGTAAACATAATTAGGATTTTTATATTTTCTAGATGAATTCCATGTTTTGAATTCCATGTCCTTTTTGTCTAATGTTAGTACAGTTGCACCAGACAAGTATATTCTACTTACTGCTTGTATATGTCTTTTCTTTATCATTTTACATTTAATTATCCTTATCTTTATATTTAATGTACATCAGTTATAAGCAACATAAAGTTGGTTTGCTATTTAATTCAGACTGAAACATCTTCCTTTCATTGGCTTATGTAGTCCAGTTACATTTAATATAATTATTGATTTAGTTGGTTTTAAGTCTACTTGCTTTATATTCATTTTATATTTGTTCCACTTATTTTTTCTTCTGTTCCTGCTTTCCTGAATATTTATATAATTTTAGTGTTATGTTTTATTTATTTAATACTATTTCAGTATTAACATTTTCACATTCCATTTTCCAATTTATTATGTGTATATATATTCCTATCTACTGATTCTGTTTCTCTACTATCCAGGTGTTTAGATAGAAGCCTCAAATTACCTTAATTTCCTTTTAGTGCCTCTATAATTAGGCATCTAATCAATTTTTACCTTCCCAAATCTTTCACATCCAGAATCTCTTCATTAAAAGTAATATAAATGCCATCGTTCAGGTTTATATCACTTATTACCTGATGAAATATAATAGCTTCTTAACAAGTGAGTCTTCCTATTCACCCTTTCCTAGTCCCTCAGTGTTAAAGGAGCATTGTAGAGATTAAAGGTCTGGCTATAATGAAGTGGACAGTCATGTAATGTGTGAAGATCAAAGTATTTTAAGAACAGCAGGGTGTTCAATGAATATGAGTTTAATGTGGATTAAAGTGATAAATCATGGAGCAAGGAAAAGGGATTCCAGGGCTAAGATAGCTGACTCAAAAGTAAAGAATATTATCAGCCTTAAATAAATACACAGACACACACTCACACAAGATTTTAGAAGGTGCTATTAAAGGAAATGTCTTTAAGCAAGTTTCACAGAGAATCAGGAAGCAAATGAGATAGAAAATAATATGAATATTTTACATAAAAGAGAGCTTTCCTAGCTTTGGATTGTCTACAGAGATGATGATGTTTAGGGACTGCTTATATTGAGGATTCAGGATACTAAGAACTTACTTTCTCCATTGTATGACAATCTCAGCAGAGCAAACAGAAGGGTGAAAGAAGAACAAATAAGAGGGAAGGAAAAAGAAATATTGAAGACTAGTTGTAGTGGGTGCAGGAATTTATGCATAAGAATAATGCATAAAGTCTATAGGGATGAAGGAAAAATAGGGGTGATAGATGGTGTGTATAAGTGTTTTAGTGTTCCTTTGCCTCCACATCCACACCAGCTGCTGTTGTTTTGGGACTTCTTGATAAAAGCCATTCTCACCGGAGTTAGGTTATATCTCATTGTGGTCTTGATTTGCATTTCCCTGATGATTAGAGACATTGAGCATTTTTTTCATTTATTTATTGGCCATTTGTCTGTCTTATTTTGAAAAGTTTCTGTTCATGTCCCTTGCCCACTTTTTAATGGGTTGTTTGACTTTTTCTTGTTAATTTTCCTGAGTTCTACACAGATTATAGTTATCAGACCTTTATCAGATGTGTAGCATGCAAATATTTTCTCCCATTGTATAAGTTGTCTGTTTGCTCTAATGATAGTTACCATGGCTGTGCAGAAGCTTTTTAATTTGATCAGATCCCATTTATTTATTTTTATTGTTGCTGTGATTCCTTTTGGGTTCTTCTTCATAAATTCTTTGCCTCAGCCAATGTCTATGAGAGTTTTTCCAACACTTTCTTCTAAAAGAAGGTGATTTGCATCACCTTTTGACTTAGATAATTAGGGACAAAGGCCATTAATAGGTAGATTGTATTATATGTGAATTATATCTCTATAAAGATGCTATTCAAAAAGTACATTTAGAAATGACTAAGGTTTCATTAGTAAGTGAAAGCTGTTAAAAAGTACCCTACAGTAAGCCTTAACTTTCAAATAGTTATTCCTATATCTAATTGATAGATCACAGTTTAAGTCATTTCAGGCTACGAATATATATGCAACAAATAGGATTGTGTTATTCCTTAAACCTCTAAAACTAGGCATATTATTCTCCTTCCTAGTAACTATAATTTGTAGGGTAAGTTTTTTAATTGGTCAAAGAAACCATTATTTTATTTAAGAATCTCTTGGTAACTCAGATTATATTCTTCCTTTGATAATCCTATCAAACTTTTCTATCGGCATTTATCTTCTGTGAAGAAACTTTGCTGTAAACAAACTTTCAAATTATGATATCATAATTCCTTGCTATTCATTCTTGGTTGCTAACATTTCATCAAGGGCTCTCTCACCATACTTAGACTTTAATATTCTTGGACAAATTGCTGGCCTTCTCATGAATTAACTTCAGACAAGCCAACATTGATGTTGATTTTCTAATCATAATATTAAGCCTTTCAATTAACAAAATTGAGTAGGCTGTCATCATTACATGTTACTGAGAGCACAATATCGCCTTTACTTTTTCTTTAATGAATTACAGTTATGTAGACACACAGCACTACATTTTATATATTGCATGATTAATAGTTTGTCCTTCAAAGAGATTGCTAATATTGAATAAATTATACATGCCAATATGTAACATTCACTGTTTTCTTGATTATCTTAAGTTTCATTTTTATGATCAGCATATGCCTGTACTTCCTAGCACTAACAACTGCCACAGAATTTATTAGATACAATGAAGTTAATAATATCTGTAAAAGTCCTCAAAACTCAGCACATACAGCAAAAGTCTGAACAATGACAGCATTGATATTAGATACGAATTCTGGTTTACCACATTTGAAAGAAAAACTAAGGTACTTTTCTATGGAGTACAGAATTGTTTTCATTTCTGATAATTCAGAATTTTAATTATCAAAGTACAAAAACTTCTTTAGGGGGAATTCCCACTTCTGACATGAGTGTATGATGACCTCTATGGAACCACTCCCCCATGAAACCAGTAAAAACTAAAAAAATCGGGCACTTAAAGTTTGTGAGACTGTCTCTACAGACATATAGCAAATAATGGAACATTTACTTTTAAAAATCTACTAAAAATTGTTAAGACTGTACTCTGTTGTATCCATGTTATTCCTTTGTCCTCCCCACTCATCAAGACAGCAAGCCCACTCCAGAGTGGTACGGCCAAGACACAAGGCTATCTTCCTCCCCGACTTTTACCCTGTGCTGTCCAGCTTCTCCCTTGGGAAAAAAGTCTCTCCTGTTGCTCTTTCCTCCTTCCACCCTTCCCCACCTCACACCTTTCTGTTCCTTGTCCTCA